>JAYKAV010000089.1:1412949-1448047 GCA_035582835.1 Phoebastria nigripes | reverse complement strand
GAAAAAAAGGGAACGAAAGAAAGCGTAAACCACAGATTATGTCTGTTGGCTGTTTTTTGATAAGCTCTGCTACAAACACAATGCTAATGAGTGTAAGGGACATCCTCTGTGTGGGGCGGCTGCTTGACCGCATTTTGTCTGCATGTGGCTGATTTCCTCACCCACTGCCAAGCCCCGTGGCATCGCTCCCTGCCGGGGCTTTTCCTTCGCCTCCTCGCCTCGCCGCTCGGCCCTCCGCGGCCGTCAATATTTCACCCAACCTGCGTGAGTCAGCAGTAACCGAAGGAAAGGACTAAAGGGAGAATAAACATGCCGTCGCCTGGAAACTTTCCCTCCGAAGCATTTCAGGGTCGCTGTACGCTGCCCACGTGAGCTCCGGAGCGGGGCCGGGAAGCTTCAGAGCTCTTTTCGTATTAACACCATATGATTTTCTTTTTTTTTTTTTTTCCCGGTTGATCGCAAAGTCCACCCGGCTCCTGGTGTTAATTTACCCTTTGCTAAAGCCTTAGCTGCCCCCTTTTATACCGCTGGGCTCTTTACGAACCCAGTGGTGACTGACTTCCCAAGGCATCTACTGGGTTGCGTATAATTCCTCTAATTAAATGTAAAGGAGAGATGGTTTGGTGGAGCACCATTTCATCATTTCCCCTCTTGCTTCACGCTGTGGACTTTAATGAGGACCTAAAACACCATCTTGACTTGGCTTTAGTTTCAGGCCAGATGAGCTTTGCTTTGCTTGTTAAGACGGTCTTCGCTTGTCAGGAAAAATAGCTTTATTAAGGTCATGTAACGCGGAGGGTTTGATTAAAGCTAATCAAGGAAGAAAACCAGACTGAAGCGGTGCGAATCAAACTTACTGCGACATGTTTAACATAACTTCACCTCGCCTATCTGTTAAAAGCAGACAGAAGTAAGATCAAGTTACCCAGAAGAATGCCTGAGCCGGGGGAGCGCGTATAGCACCGTACAGCATCGTATAGCACCGTACAGCACCATGCAGCACCGTACAGCACCGTATAGCATCGCACAGCACTGCATTGCACCGTAGAGCATCGCACAGCACAGCACCATATAGCATCGCACAGCACTTCACAGCACCGTACAGCACCGTACAGCACCGCACAGCACCGCACAGCATCATAGAGCACCCACGGCTCCATACAACACTGCACAGCACTGTACAGCATCATACAGCACTGCACAGCATCATACAGCACCATACAGCACCGCACAGCACTGCACAGCACCGTACAGCACCGTACAGCATCGCACAGCACCGCACAGCATCATAGAGCACCCACGGCTCCGTACAACACTGCACAGCACTGTACAGCATCATATAGCACTGCACAGCACCGTACAGCACCATACAGCACCGCACAGCACTGTGCAGCATCATACAGCACCATACAGCACCGCACAGCACTGCACAGCACCGCACAGCACCGTACAGCATAATACAGCACCGTACAGCACCGCACAGCACCGTACAGCACCGCACAGCATCATAGAGCACCCATGGCTCTGTACAACACTGCACAGCACTGTACAGCATCATACAGCACTGCACAGCATCATACAGCACCATACAGCACCGCACAGCACCGCACAGCACCGTACAGCACCGTACAGCACCGTACAGCACCGCACAGCACTGCACAGCACCGTACAGCACCATACAGCACCGTACAGCACCGCACAGCACCGTACAGCACCGCACAGCACTGCACAGCACCGTACAGCACCATACAGCACCACACAGCACTGTGCAGCATCATACAGCACTGCACAGCACCGCGCAGCACCGTACAGCATCATACAGCACCGCAGAGCACCACACAGCACCGTACAGCATCATACAGCACCGTACAGCACTGCACAGCACCATGCAGCATCATACAGCACTGTACAGCACCGCACAGCACCGTGCAGCATCATACACCACCATAAAGCACCGCACAGCACCATGCAGCATCATACAGCACCGCACAGCACCATGTAGCACTGTATGGCACCATACCGCACCGCACAGCACTGTGCAGCATCATACAGCACCATACAGCACCGCACAACACCGTACAGCACCATACAGCATCATACAGCACCATACAGCACCGCACAGCACTGTGCAGCATCATACACCACCATAAAGCACCGCACAGCACCGTGCAGCATCATACAGCACTGCGCAGCATCATACAGCACCACACAGCACCATGTAGCACCGTGCACGCTGCAGCTCAACCCATGTGGAGCTTCCTGGGAGTGAGCTGGCGAACTCCAGCACCGCTGCTTTGCTTTTAATCCTTGGGAGCCGGGCTTCCCGGTGCACGCTCGGCGCAGGCTAATTGCCACCCGGCGTAGCAGCCTGGCCGGTGGTGCGGAGGCGGCCGCCGCTGCCCTGGAATCCACACCGCGCCGGCGTGCTAATCTGGAGGGGTTTCTAAACCTGAATAACGGCGGATGGCTACGAGTGCCACATTCCCGACGGAGTGGGTGCCACGCCGGGTTGGAGACCCCATCCCGCTTTCCTCTGGGCTGTTTTATCAAGGTGATGGGAGTTTTACAGAAAATGCAGTGGCGTTTTTCAAATCCAAAGGGCAGTCCCGTCACTGAGGCTTGTTACGGCAGTGCCTCATTTTTTGGATTTTACTGGATATATTTTTCTGTATTTTACTCTAAAGTGTCTGCAGCTGGGAGCTTGCCCTGCTTCCTCTGTGCAAGCTAACCACCGTGCTCCTTGCTTTTAGTTTTACTTTGTTTTTACTACGCGATGTCAACAAATGCAGACGGGGCCATCCCAGGAGATCATCTGGGAGAGCCGGGGGGAAAAAAAATTATAAAAAGTAGGTGCTGGTCCATAAGTTTGGAGAGTTTCTGAGAAACCTACAGCCCTGGTCAGCAGCCAAACTCCATCAGCCAGGCCGTTGAGCGGGCCCTCGAGCTCCTTCGACTGCAAAACACCCATGTAAAGTGCTTTGGAAAACATRGATGAACTCAAGCCCTCGGCACACGCGGAGCCCGAGGGACGTCGTCCCGCCTCGTGGGGTCCGGATCCTGCYGAACCGTCCCCCAGCTGCCAGAAGTAAAACTGCCAACCGAATCGCCTCCGCTTTTTGGTTTTGCTCCTCAGCCCCYGGGTGGAAGGAAAGCGCCGACGGATCTTTGAGACGCGGGCGGATTAAGCCGCAAGGTACAAGCTCTCACAAGCAAAAGCAATTAAACGAGGGCTTTTTGTTGTTTTGGGGTTTTTTTTTGTTTTTGTTTTTGTTTTTTTAAGAGAGAAGTTAGAAACTCAGGGCTATAGAAGGGGCTTTTTAAGGATAATTTTCTCCAGAGAAGTTCAGGAACTCCAAACATACACAGGGATATCCTGCTTAGGACAAGGCTCAGCATTAAAAAAACACAGTCTAAACAAAAACGTGGGACTACTCCCCTGCTCCAGCTCCGCCGCTCGGCGAAGGATGGACAGGAAATTACCAGCAGTGGCATGGGGGCTGCTGCCAAGAGGCAGCACGGAAACAAAAGACCCTCTATTGTGTAGGAAAACCTGACATCCATCCCCTCTGCTATACTCTGAACTCCCGTAAACCTTTCCTGTGAGATATGATTTGTGAGAGCTTTCCACATTTCCAGTGCCCTGCGTTCCTCCCCGCCACACACACAAGCGGGATCTGCATCTACACCGAGTTTCGTACTGACGCCAGTCTTCAAAAGCCCTTATTTCTTCTTCTTCCTCCTCCAGCAGCCACCCCACAAATTGCCATTAAGAAAGTAAATGAGATATTTGCCCTCACGAGAGGCAGCAGCAGCCCCGTATTGCACAAAGGGCTGAAGGGGCTCAATTTTCCTCATTACTCGGTTGGTTCGCCTTCAGTGCAAAACAGGGAGCTTTTTTGGTAAAACAGTAATATTTGATATTTCTGTGTTTCTTTTCGAAGCCGTACACTGTAATTGACTAACGGGTCACTCTCAATTAATTATATTTAACAAGTAGAAGATGCAGAGCAACGCTCCCTCCCCCAAATTATGTCCTTTGGTTATTTAAATAGGTGCAAGTAGAAGGATGGGAGAAGGAACAAGTCGGTAAAGTATCAGCTGTGGAAGTTTGTTGGGAACTTTCCAAAACCCTACATCTGCTTGGCAACAGCTCAGAAAGGGATATGGTTACTCTTTTAACAGTAACACAGCTTTCCCAGGCTACAATATATGAAAAACAGCTTACCCCCAAGCAGGGAAGGGCCAAGCGAGAGCTGCAAAACCCCCCCCCCCCGGCCCCGCCGTGAGACCCCGTCACCTTCCCAGAGCCGGCCGGCGACCACGGCAAACGCCATCCTCCGATGCAGGGAGGCGGGCAGGTCGGCCGTGGGAGCCCCCCCGACCCCCCCAGMACCCTGGGGTGGGCTGCGCTGCCATGAACATCCCAGGGTCCCTCCTGCCGCAGCTGGAGGTGGGGCTCCCGCACCAGGTCCCGCTGCAACTTTTTTTGGGAGAAACACGGCCCAGCTCTTGTCAGCGTAAGCATTCGTTCACCACAAACAACACATCTAAAGGCACTGTTTTTAATTATAACATTAATTGATCTCTCTCTCATTTTTTTTTTCCAGCTGCTAATTAGAGAGATAATATCTCGGTTGCTTTACGAGCGTTAGAAGACTTTTGCTTGCGTGGAGATACTTCTGCAGTAGAAAGCAGAGGTGGATTGCACGGAGAGCAATCGTTTTGCAAAGAGAAGAAATGATTTACCACAGTTGGGTGCATTTTTTATATTTTAATTAATCTCGCTTTAGTAAAAAAAAAAAAAAAAAAAAAAAAAGAAAAACTTCCCGCAGCCCATTTTGCGATTAGAGGGCAGGGAGGCATTAGGAAGATTTAGTGCCTCTGGCAGGTCAGGAAAACACGTGAAAAAATCAGAAGTAAAAACAATAGCACAAGAGAAAGGGGGGGCGCGTTTGGCACGTGATAAGACGCCTCTCCATCGCAAACGGAGCGGGACGCGGCGGCCCCAGCCCTCCCACACCAGGAGGGGTCTGCAAGGGAGCATCCCGGTGCCCGACGCCCGTCCCAGAGGCCGGCGGGCTCGGCACGCTGCCGTCACTCCTCTGAAGCCCAGGATCTTTGCCGGAACGGAGGAAAAATGCGTCTAGATGTAGTTTTACAACTAGGCGAAAGTTCCCGCAGCGGCAGGACGCGCGGCTGGCACTGCCTAGTGCGACCCATTTCTAAAATAATTACAGCCTGAGTCACAAACCTGTTAAGACCCAATTAACAAAAATGTTATGCATCAGTGATGCGTGTTTTGTCCAGAACTTCTAATTCCACAGTTTTTCCAAGTAAATTCTCTCTCTCTGTTTTCTAGTCATTAAATCCCCTCCCCTGGGTGCGAGCGGTTGCCTTCCCATTGTGTTGCGAAAGGGTTAGAGGGCCAAGAAGTCAGAAGGAAAAGGGTGTCATTACTTGTTGCCACTTTGTGGTGGGGGAAAAAAAAAAGTGGGAAAAAAAAAAATTAAAAGAAAAAATATTAAAAATAAACTCTCGCCACTCCCAAAGCCAGGGTGAAGCCCTGGGGACGCCCGGGGGAGGGCGAGGGGGTYGGGCTGTGCCCGGCCGTGGGGTGACGGCAGGGAAGGGGCTGGCTCTGCCCTGGCCTTTGCAGACAAGAGGAGGCAGCGGAGAGGATTTTATTTGGCAGATGGGTGCAGCTATTGAGCTTATGCAGTAGTGGGTTTTTGGCTGCCCGAGTGGGTAGCCTGTTGTTTACTGTTTATGGATTTGTCAGTTTTAATTATTGTGAAGTGCCCAGATGCTCTGGCGACCAGTGCCATAAGCATTTAGGGAGCAAATATATAACAAAATGCACTTGAAAACATCTCTGCTTCCTCACCGTCCCTCTCCTCCCTGCCTCCCGGGACACCCCACGGCAGAAAACACCGGCTCTCCTCGGCGCGGTGTGGCCATGCCGTACCGCTGGGCACGCGATGCTCCGACCGGCCACAGAGCGGTCCAGGGCTGTCCTGCATCCTCCCACCCTGGAGCTCCGGCTCCATCAGAGCCATCCCCACAGCAAACACAGGCTGCCGACAACGGGGGCCCCCTTCGCCCCCCGGCTCCGCGTTTTGCTGTTCCTACCCCCACCCCAGGCCCCGGGCGTGCAAATCTGGAAGCAGATCTGCTTCCTTGCACCTTTCTTTTTTTTACCGTCCATCTTTTTAAGGTTATTGGACTCTGTTTTATATAACAAGGTTACGTGCATGGCAAATAGTATAAATGTATCCCAGACGCGTCCGTTTAGGAATGCTCCCCCCCGGTTACATATGTACTTTTCATCTGCGGTAGTAGGGCTGCAAGTGGCCGTCTCCAAGCGCTCAATAGCCCGCTCTTTCCTGACTCCATTGTAATCCATATTCCTCCTCCCTATGTGAAACGCTTCGCTAGATAAATTCCACTGTATTTCAGAAAGTTTTCCACAGCTCCCTAAGTGTTTCCATATGACACTGTACTCTACAGGTAACTTGAGTTAAAGCCATTCCTTAAGCAAAACTCCCTGTAAAATTTTCCACTATCTCAGCAGTACTCTATGTGCTGTCATTAAAGCAGAGCACATATATTTCTGAGCAGGATTTGCAGCGATGTCAGATTTCTCGGTGAGCCCCAATTAGGTTTTTTATATTTTTTTTTTTTTTAAAAAGCTTCCTCGCTCAGGTCTTTTGCCTGTTCATTTACTGAGGTCCTTTTTAACGGTGGAAGATGCAGCTTTCTAAGCCGCGCAGGGCGCAGGCTCGGAGCGCGGCTCGGGCTGGGAGCGGCGTGGATAATGCCAGCCTTGTTCCTGCTGCCTTTTCACTCTGTTCCCAACCCTCCTTTTTCCACCCATTTCCCCAGGAACAGCAGCGAACCCTAAATTGCAAACACCTGCTCCATACATCATCCTCAGGCCTGGCAAGACCGAAACGGCGGCGATGCTCGGCGTTCCTGCGGGGAACTTCTCCCCAAAACGCCCAGCCCCGGTCCCCAAGGACGGCAGCAAAACTGCTGCACGCATAAAAGAGTTTAATTTGCAAATACACTTATGCCAAAAGAGTCGCTCCTGTTCCCCAGGAAGCCCTTAGCAGCAACGGAGAATCTCCAAAGCAAAGGCAAAATTTTGGTGTAATTTCAGAGCAAAGAGCGCTAAGGATGGAGGAAAAACCCGAGTTGCGTAAATAGGATCGCAGCGCCCTGTGCATGCAGCGACTGCAGAACATCTGGCTGGATTCTGGAGAGAGAGAGAATCCAAGATGGCAGGAAAGATTAATTATTTTGTAAATTATTCTGGTTTCAATGAACTTTTCTCTGGTTATAATCAAGGTTTTCAATGGCATATTGGATGCACGCTGGGCAGTGGTAAGCTGAGGTGGGGTGCTCTGTCTTTGGGAATGACAGAAGCAATCAGCCAGAAACCCGACTTGTAACCGTCCCACAGAGCCCGTTACACTGAAATAGCTATTCTGCCACTGGTTTAATTAATAAGCTGCATTATTGGTTAATTTTATACTGTTCTGAACTTTTGTCAAGGAAAAATGGTTAATTTTAGAGTGAATGGATTTGATGCAGCAGAAATAATGAATAAACAACTTTTTTAAAGGTACGGGCTCACAGCTTTGCTTTGCTTCGCTTTGATTAAACCCCACGTTTTTACTACACAAATAATGTCCATTATTGATAGACTCCTTTACAGACAAAGAATCTCCCCTGTCTTCAAACTGCTTTTTAAAAAGCTATTAAATACCCTGCTCCCATCCCAGGGTTTTACACATGCAAATACACCCCTAAACAGTTTTAATTCTCTTTTTTTCCCCTCATCTATCTCCCTGCTTTCCAGATGGACCACCAGCTTCCCACCATTGCCAGCAACAGCTTGCGTATTGTTTGTTTTAAACAAAGATGACGCATTAAATATCATATACGACGCGAGGAGAGGGGTTAAGGATAATACTCTCGAACCGAAACGCCGTGCTAAGCCACTCTCAGCCCATCGTTCGAAAGGTTGGTACATGCAAAGGGAGACAGGATCTGGCCATCCTCTGCCTTTAGGGAAGGCGCTTCCCTACCCACATCGAGGATCCCCTGCCTCCGGAGAGAGTTAAACTTGTGCGAACACTCTCCAAATTATACAGGCTAACCAACAATTATGTCATTTCATTCAAACATTCATTCACCCGTCATGTGCCCAGATTAAACAGTAACACTTTGTTTGAAACATTCTGCTGAAATTAGCAGACCAGAATTGCCTTCACCTATATTTAAGCACTCAGCCCCGCATCGAACGTAGCCTCGCCTGAACTCACGACGGGTTTAGGCAAGAGTTTACCACTTCTATATGAATCGAACCCATACTTTTGTATGCCGCACATGTATACGTGATTATTAGATTTGTCCTGGCAGCAATAGCTCTATATAGATATATTCACAGGGATATGGAGCTGCTAAAATTTAAAGGAAAAATTATGAATCTGAGAAGAGAAGAATTTATGAATCTGAAAAAATTATGAATCTGAGAAGAGATTTATGCTTACTTAAAGCCCCCACAAAAAGCATTTGCAAGCTGTGATAACAGAAAAACAACGTACAAAAGCTGTAGCTTGGTCAGTGTGCTGCGGTGACAGACTCGGAAAAAGGAAAATCTGAGTTTAGGGCTGACAAGTTTTTTACCGTTTCCTTCTTTAAGGACGGTGATCAGGGACGCAAGCTGGATTTTAATCATCGTATTTTGCTTGAAAGCAGAATAACAACCAAACCAACACCAGCCCTCTCCTGTATGCTTGTCCATGTTCTCCCAACCGTGGGACACGGGCAGCCCTGCCGCCCGCCGGGCACGGCACCCCTCRTGCCAAGCACAAACCGCCGGCACGCGCCACAGAAGAGTACGGAGCTCCAGGATGCCCAAGTCTGGCATTAATGCTAAAATCTGTAGTGCTACCAACATCTCCAAGATGCCAGTTTGCTGCCATCAGCTTTGTGTGACAGGAGAGAATAGCAGGCAGATTGCGTATCTAATGAGCCACACATATTGAAAATCCACAGCAATCTCTGGAATACATGTGGATTTGTCTAAAACTCTAAAATATGGCCTGGATGGTGTCCTGACTGCCAAAACCACAATGAATTCACTGTTACTGTCACTAATCTCCATGTATGTTACATATGGTTGACATTTTTCTTTAACTCTCATATTTTTTGCATGTGTGCGTATATAAATAGGGTAAGAGGGAGGCTAGGAGCAGGCAGACAAACAAACAACCGGCTGCGATGCACAACGTTCCCATTAGGCACTGGAAAATTAGTCCAAAGTGTGTTATACAAATCTGCAGAGCCCCAAACAGCCCGTTTTCAAGCGTAGGTGAAGTCTAGGTCCGTCCTGGGAACCCAGATGTGCTTTCCTGGTGTTATGTTAAAGCATTCAACCTGAATGCAGTCGGAAGGGCTGCTCCAAGTCCTGCTGAATCCAGTGGGAATCTCGAGGCATTTCAATACGACACGGGGCACTTCATGCACTTTGTGTGTTCCTTCAGGTCATTAATTTAGAATATTTAACCCATGCTTCATCTTAAAGAATTTGATATTCATATGATATATGTTGCCTTGACTGCCCAATTGGAATATGAACCCTTCCAGAAGCAGGAATAAACCCCCTTTTATTAGCAATGCAATATTACATGGTGTGCTGGCAGAAAAGTTGTATGTGAACTAAGAAATAATATTTCATGCATTCCTTCTACTTTCTAGGCAAATTTATGCCAGATTTTATTCCACTACAGCGTTACGAGCGGCACTGCTTATCTCTGTTTCAGTGCACTTCTGCTAAACAGTAGGTCAGCTGAAAACTTTGTTTACTGCCTGAGGAGAAGCAAATAGTAGTCATGCATGGTTGGCAGGGGCTTGCGATATGATATATTCACTGCTTTTATATGGCTCATGATATAATTTAAGTCTACTGTAAACAGTCTATTTATGATACACATCCCTTTTGGACATGCAAATTCTTTGGCTTGTGAGAACAGCATTACGGTTATGGGTATGTTCCTCCTACCTAGTGGCGCTCGCCGCTGGTAAGTGTTAATAATGAAGTAAATATGGTTCCAGAAGAGGAGAAGACCTCTCTTAATTTTCACTTTAAATAAACTCAACAAAATCTTAAGCTAGGTATTTCTTTGATGGCTATTTCCCAGGAGATCCACTTGCTCCCCTCGCCTTTTTTTTCAAGTCTCTCTGTTCCCAACAGGCTGTTCTCTTTGGACATCCTATAGCAATTCGCTTTTCTTCTCTGATAAAGCTATAACCTCTCCGATGATGCTGTGGGGACAGGACCCACAGCAAAACGAGGGCGTCAGCAGCCCTACTGAAACACAGAAAACGGCATGGCCAAGGGCTCTGGGGATGGGTGAGAAATTTTGCAGTCAAGAAAAAGCAGCCGGTCCCACCCCATTGAGGTCCCCAGGACGGTCCCACCAGGGACCCTCCTTGAGCTTCTCTCTTGCATCGTATCATGCCCACAACTAGCTCACGCCCTTATTTTGGGGAGAACAAACCCTGAGCACTGCTACCCTGATGATGCCCRATGCTGCGTACGAGCCCTCTCTTCCTAGTCCGCATGATAAACCATTCATGGTTTTTATTTGCCTCCTTTATATTTGCCATTCAGATTTTATAGAAGACACTCAAGCAGTCATGCGGTATGGACCCAGGAGAAACCCCCCGGTTGTGTGCCGCACCTGATTTTGAACAAAGAGACTGCAAGTACATGTGCCGAAGCCACAGACACTGGCCTTTATCATTGATTTTTTTTAACTTTTCAAAGCTTAAGAAGAGGTCTGGGTTGTCTAAAGCCAGTATCTCTCATAAAAAGTCATGTGGTGACTTTCTATGCGTGTGCCAGGGGAGAGCAAATCTCAGACTGTTTCTGAAACCCTACAACAGGGTTGGGTCCTACCACTCACTCCTCAAAAATTATCCTTCTTCCACAACTTTTAATAGACTTCCTTTCTAAAGGGATGTGCCGGTAGCAAAAAGCATTGGAAATCTCTGGGGTTTTTGCAGGTGCTTGTGGATGCGTGGGCAGGAATGGCCCCAGCCCCGTCCATCATAGAAAGCACTGCCGTGTTCATGAGAACAAGGACAGCATTATCCCGGGCACAACATCTGTCTGAGGAGATGGGCGGCGGGGGAGTGGGTGTCATCTACTTTCACTTTTGAATATACCAGACATTTTTATAGTTTGCTACATTTAAGTAAGTTCCTACATCACTGTTACGTGGTCTGACCTAGACTGGTAAATGTCTTCTGCAAGCCAAGAACGACGGTAATGGTGATAACATCAATATCTCTGCTGTGGCTGGACTGGGCACTGCACAAATACACAGTGTCTATGCTCTGGAAACTTTAAAATCTTAAGCAGACAAATAGAAAGAAGAAAAGAAACAGCGGCACTCCCACTTTTATTCCTGACGAACCATACTATTACAGAACCAGTTAAATAGTTTGCCCAAGGCCACAAAGAAAGGCTGTGGCGGAGCTGGAAAGGGACCCAACCTCTGCACATTTCCAGCCACGTGCTTTAACCAGTCCAGTGCTTTCTCCTAGCAAAGATTACCATATTCAATACTTTTCTAAGTACTTTTGAATAATTGTAACCACYACTTACTTTCATCTGAGTGGCTGCGAAAAGCTACATCATCCCTTGGTTTAATTTCTTTCCCCAAGAAGAATTACATTTGAAAAGAGCACGAGCAAGTCTGAACCTGCTAATTACACTACAGTACCAGGACGGAAAAAATCATATGAAGGTATTCCTGATGTTATATATGCTCATGTCAGTCAGGGCTTCTAAAGAGCTGGAAAAAAATGACTGCAACTTGTTCAAAGTAGACCTTACAAAAACACAGCTAGTCTTTGACTAGTCGTAGGTATTTTGTGGCCATTTCATGACTACAATAGTGGTTAAAATCTGTCACAGTGGAGGTGCAATAAGAGCTGTCTTGTTCTTCACAGGATTGGGCTCATCTTCAAAAAACTGAGCTATGAGAAAAGCATGAGGAAGGGATGGGTGTGAGAGCCAGGTACCTGCAATGGCTTCTTAGTGATCACACCATTGATGATCAGTGATGGATTAAACAAATGCACGTCCTATGAAAGGCTACATGCAAAACAAAACAAAGCAAAACAAAAAAAAAAAGAAAGAAAGAAAGAAAAAAAGACCCATAATGCATTTTTATTTTGCAGAGCCTTGATTGTAACAAACTCACTCAAAACTTGCTCCCTTCTCCCCGTCAGTGCTGGGAGCCCGCACGAGAACAGATTTCATCAGCCAGAAAAAGGGGTTGCGTTCAGCCTTCACCAGCCCGTATGTTCAAATGCTCAAAGACCAATGCTCAAAGGCAACCTGCAGTATTCATTAAATATCAGCAAAAAAATTATGGCAGGTATACGYGTAATTTAAAACGTTTAATGCCATGCAATTTATGCCAAATAACAAAGAAGAATACCGTGTGATGCCAGTTCTTCTGATTAATGTGATCACGCTTTACATTTCTTTGGAGCTTCTCCTAATGAAGGGCAAGCAGAAATTTCCCCCCGCTAAACACTCTCCAGCTCTGCTTTACTTTCTAGTGCTTTCCCTTGTAGCGCACATCATTCATTTTGCTGAGCAACTACATTCACTTCTATTAGGCAGCTATTAATTACCTAGCCCTAATGGCAAGGTGACAGTGCATTGCATCGCCATCAAGAAGAGGAGATCGGAAAGTTCACGAAGAACCGGGTTTTGAATAAAAATGAGGTTTGGACCTGCATCTTCTCCTCCTTGAGTGAATTGTGTATGGCGTGAAGGACCCCCATGCCCAAATGGCTGGGGCAGGGCTAGGACGGGAGGGCTCGTCCCCGGCCATTCGGGATGGCTGAAGGAATTGCTCTCTGTGCTGCCTGACCTGCACAGCTGGATGAGGATTGCTGTTGACAGGCGTCCCAGGGAGAAGGGGAATAAGAAATGAAGAGGCAGGGAAACCCGAAGGTCCTCTGGAAAGGAGGGAAGGAAGCGGACTATCCTCTTCTCATCACATTTGGAGACAGATGTTCTCAATATCCCCGGCTCCGAAGGGTAGGAAGTGGTGAGCACAACTTGAGGAGCTCGGGTACTCTTGGCAAACGGCACCAGGGTTTTTTTTTTTAAATTTTCTGAAGGACTAAATGAATAGTGGTTTTAGTGGCGTTTGAGTCTGTCCATGGCATCTTCCTATCTGCTTTAGGGATCTGCTTCCTCCCAGTGCCCTGGAGGAAGAGCCCGGCCAAAGGAGCAGAGGGCTGGTCTCACAAAGCAGCTCTGGATGAAACTCAAGAAGACTCTCCAAAAACCCGCACCTCAAATTGAGCCCTTACACATTTCCAGAGCAGATGTTACAGGGACCAACAGACTCGTGCGCCTCTATTCATCCCCTACAAGCACTTTCCTCTTTAAAGGCATCTGGGGTCTGTTCTGCCATCGCCGTGCGGGGATTTATGTACGTTGCTCCCATTAGCGTTAATGGTAGTTAGACACATACAGCAATTTCTCTCACGCTTCAGGAAAAGAACAGAGCCTTATGGATGAAAAGTTTGCTATTAAGGATTCTTAATACAATGGAAACATTCTGTCTCTTTTAATTGTAATTTACTTCTAAGTGTAACCGCTCTGGGTTGGGAAAACCAGGATTCAGTCCAATTCAATTATGCAATTCTTGCCACCTGGTAAGCCTTGTTATTTTATAAAGAGTACTGTAGTAGAACTGGCAGATTCATTCATGTTCAGAGCGTAAGCGCTGTATACTGTGTAATCACCGGCTCATAAAAAAGAGCGCAGCGCGAAAGTCAACCACTCAATTATAATGCAATCTTTAAAAAAGAATATGCAAAACCAGTAGGCAAGATTCATCTTTGGTTCAGCTGGTTTACAATTATAAGTTCACTGTGATCTTTCCTTTGCAAAGCTTTTCAGTACAGGCTCAACCTCAAGTTAAAACCGAGCTCAACGCGCGACGCGATTCACTCCGGCGCGGTTCAATCGATCAGCACCTACTTGCAGACGCCGGCTACTAATCTCCGTCCAGAGGGCACTGATGGGAGGGGATGCTAAATCACAGGGATGCAGGAAGAGTTTTATTGGGCTAATACACATTTACTCTGACTTAGCTAATGAAGCTGCAACGGGATAATACGGGAAGGGAAAATATGGCCCTGGCGACTGGGAATGCTTTCATTAGCCCCGGCACACGGGCACCTGACAGCCGATCAAAAAAAGCCAATCACCTTCTGACGCTAACGAGCGTCCCCGCGTCCTGTCCCTGCTAACAACCCCGAGCATCGCTACATTTACCGCCCGTATCAGTGACTCGCRTATTGCCTTGCGTACACACAGTGGCAAAGGCACATACATGGTATTTTTTTGCAGCAAACAGTTAATAGGTATAGAAAAGCAAGAAGCAGGACTTGCCAGTGGAACAGTTTTAATCTACCCAGGGTAGTAAGTGTCCGAGGGAAAAACTCCCCTTGTCTTCAGCAGCTTTGGCCTAAGCCCTGCCAATCCTCTTTGCCGGCAGCAGGCAGTGACCAGGAGTCAGATGTTCAAAGGAGACGGATCAGAGCGCAGGGCCAGGACTTACCGACAAGCACGGGAAGCTCCTCTAAACCAATGCCCCAGAACCGTAACTGGAAGATTAATTGCATTTTTACTAAAAAAATAGTAGCGAAACTTTATTTTGCAGTTCTTTTTCTCTGCATTTCTGTATTCTGAGATAAGGACTAAAATTTGCAGTGGCCTTGGAAAGTTTGAAAACACTTGGAGAACCCAGGTGGACCGGTCAGCTCTGCCACGGGAGGACAGAGGGTCTCTCTGCCCGTCATCGCTATTGTCACCACTGTCATTTGGCCTCTTCACACCATTTTACAAGCCCTCCTTCCCCAGATGAGAGCTTTCAGCCCGTGTTGGATGTGATCTCCTCCCCAGTTCCCATCCCAGCCGGAGCAGACTAAGCCGGGGTTTGCCCATGTGTGCAAAGGAGAGGGATGAGGGACACGGAGCTGGGTTTTCCAAATTCCAGAAATACTCCATGGACTCCCCACCTGACAGCTCTGCACCTCCGACAGCAAGAGCAGGATGTTTTGAAATCCTGCACCTTGTAAATAGGAGAAGCACAGCCCGATCATAAAAATGTAAAGTATTAATTAATAGTATAACTTCAGTTTGTATTCTAGCTCTGACATAATGAACCTGCCAATTTTGATTGCAAAGTGAAAACTCATCTCTTTATTTTGGACAAATAGGGTTAAGCTTCTTAAGCAATTCTTTGTTGTTTTGACTTCAACAATTTATGCAAATGAGATGTTAATTAGGGTAATTGTAACTTAAATTATGCTTGTGTAAACCTCTCCATTGGTAGGAAAGTGTGGGAATCCAGACAACTGGTATTTAAAGCAGCTGTACTAACTCACTTCTGAAAGCAAAGCATACCAAGATCACTTTCATGTCTTTACAATTTGTTTTTATGAGGTGATAACATTTTTACAAATACCATCATTTTTGCTTTTTTATATTGTAAGTGACAGTCTGACATTTTACAACTGGCTTATTGAAAACAAGAATTGAGCACTCTCGCTGTAACGGACATTAACTGCTCAATAGAGATTCACATGCTAATGAGGTGAGAGGGGCTCCAGAAAGTTTTGATAAATGCGACACACACTCTAACTAGCAGTGAATGTGAGTTGACAAAGAACATCTACACCAGGGTTCAATAAAATGTAACCCTTTAAATTAATCATACTGGCAGTATTTAATAGAATGCACAACAATCTCTTTTCTGATGGCTATAAAGCAGAAGAAATGCAAAGTCTCGACAAATGAAAGTTCCCACATTTCCCTCTTCACACTGCTACTTTCATTCGAACTTCTACAATTGTTAAAAAAAGGTAGTTACTGTAAATAACAAAGTAGGAGGTTTAATTGTTTCCTTCTTTTAAAGCAGGATGCTTTTCTTCACATCTATTTGTCTGGATTCTATTGAGCAAATACCCCGACCTGAAAGATTGATCATAAAAAGCATCACCGGTTGCGCTCGGAAGGAAATTTAAGGATACCATATAGCAAAGAGAGGCTTAAATGACCAGTTTTCTGCCGGGCCTTTTTTCAGCCCAACTTGGTGATTTTTTTCCTTTCACTAAATATAGCTTGAAGCAAAACACGCTGCAGCGGTTAATCAGAAGCAGAAAGTGAAGTTCAGGGGCTTCCTTCACACCAAACTCCCCAGACTTTGCCGAGATTTGCTCCAACGAGAGGCAAAACTGGAACTTGAGCTCCAGCATCAAAGCAGGGGAGGCACAAAATTTTTCATCCCCGTTGCCTTATAYGTTTATTTTTTATTTTCCCGTCCTGCCAGTCCCGACCCGACGACACCGACCATTACGCGTAAGCTTGCGAGATCCCAGGAAATAAAAGTATTGGAAGGCCGATCGCAGCCCTTGCCTCTATGCACTACGCTAACACGTTATTTCTTCCTAAAGTGACAATCCCCGATACCCTTTTTGGGTTTAGCCCGTTTTAATCTTGGCAGGAAGTGTAAATCTGTGCGCTCAGCAGCATTGCAGGCTTGCTGGCTGTCAATATTTTGCCTCCGCCAATGCTTGAGAGGTATTCCTGTCATTTCACTGGGGTAGGCGACTTCTCCGTCTGACATACAAGATCTCCCCAAGTAGCACGTTATGCCAAAACGCCGGCAAACGTACCCCGCTCACYGCATTTCAAGGCATTTTGGTAACTCAGACTTGCTCTCACAGCAGCTGCTGGATGGCTATATGCAACACGAGGAGCCCGTTGCAGGCAGCCTCATGGGCAGAGCAAAGAAAATATCCATGAATGAACCCAGAAAAAAAATCCTCCACCCATCTCCCCATCGCCTTCGGACTTTATGAGCTTACTCCAGTACATTTTAAATTGATCAGCAGCTAGCGTTCAGCCCGGTGAGCCTGCCTATCTAAACACGTGTCCGTGCTCCCCGAGAGGTGTCGGGGCTGCTCGACTTCTCTCCGCGCAGAAATTGTGAGTCTGGAAAAACGAGCGAGCGGAGAAAGGCGTGCTGCAGTTCAGAAATGGCCATTTAGCCAAATTGCATACCTGTGCTGTGTCAGCTATATGGTAGATTCATCTCATTCCATTGGTCTAATGGATAGCAATTGAATTTAATTAGCAAAACTACTTTGACTTAGTCTCATACTGTGCTGAATGTAATGAAATCTTTCTCCTCTCTCTCTCTCCTCTTTTTTTTCCCCTCAAATAAAGAATGTCCTTAACTGCATTCCACCGTTAGAATATTAAAAGCTATATATGTTACTCCTAAGGACAGAGTACAGCCATCCCCTTTCACAGGCTTTAGATTTAGTTATTGTATTACATAACATAAAATAATTAAAAAGATACTTCGATAGTTACACACAGTATAAATTCAATTACCGCGATGTCTCCATTAAAAGCACTTTTATAGTATGAATAAAATGCAAATCCTCTTTATGGATCAATACCAGAAGCATAATTCTACGCTTCATCCTGAGAAGGAAGTTAGCCTTAATAAATCATCCTCTTAGATTAAAAAAAAAAAAAAAAAAAAAAGTTTCAAAGATATGTATTTGAAGGTAATTCTCTAAAGCAGACATGATGCTCCTATTTCTTCTGGGCTCATTTTTTAGCGGCGAGGTTCACGGGCTGCGCCTCCTGCTTTTGTACAGACCCTGCCAAGGAGAAGGATGCCGAGGAGAAGAAAAGCCCCAGCCACGCTAACCGGCGCCGTGGCCGCTTGCGGCTCTGCCTGGATTTATTGAAACACCCCAGATCCGGCAGCGAGAAGTTTGCAGCAACTCATCCCCCCTGAAATAAAGTGAAAAGAAATTCCTCCGGATGGGTTTGGAGGGAATATTACGACCAAGCCTAACTTTTGCCTGGCCGGGCACAGCGAGACAAGTTCCTATGATTGATTATCGTGGTATCTCTGTATCTCTGACTTTGAACCATAACCTTTTTTGCGCACAATGACAGTTGGGACCTACCATTTGCCATCTGTAGAGATGGTGGGAGAGAAAAGGACTTTGCTTACATTAATCAACCAATTAAGAACAGACTTAAACAAAACACTAAAGCATAATAAAAACCTGACTGCTTAATAGCTTTCTACTTTTAATAGTTGCCTTCCTGTAGTCTGCTATGGGAGTAGCACTGCTCTGCCCAGCCCCTGCCAGGGACGGGGCTCTGGCTCCGGGGCTGGGCACTACTCGATCTCAAATGAAGCTGAGGGTCCTCTGTTCTGGACAGGACCGAGTCCCCTACAGCAAAAAAAAATAATGTAAAAGTTTGGAAACGCAAGTTGTAAATCACAGCCGTACAACACGGCCAGGCTCTCCCGTCAACTGCGATAATTAGAGAAGTATTTTCGTGAGTGTAAAATTAGTAACTAATCAAAGACACAAATCACTGCTTCAGTAAGAATTAACCTTTTCTTTCAAAGCTCGGGGCAGTATCAAGAGACCCCACATATTTTGTTGCTGCCCCCTCCCTCGTGGTTGGCAGCACATCCCGAAGGAGAGACCGAAATAGCGGCCAAATAACGGGGGGTGGACTCTGCACCCGGCCACCCTGAGGCGGGTCTGGAGAAGATCCACGCACCCGGCCCGAGCAACTCGGGAGGCTAATTCTGCTCTCGGTGACGGTGGGTAAAACCACTTTTGTGCAAGCTGGCAGAGAAATCTGGCTTCCCCTCGCTGGGTTTGGTAAGCAGATGCCTTGTGCAACGCACGCTGTGCACTGCGGAAAAGGAGGAGGGAGACCTCCGCGTTTCTGAAACGCATCCTCGTTTGCCTCTCTGGCTGACGAGGTTGTGTTGTCGGCGGCCGTTTGCAAGGCCAGGACCGCAGTTGGACTGGTATCATCAAGAGGTACCACAGCAGCATCTCAAACAGCTGCTTGTTTCTGCTGCCTCTGGGGTACCCACCAGTGCCGCTCTTAAAAGACCTCTTGGACTTGTCTACTTAGTGAAGCTATAGGAGAGAACGCGTTCATACTGATAAAAAATACAACATTTATTAGAAGGAATCATCTTCAACTCGAGGCACTTCATGCATGCCCAGATATTGCCAAATTGTCCCTTCACCATGACCTGCAAATGAAATGGACTGTTTTCTTTGTAAGAAAGCGTATTTACGGACAAGGTGTACAAAAAAACCATAAACGACTCAAGATCTGATCAGCCAAGAAAACGTACAGTGTTACTATAATAAATACGTTTTTGTGATATTTAATAATTGAAATTTGGAACAAATTTGTAGAGGTTGGCCAAGATGGTCTCTCCATCCTTGTGCTATATGTCTCTTTGTCTATTGTTCTTTTTAATACATTGCATCTGTAAAAAAAAATTGCAACCTACTTTGTACAATTACTGCACCCAAGTCCCAAGCAATCTATCAAGTTGTCATACATTTTCTTCACATTAAACCTTTTTAAAATCTTCCTTTTTTTCTACATTTCAAGAAAATGCAGAAGAAAATTTACTTGGTCCAAAAAAAGGCACAGTGAAACATGTCGTTCATCATTACCATGTCTTGGTAACAAGAGGAGTTTGTGATACTGTGTCAGGAGAGCAAATAATCCCCAAAGTGGCATGTTAAAGTTTTGGAAGGTTTGTAAATCAACAAAATTCAGAGCATCAATAAACCTGCAACCAACAGAGCTTTGGAGAAATTCCCTCTGGGCAGGTTCTTCTTATGGAGGTTTGCTGAACCCCCTTTTTGCAGCACTTGAAGCCACCCCTGAAACGGGGTGCTGAGGTTGGCGGTGGTCTGTCCCCRCCAAGGGAGGGACAATGACGTGGCTGGGGCTCACGGGGCGGCCGGACACTGGGCTGGTTCATGGAAAAGCGCGGCATTACCAAAGGCTATTTATTATTAAGGAAAATGCTTTTGTCTGTTGATGGCACCCAGAAAAAATGAGCAGGAACATGAAGCAACGGGTGGGTGAGAGGGAAGGCAAAGGGAAACCAGGAATTATTTCGGCTGGAAACTGGATGAAACGCCGGGAGGAGGGGGATTATTTTGCTTATTAGTTTAAAAACTCTGTGCTGAGGTTTGCAGCATTTGAGTGACCATCCCTACTTTACAGCACCGCGCAGAAATGCGCAGATTTTGCCTTAATTTCCATTAGCCCCCAATAAATGAGCTCCATGATAAGGGATGTGATAAAGCTCTGCTAAGGATGGGAAGACAGGGATCCCTCTCCCATGAACTACAGGGAAAAATTTTATCGCCGACTCTCCGTCCCTCTTTCCTTCATTGCCTCCTCCGAAAGAGGTCCCTGTGGGGCCAGAGGAGCCCCTGCATCCCCCGGGAGCCGCAGCATCCCCCAGATACTGCGGCCAGGCACCGGTCGCTGGGTGCCACCACCCTCGGGACCATAAGCTAATTTAAAATAAAGGCAAAACGCTGAGTGATTTGCCTTCCACGGTTTCGAAACGCCGAAGCCTCGCTCCCCGAACCCGGCTCGTGCCGCCGGTCCCACTTCTTGCAAAACAAAGAAATCTGTTTAGGCTTCAGGAAATCCCACGTGTTACTGTAACTAATTCGAGCCCAACTGCATTTGTGGTATTGTCAGGTCTTTAGGATGATCCCGTGCCATTCCCAATGTAGGGAAAACCGTGCGCTTAATTATCTTCTTTAATAATTCCATGGTATGTGATTTATTAAACAGACTCCTTATTTGTAAACAAAATCAGAGCCACAAATGTGCGAAGATAGTCGCACTTCCTGGCTAAATAAGAGGCAGACAAAGAGCCCTAATGATGCACCAAAAATGCTAACCAAAAATGTACTCTTTAAAAAGATCACCAATTTAATGCTTTTTGTATTTCATTTATCAGCCATGTAGTCATCATTCCCCTCCCTACCACCATCTGTACACACTTTCCCAATAGACCATCACAGCTGTCCCGTTTCTCACACAAACAGTACCTTTTATATGCTTCCCAACTGTTTTTAATAACTGTTCTGTGCACAGCACTGTACTTCCTTTGTTTTCTTTTTTTTTTTTTTTCTTTTTTTTTAAAAATGAAAAAGAGATATAATCCAAACAAACCGGTCATCGCAGCAATCGGTATAGGAAGGCAATTAAAATGGTAAATGCTTCCATGGCTACTGACCCGTCCTCGAGCCGCACCAGTGGCCCCAGCACACCCAGCGCGGAGCTGGAAAGTTCCCTGGAGAAGTTGCTAAGGTAGACGAAGCTTGTTCAAAAAACGATGTACATGAGCAAGACTGTCTGAGAAATCCTTCATCCCTTTTAATGAGGAATTATTAATATTAGATACTGCTTGTGCAACCAGAGAAAGTTTTTTGAAGCTTTCAAAGCACATTTACCAATTCAAAGATACCGCTGCCCCGCATTTCAGAACTGCGTGGACAGAAACATCCCGGTTTTGTTTCAAACTCTGACTCATTTCACTCTTTCCAAATGCCCCACGCGTCCTGGCTTTGCATCGCTGGCGCTCGTGCCTTCCCTACGCCCACCCCTGATGCCGGGACCCCGAGCYGGGCTGGACCGCACAAGCTCGGTGGCTCGCAGCAGGGATGAAGGCACCGAGCAGCCGAGGATAACTCAGCCCCAAGCCCCGGCCAAAGCAAGCTGCTTGCAAAGGGCGATAGTGGGGAGAGATCCAGCTGGGAAGGGGGAGAAAAGCAGGACTTTCTCAGTGACCCATCTCATGGAAAACCTACTCTACCAACAGGATGTTCAGGAATGAAAACTCTATATACTTATTTTTTCCAAGGCAATGCCCACAGCATCCTTCAGCACACCGCAGGGAGATGTGCGCGTCCCACCCTGCTGCGCACAAATAGTCCTTAGCCTGCACGAAGGGCACGTGCAGAGGTCCCTGCGCTCCGCACCGCACGGGACCGCAGCAGATAACCAAGCTCCGTGCTGGGACGGGGACCCTGCTCRTACCGTCCTTGTCCCGTGGGCAGACGGCTTCACACCCTGGGACTGCTCACTGCTGAGACACATCATCTCACTTTTTTATAGAAGAGTTTATTACTAAAGATCATGCATGTGTAAAACAACTGGTCCACTCTCTCAATTCCCATCACGATTTTGACCCGCATCTTTTGACCAGAAAAAGAAACAGCATCCATGTTTAAAGTGGGCTTTAGGCATATTATTTTGCGTATATATCAGGCTCATGTACCCACATTACAAAGAACAGACACCTTGAGGATGCACTTCTGAGACACAAGTGCGCATCCCCAAACAGCACCGAGCTTCCCGGCCGGGTGTTTATAACTGCACCTGCCTAGGAAGAACCTAAACCAGAGCTGTTGAAGCTGATGTCCTTCTCTACAGGAAAAAAAGAGGTCTTGACCACAAAAATCCCACTTCTTACCTGACTGCCCTGTGTTTTTTCCAACTTTTCCAGCAATACCCAACCTATGCTCGCAAGGGTTCGGCCGCTATCGAGGCTGATCCTCCCACAGCCAGGCAAGCCGTTTGTGAAGCTTTCGAATCAAATGATGCGGGATTTACTTTCTAGCTCAGCGACAACTACTTTTTACTTTTTAACACAGAAACAAATGTAAATAGGTTTGTTGGCTATTTTTAATGAAGTCCTCATTGCGTCAGGAAAAGTCCTCGTCATCACACAATAAAAGCATTGCAGTGGCTATCCTCCCTAAAAGGGATCCCAACAATAGCTGGGCTTCAGAAAAGCATCCTGATACAAAGAATTCATTCTTCTGATTTACTTGAAACTACTTTGCCTTAAAAGAAAAAAAAAAAAAAAAAAAACAACCTGAATTAAATTTAAATTTTACCCTGTTTCCAGCATCATTCAGGGATTTGGCCGTTTTCTTCCATATCAAATTAAAACCGTATTGGGTAAAAAGATCAGACAAAATTTTGAGCTAATATCCTTAGGATGAAATCTGATTGACAATGCATTTCTGCATTAAAATCTCCAGGAAGTGTTCATCTTGACAATAATCGTAGCAACTATCTAACTTGTCTTTTGATACCTTCACAGGGGTTCATCCCTGTTCTTTCAGTGCATTACAAGGTATTTTGTAACACACGTATTGGCTTTAAACACAGAAACGGTAATTTAACCAGACGCGATGTTTATTACAAAGCTCACGCAGCTCATTATCTGTCCCTCACACACAAGACTAAATCTGTAGACGCAGAAAAATACAACATGAATGAGGCTGTCTCAACACTTCGCATTCAGGTCTTCGTCCTGTCTTTCTCCTGAACCCTTCAGCAGACTGTGCACAGCGCCCGCCCTCGCCCTGCAAACTTTCCCCTCGCCAGGAGCTCCGGTTTAGGGCTAGTCTGAGCCTAAGAAGGCTGCGCAGAGACACCTCCCTATGAAATATTTCTCCCAAGTTTGCAAATGCATTTTGCACCTAGCGATGATCCCCGCAGCCGCAGGGGGTGGGTTTCCCAGTCTGAGGAGCACTCCTGCTCTCCCGCTGCCTGTTACCTAACGTGGGGTGACAGCGGCTGGGACGAGAAGAGAGATGTGCAGCACAGAGGACGGTGCAGAGCAGGTTTAGACTTTGTTTAGATACTGACGCTATGAGCGTGTTATGAATATGACAAATGGATGAAACCGAGGAGCAGGAAAAGCACTAGCTACACCTCTGTGGCCAGGGCTAAGTGACACGGTGGCAGGTCTGGAGGATTTGCTGTAACCTGCAGCTCTCACRGGCGATGCCGCATTAGTTTTACGTCCCGTGGAAGGTGTGCTCCATCCCCACACGCACCACAAGCCCTGCCCAGAACCTGTGTATCACCGGTCAGGGTCTCAGGCAGCACAAACTCACAGGTGTCACCGTCCAGCTCCCCGCGGCGTCAGCGAGAGCCGGGGCTGGACACGACCTCCCATGGGGTGTGTGCACCAGGCGAGTGAGATGGGCAGGAGAAACCCACCAACCAGTCCTCCCCAGGTGACACCGGGGGCTTCCAGCTGCGCCCCGTGGGTGTCCTGCTGGAGGAGACCTCGGTGATATACCCTCCTGTGATGTTTTTAAACGACCTTTTTACATCATGAAAAAAATCCAGAGCACCAGCGAGTTTTATCTCATCGACCAAACAACCACCAGGTACCACACTCGCACAACCCTCTCCAGCACAACCAGCTCACCTGGCCAAATAACCCTGCCTTGGACACTCACCAACCCCATGATAATTTTGTGCTTCACTACAGATATATCTCACCCCAAAACATGAACATGCTGAAACATCCAATCATGTTCTGGCACGCATGCGAAAAAAAAAAGCCCATGGCAACAAAGACGACAGCTTGCCAATGGCAGCTGCTGCACGCACACACAAAATTAAACTATATTCTTCTGAAAAGGGATATTATTATGGCATTTGTTTCCCCTCACCCATCACCCTCACCCATTCCCTCACAAAATAAGGGGGAAATATCAACACACATCAAACATTAGGAGAGACGGATAAAGAAAGAGAGAGAGGCGCTGTGCTGAGGAGGGATGGGATGGAGAACGCAGGGTTTAACAGGAGATCCAACTGGGTGGATTGGGGCTGGATGCATGGAGCCGCCCTGAAATATCAGCTCACCTACGGCGGTTGTACGGCACACGCAAGTAAAACATTCAGCCTTTCTATTGTGGGAGGCCCACGGATGCTGCATTGCATCAGGTTTGGTCAAGCCGGCTCTCGGCTATAACACAAATCTGCAAACACACGCTTATATATGTTAAATAGCATCTGATGATACCTATCTTCGCTTCCTTTCCCCGGTGCGGACCTGCCTGATGCCTCCCATGCTGCTATGCAATGCACGAGATAGCCGTCTCCTCACTTGTGAAGATAAATGTCATATCGGACCTCTGACATCATGTATTCTCCAAGTAATTATTTTTGATATCATAAGAGTTGTACAGGGTGCACAATAAAATTAAAAAGTAGAAAGCAAGGTTAATAAGATTATCATGTTGGTATAATAGGTAATGCATTTTGCAGTATATCCTTAAATCTGCCCTCTCAAAACATAATTAAATAACTGTGATTTATATTTTAAAGGAACGCAGACATGCAGTGTATCCTCCTACCCACATATGCTAATTGCTTTCAGCCCCTAAAAATCACACAGTTGTTTGCAGCTTTTTAATCCTCATGTGTAAATAACCCGACTCAGGTCCAAGTTATGAACAATAAAGTCCAGGAAACTTTCAGAATAGCGTGTCATTAAACCCGTCTTGATTTTATCTTGCTAATCTAATGGCACTGATGTGTACCGAAGCCTGCGGGGAAGGAGGAACGACTCCCCAGGGCCCTTCGCACCAGCCCGAGAGCCAATTTGCCGGCTTGCCGTGACACCAGGATAGCACTCGGATTGGGAGGGTGGATATTAAGGACCCGGAGAAGAGACCGAGACCCCCTTAGGAGGAACCCACGGATGTATAAGCTCAGGATACCCCCTCCTGGGCCTCGCCGTGGGTCTGCATGCACCGCGGCGGTGCAGGGACCGTGGGCAACATACGCCTACCGCTTCGCTATAGGCAAAACTCAACTGCGCCGCTCTCCATTTTGCACTCGCACGTGAGAGTCTGGCACACAAAATGGAGGCCCCCGTGTATTTTACGGGCAGCGGCTGCAAATCCAGCCCGAATCTACCCGCTCTATGGGGGCCACGTCCTCCTCCGACATGCCGAGCCGCGACGATGCCACATGGAGCGATGCTAGCTAGAAACACTTCCGAAAAATGTATTAAATACACTGTTATCTCTTCAAAATGAATTACGCTGTGATGAGGGGATCAGCCAGGGCGCTGCCCTTGCAATTGGGCACAAAATGCTGCGACCCTCCCAAAGAACTTGCTGGGTTAAAAGTGCCCCACGCATCACGGGCACCATGACCCGTGGGCTGATCGCAGCTGGGCTTTTTGATGGCTACCATAATGCAGGTGATAATTAACAATAACCAAAGACGAAATGAATGAAGAGCATCACATGAACGGAAAAACCAAAGCGATTAAAGTGAATTTTAGTCCACCGACAACTCTTATCTACTGAGAGCCCTCACTGTCGTAAGGAAACGTTCACGGTCGGCTGCTGTTAGGAGGCTAAAATAATTTGCCCTGAATTTACAGCCTGTAATTTAATCAGCAACTCCAGCCCTCGCCTGCGCGGAAGGGAGCGGGGGCAGAGCCGGACCCGCAGCTCCCAGCGAGGATGCCCCAAAAGCCGTCCTGCCGGGACAGTCCCCGGGCCCCAGAGGGTCCAAATCTGGGACGCGTGTGGCAAAGCGCAGGCTTTTGGGGAGGGGTTGAGGGTTTACGGAGCAGAGGGCTGGGGTTTGTTTGCTGGTTGTGAAAGCCTCGGCCGGTGCCTGAACCCGAAGCATCGAGGGGAGGAGGAGGAGGAAGAGGAGGAGGAGCTGCGAAGAAGCTCAAGGCACAGAAAGTGAGGGATGCCCTTTCCTTTACATCCGAAAGGGGAGAAAATACATAATTGTAATAATAAATAGCGGGTTTTATGAACAATTAGGATTCCACTGTCTCTTTGAAGGGTTTGAAAAGCTGACACGATGTTTTGGGTTCTCCAGATTCAGCTTTGAGGCCTCAACCAAGAGAAACATTCAGCCCCGCTGTGTACAGCAGTGACCACAACAAAGATTGTGGTTTCTCCCACACTCGCCTTAAATAGATCTAAATTAATGCTATTCATCATTGGGTGGAAAAGAAGGGAAATATAAAAGTGCAGTCGCTTGTAGACAAGCCAGCAGCGTTGGGCAACTTTCTTACCAGTCAAAGGCTTCTCCTGCTTCTGCACCTCGAAGCCCATCGGGGCAGGGAGGTATGGAAATAACGCACCCTTATACCGGCCGAACCCATCACCTGGAAAACATCCTGGGCATACGAAATACGCCTTTATCCCATGTTTATTTGTTGTTGCTGTTGTTGTTGTTGGAGAAAGGGGAAAGCTAAACCACATGACTGAACGCCTGCCAGGGGTTCGTGATAGAGCAGACCGTCCCAAGTGCCGCACCAGTTAGTATCTGAATTATCACAGATACTCACCGGCTCAGTTACAACTGCACGGGGAGAGCAGTTGTCCCACCTAAATCCTGCTTCTGTCAGCTACCGCCCTGCTCGCAGCTGCAGGAAGCGGTCGGTCCCGCTCCCCAAAGCGGAGAGCATCGATAGATGGAGATATCTTTCTGCACCACGCAGGGCGTGCAGATCGCCGCATTTCGTGCATGCCCGTGATAGGTGGGTGCGTGAAATTTGGGGTGTCGAGGAGCTGTAGCTGTCATCTCCCCACCCCTCCCGACTGAGATATAGACCCAGGCTCTCACCACTTTTTACGGGCACCTTTTATAAGGCTAAAGCAACACAAAATCTGCCTTCTCCTGGTATTCCTTGAGGGCAGAAATACCGCGAGATGTCTTCATTTCACTTTTTTCTTTAAAACTATAGATGTCTCACTGTGGCAAAAATTAACAGAGAAAAAAAAAAAAACCAACCCTATGAGCCCCCAAACATTAAAATCTCAGCTGAACACTGAACTGTTCAGGTTCCCCTGGGCGTGCGCAGGGAGCCCTGTGCAGGGAAAGCGCGTGAAATACCTGGTGCAAAGCTGGCTGAGTATTTTTTGGTAAGAATAAACGTAATCAGCGTTTTCTGTAGAAATGAATAGGGACTACTAACATCACAAACAAAACTTCAAGGACCATTTTGGATGTACGCTGGAACAGCCACGGGGTGGAAGTAGGTTTTCAAAAGCCTTATATATGGAAAGAATGTCATGGATGCTTTAAAAGTCTTCAGATACGTGTAAAAACGACATATGTATTACATATTATCTCTACAGAACAAACACCATTTGAAATGTGCCCCTTTTTAACTACCATTATGAGCTGTCTAAAGAGCATTTGGGTTGAAACTTGGGAGGAAAGGAGGGGGGAAAAAAAAAAAAGCCCACTGATCTTACACCTGCTCTTTAGCAGTGGGAAGTGGGTTCTCAATCTGTTAACATGACCATCTGGCCAATCTGCATATCACGGCTATCTGGATTACTGTACGATGGAATGACAATAACGTAGCCAAAACAAAAGTAAAATGCATCAAAAACTAACAGTAGCGCAGCCCTTTTGATTTTAAATTAAATAATAAATGTGGTATCACAGCAAAGCGAGAAAGTCAGCTAAATAATTAAAAATGAGCCTTCGCTACGGCATAATTAAGTAAACAATATGGTGTGTGTTTCTATATGAGCCGGCAATAGTTGCCACTGTCGAACGCTCCACTTTTGCAAAGCAGCTATCAGGAGTTCAAGACGCTGCGACAGCTCTTTTGGTGATGTACAGGATTGTCAGGACACCTCTCGCATCCCTGCAACACGCCGAACCGGCTGCGGCTATTAACAGGATTAATGCAGCAACAATCAATACCAATTGTACTAAAAGATTACGGCGCAAAGCCTTATGTACCTTTTGGACTCCCTGCTACCTCCACGGGTATTTTGGCTATCTGCAGTTGTTTTCTGCATTAACCAATCTTTGGGTTATTCCCATCGATGTCTCTTTGCGGTGGTCCAAGTAGAAATATTTTAAATCCGCCGATGGGAACGTAAAACGGGTCTGCTTAAAGTTCAAGGTCGTGTGCTATATACTATTGCCCAGGCAATTAGCCATATAGCATATTTAGACGCTAAGTAAATTTTCACAGTCGCAGAAATAAGGCTGACTTCTTGCATCTTCGCTGGCTTCTATTCTAAACACGAACAGAAAAATGAGCTCATGTAAATAAAACCCTATCCCCAGATTTTTCTTAAATTTGGGATTTTTAAATGTCCTTCTGAAAGATTAAAAGATTTTCTCTGCCACAAATACCTCGCTAGCTTAATTCTCGCCCGACGCGCATAATGATGGCCGTCCAAAAAAATAAATCGGGCACTGCAGCATCGCCTCCTGGCCTGCCATCCAGCTTCGTCCACCGGAGAGTCTCTAAAAACTGTGACCTCTCACAAAATTTAACTACTTCCATTGCGAATCTATTCTCCAATCTGATCACATTAGCAGAAGGAACTCCAAAGCAGTAAAAAACTCCAGAAAGTTCTCGGTTGAGTGCCTACTAATGAACAAAGGTTAACTTTATCTAAAAGGTCAAATGCCTGGTGGCTAAGGTTGTGACCTTAACAACTTAAATTGTGACCTTGCCACGTGCCTAGTATATTGTAGATTCTGATACAGATCATCTGGTAAAGGACCGGTCATAAATTAGCTTTACTGTTCAACTCCCACAAAGAAAACGGTTTGCCACAATGGTTTCCAACTTGTCATTTGATACAAGCGCAGAATAAGTGAAAACTAAAAAGCTAACCCAAGTTCAGGGTATGAAAATGCCGCCTGCTTTTAGTTAAGCAGATTAGAAACTGCAAACTGAGAGCAATACTCTAGATTTCAATACATTTTTTGGTCAACCTCTAATTCACAAAACACCGATCTTCCTTTCCTTTTTTTGTTCTTTTTTTTTTTTTAAACGAAAATGACATGTAGTTTGCCTATTTGCATATTTTTGTTTTCTCTTTCTAGCCAGTTCTTAAAGAGAATAATTGATTTCAGTAGCTTTGTAAGAAGCACTATTTAAATCTGTGCACATGTGTTCCCTTACAGATGATAGTGCCTACTGAAGAAAAAGTGTGGATTCAAAGCAATAATTATCGTACAYGTTTAGAAGGAAAGGGACATCTCGCTGCCGAAGTCATCTCGAATAAGGGCATCTTGGAATAGAATACTCCCCCGAAAAAAACGAAGACGAAGAGTGGGGGGGGGGGGGGGAGAAGAAAAAGAGAAGCGAGCACTATGGGTGAAAAGGTCACAATGGTTTTGGCACGTATCTTCAAGCACGTTTCGGAGTCTGTGCCTCCTGCCAATACTGGCAACTTCTCAAAACTTTTAAGGAGGTAAAAACATTGTTTAGTGTTTACAAATCTTCTGTACTATAGCAGATGCTTGTCAAATCCRCTATATGTAAGTTGACCAGCCTACCTAATATTTGCGCTGGCGACTTCCTCCTTATAAATAAGCGGTCCATACATTTGGGGAGCGAGGTCTGATGGAGTTTGAGACAAAGGACCCTTAATATTTTTTTTTCTTTTGTAATTTTCCTGTTGCGCACCCGGCACAAGCTGCCATTACTGCGGGTCTGCGGGAACCAATGGCTGTCAACTTGGCCAATGTTCAGGTGTAACAAAGACTGCTGGGATACATCGGAGGGGGGAAAAAAAAGGGAAAAAAGGGGGGAAAAAAAAAAGGTAGCCTACATGCGAGGCTTTCGGTACACCTCTGTGAAGAAATATAGACGGCGACCACGCTGTGCTACCTCCTAAAAATCATTTTGTCCCCCTCCCCGGTGAGGTTTAGCAGGGAATACGCCAGCACACGCTACTGCATTAAGAGCACAATGCGATGCGTGCAATCAGCAAACAACGGCCGAAAACACGAAGCGGTGCGGGCTGTACGAGCGCATTACTGCTTACACAAAACCGCAAATCTAACCCAAAAAACCAAGCCCAAGCCTCACGCTAAGTTTCCGCAGCAAACATCTAGTCTAAAGAACAATTAGGGCAATTGCTGCCTGTTGACGATGAAGGCAGAAATAAATAAGAGTTCACTATCAAGGGTACTGTTTGCCAACAGCGTGCTGATAAGATGGTATATCCCTAATCACAATATTGAACTTTTATAATGTCTATTGCCCGACTGTTATAACAGGGAGAGGATCCCTTCAAGCTGCCCGGAGTACTTACACCCCTGGGTTTGATCCTTTTCTCCCCATCCTACATTTTTGTGACCCTACAYGCAGGTTAAACCAAGACCGTTGGTTTCTATTAACAACTTTTGCACTCCACAGAAGGCTGCTTTTCATTTAGGAAACACAATACGGACAGTACTTACCGGCACCGCACTATACATAAATCTAAATAATAAAAACCTGCGTGCTGTATAGCACTACACAGTGGTTTTCAGCCATGGCTATCRAAGCACTTTAAGTGCATCACCCCGCTCCGACGAACAGAGGAGGAAACTGAGGCAGACAAAAGGGATGCGAGTCCCTGGTCCCRTCGGGGCCGGTGATGGAATGGGAGGGGACCCGCAACGCCCCAGCCCCAATCTCCCTTYGGTTAGCCATTAATTGGTAATCCTTCCTTCGCCGTGCCCCATAATAAATCGCAGAGTAAATGAATCATTTTCCACAATATTTGCCTACCTCCCCTGCACCATAAACGTGCCATATCATTTACCACATCGCACCAAAGTGCAAAGTAAATTTCGCAGCTTATCTGTAGGATATACCATGAGGATACTCAAAAGTTATTTCCGAACAGTGATCATACCCGTAAAATCACAGCAGCGACACTGTCTGTCGCAACAACCACTGCAGGGACTCAGTGCAGAAAAACTTTGGGGTAGCCACAACTTTCTGCAAGACCCTCCGAAAGAAGACGGCATTGGAAATGCAGGCTCCCAGTGCTGTAATTTGCTCAGCTTTCTTACGATACATATTTATATAGAACTGGTTTCTACTAATATGATTCCTCTCCCCTCTGCTCCTCTTTTTTTCCAGCCTGTCCAGCCCCTCGACTTGCAAGTCAGGCTGAAACCCAGGGGGACCTGTGCATACTATACGTGAAACCCGGGGCCTAGCACTTCACACGCGCACATTTTTCTGCAATATAATCACTCAGGAGAACTACAATAGCATATTATTTTATCCAATCAACATACTACACATCCTCTGAGCACACCGAGTCACTCCGCGGGCAGGGTGTACTTTGCGCTGGAGTCAGAGATCCCAACATTTTCATTTTCATCACATGCAAAAACATCTCAGCCCCCCCATAAGCACAATATTATCAAACCAGGAATTTGTTTCAAGACCTGCTCAGCTTCTAGGTGTATAAATAGTGATATTTCAGGGGGGGTTAAATGCCTCCTCTTCCCCATAGGATTACTCAGGGGTTTGTTTCGTGGCCRCTCAGACCCGACGGCTAGGTTTGCTATCAAGGGACCATCTTCATCTTTCCCTCCGAGCCCAATCCTGTGGGATTTACACTCCCCATCCCATCCCCGCGGGGTGAGGATACCTGGTACTCCTGACCCACGGGCCTCGGGGACCTCCAGCCTTCTCAGACTACTTTGTGCATAACATATACAAACTTTTTTTTTTTTTTTTTTTTTTTTTTTATCTATCTGCTTTCCCCCAAAATCAGGATAAAGGAAGCCACTTCCAGCTGCGATCCCTCCTAGGACAACATTTAGGATAACACCTGTGAAGGATGCCCAAAACGCCATTAACCCCGGGAAAACGAAAGCCGCTTTTATGCGGCCGCACCTTAAAAGCCCACGAAAAAAAGAAAAAGGGGGGGGAGTTTTGACACTCCCCTCGCCACCCTGGGAGGGCGATAACCGGCGTCCCCCGCTCCCTCCCCGGCTCATGCAGCCGCCACCGCCACSGGGGCTCGGCACCCGGCACGGAGATAAACCGAAAAGTTGTAGAAGGTGGTATAGAAAGTCACTTACCTGCTGCGTGCACAAAGTATGCCAAATATAAATCGAGTTCCTTAACAGAAACTCCTATATGGTGGGGCTGTACGCACAGCCCGGGGTTAGAGCACTGTGGGGACTTTACAAGGCGCTCGCCATCAGTACTTTCGAGCGGAATACCTTTAAATAAAATCACCATAACAAGGTCCAACCTCCAGACCTTATCTGCCTGGCGAAGGCAGTCAATTCTTCTCATCTTGCCCTTCTGGTCTGGATTGGAAAGAACGCAACACGGAGGCTTTTTTCCTGTGACTGTGAGAACAAAATCCTCCCGAAATTCAGGCCTGATATCTTTCCGGAGCTTTGCCAGAAGTCTGGATGCCCATTTTTGCTTTACCTCGGGTTTTTCACTTAGCAGTTCGTCCTTCACGGCTCTCTCTTCCTCTTTTGACATGCGTTTTTCATGTTTTTTGAAGTATTTTCTTTTTCGGGCTTGCAGGTTGAACCACGTGTATGCAAACGCTCGGACGTGAGGCAGAAGTGCTTCGATGAAGGGATGAAATTCATCCTGAAAAAGTTACAGAGAAGGGTCGATGTCACCGAAACCATCAACAAAAAGCCTCCAGAAACGGGGCTTTCGCGCGAGGCGCTAAGGCTCGCCGGGACAGTGAGAATTAGGAGGGTGCTTATACATTTTAGGGGCTGCGGGACTCGTCCCCCGCGCTGACGGACCCCGACCCCGCCGCTGCCGCATCCCCGCTTCACCTCACACCGGCCCAAAACCTCCGCTCCCACCCCCCGAAAACCCCAACTTCAAACAAGCACCCAGGCGGAGACGGTGCAACGATGGGGCCCTTTCCCCAATCCCCATATCTCTTTAAAAAAAACAAAAAAAAAAGGGGAGAATGAGTTAAAAGCTAAAAACCCCGCTGCGAGTCCACTCGCGGAGCGCGTATCTCCCTTTGCTCTCTCCCTGACCCCGCTGCTTGCGGTGTAGCCAGCGTATGCCCGCCAATTTGGCAAATCCTAAACATTTGGATGCCAATCAATGTTTGTATGGGGAAGTCTAAAGTATAGTAAAACTTTCCCTAAGATATATTTGGAAATAGCAGCAGGCAGTATAGTAAAATGCCAATATAGCTGCATACACAAATACAATGAAGGGTGGTTTTCTCTCCGTTTCCTAAACGGTGAAGGGAGTAGAAAGTAATGCAGCCGATTTATCCCGCGTGCGCAACAATAACTAACGGTAAAATCCTAAGAAAAGCAAGTCTCACAATTTTTTTTTTTTTAAAAAAGTTTTGTTTATATTTAGTCAAAAAGAAAAAAAATAAAAATCTGATATTCGGGCATATTAGGACAAGCCAAACTCTGAGCCTTTCTAGAAAATAAAAAGAAACAGGAAAAATTGAAAAATGCGGTAACAGAAAACCTTAGCACAACTTGTGCAAATACGCAAAGAATTATTAATTTTTTCTTTATACRTTGTGTCGTATTTTCATATATTTAAAAAGAAATGCCCTACTTGGAAAGTTAGTTTGGCCATCCAGAGACACTGCTCGATTTGTGTAACGATGAGTTAAAGATCACCCCTCTTCCTTGGCACAAAAATAATCACGATTAAAATTATGCTGACAATTAAAAAAAATGCAAGAAAGACCCCTCGATTCTGTTAAAAAAAAAAAAAAAAAATCTTCAAAAAGTACTACATAAATCAGCCAGAGAGATCAAAACATATTATAAAACACTGGGACCACGCTTTTTGTTTTTCTCTGAATAAATGAATGACCGAACTCCAGGCTGCACATAAAAACGTATATAGCCTGTGGGGGCCCGATCCAGCACCGCGTGCTGGGGACATCTCTGCTTCCAGGGGCCGAGTTCCTCCTTCTCTCAGGATTGGGCCATCCAGGAGGGAAAAATAAAGTAATTTCTGCAACGTTTCCCCCAGCATGGTAAAAGCCACCCGCTGCCTACCCTTGCAAGACAACATTGGGGATTTTTCAGATTAACTAACTTTTTTTTTTTTTTTTAATTATCCCATGGAGTACGTTTCCTACCCAAATCATTTCAGGTCGTGCAAATATTGTTATTAAAACAGACCTCTTATGTCCTTTCAACACCTTATTTTAACTTGCATTTTCTTTTCAAAAATTAGGAAAAATTGAGAAATCAATAGTAGAAATATCTATCAGCAAAATCCTGTCGTAATTCAAGACCTTCTGCTGACTTCCCAAAAGCTTTCATTGCACTTATTCTGAGTGGCCCCTGAATTGTAAATACTTAAATCTATAGGTAATACCACAGAATTTATTTTTATTTTAAACACAGATTGTTAAAAACTACCAAAACCGGCACAATATATTTCATTATAGCACAGCAGAGCGGCAGTAATCACAAGTACTATGAACGATTATTAAAATATAAGCAGGTAAAATAAAATAAATCACTCCAATGACTGGCACATTCCTCTTTCCTCCCCCCCCC
>JAYKAV010000089.1:1304565-1399510 GCA_035582835.1 Phoebastria nigripes | reverse complement strand
CGCGGAGGGGGGTGCGGGGGGGACCCGCCGAGCCCTCCCGCCCAGCCCGGTCCTGCCTGCCAGCAGCCGCACGCACTGCCGGTGCGTATCCACATATATATGTGCATATCCACATATATTATATATATATGTATGTGTATATAGTGGGGGTTTACGTGCTCTGGAGTGCGGCGCTGGAGCCGGTGGCTTCCTCCCTGGTGGCAACGGAGCGCAGACCCTGGGGCAGCAGCCTCCAGCTCTCCCAGCCCTGCAGCGTGCTTTGTGCCGGTCGGGTGCAGTTACTGCAGGACCCTCGTGTCCCAGGGCTGCGCCCGCTGCCCACGGGTCAAATCGGTACAAGCCAGGGGGTCCCCTGGGCTGGGGGGGTTTGGGCATTTGGGGTTTGCGAGGGGCCACAGCTTGGCCTCTCCCCACCAGCCCCGTCAGGCCCTGCAGCGGGTTTGTCTGTTATTTCCCATTGCATCCTTTAATGGTAGAGAAAAAAAAAAAGAAAATCAGTATCAAAAGTGCTGGTGGCATTGCTGTAATTCAGGGGTTGACACAATCTGTGGGGATTTCATCCCGGCGTGGGCTCTGCCGGGTCCCCCTGGCTGTGCCCGGGGTCAGGGCATGGTTGCACGGGGAGAAGTTTCAGGAATGCCTGAATGGCTTCAGCCCACCAGATGCATTTGCAAGTCATTGARATTTGCGCTTCTGAGCAAAGGAGGATGCAATTCTGAGAACCTGACGCTGCGTGCAGGACAGTCGCATGCCGCTGGTAGATGCTTACATGGCTAATAAAATCTGGGATAAGCTCCCCAACAATAACGCAGCACTCAGGGCAGGAGGCTGAAACTGTTTTCTGTAGCTGCACCGCAGCAACGAACTCTGATTTCCGCCCCCCCACTCRTTAAATTCAAGAAATACTCCAGATTTTCAGTGTCACTGAGCTCCGAACTTTGGTGCTTGGCAAAGGGAACTCACGGGCAGGCCTCCTGCATGTGCAACATGGAGAAAACACTGAATCTCCATGGAAAATCCTGCCTCTTGCCCACRGTTTGGAAAATCGGTAAGCGAAGGAGAAACGTATGGAGTCGAAGAGGACACTGGACACCTGAGTGGAAGGGGAGAGTGGCCCTGGCCGACTGCCTCCCCCGTCCGATGGAGACTCCAGTGAAGCTGGTTTTTCCTCTTTGCAGCAGTGCCGCTTTTCCCAAAACCTTTGAGACACCGGGATGGGATGCTATAGGGGAAGGAGCCTGCTCCCACGTGCGTGGGCCAGCGCCGGTGTGCTCAGTGCCCTCCAGCCATGGGAGTGTGAAGGAGGCAGCAGCGAGACACCGTCCCCCCTTGCAGGGGACCTGCTGGGGCCCCCGTTCTTCACCTCGTCCCTTTGGATGGTTTTATGGCAGCTTGGAAGTTTCTGCGGAAGCTGGGGCAGTGGGGGGCCAGGTACCCCAGCACACAGGTACCCCTGGTTCACAGGTACCCCAGCACGCAGGTACCCCCGGTGCACAGGTACCCCAGCACTCAGTCCAGGACACACGTATCCCAGTATAGCACTATACCCGCACACGGGTACCCCAGCACACAGATACCCCAGTATACTGCTACCCCTGCACACGGGTACCCCGTTACACAGGTACCCCCGCACACATGTAGCCCAGGACTCCAGGACCCTGGCACCCACGTACCCCAGGACACAGGTACCCCAGTACTCAGACACCCCAGTACACCACTACGTAAACACACCAGTACCCCAGCACATTTCCATACCTGCACACGGATACCCCAAAATACATCCCTTGGCACCCAGGTACCCCGGCATGTGGGTACCCTGGCACCCAGGTACCCCATCACCCCGCTGCCCCCGGGCAGGGCCCCCCAGCCGTGCCACGTGCCCCACGCGGCACTGGGCTGGGCTCAGCGGGGTTTTTGCTGTTCTCGGGAGCAGACGAGGTTGGTGCAATTTGCCTTTAATTACAAACGTCATGAGACTTACTCCAAAGGCGATGCCAAAGGCCTTTATAAATTACTAGCTAACTTGATTTAAAAAGTGTGATCGTAGGAAATAAGGAAAGTTGCTTCCCCTTGTTGCGACAAATTTGCATTCGGCCCACGGACGGCGGCAGCGGGGCTGCGGCGTCGCTGGATTTCTTAGGAAAAGTTACCAGCGGCCTGCGAGACAGCTGGAATTCATATTAGAATATTTTTAACGTGCTCTTACAAATACTTTGGCATACGCCTATTCCACTCCTTTTAATGATGTTGACTTCATTTCCTTTAATATGGGGGAAAAAATGCTACACCAACAAGACTTAATTAAATTAATAAGAAGAAACAATAATAAATTTAATTCCAGTTGCATTACTGCAGGGTTGCAAAATACCGATCAGGGTGTTTGACTGATAAAACCCAACAACTTTGCAGCGGAGTTTTTTAGACCAGCGCATCCTCTGCCCCCTCCCCTCCTCTCCTTTCTCCCCTCCCGTCCCTGATGCCAGGGGCTGAGGAGCACCYGGGCTATTTTTAAAACCAGCCCCGTAGCAGACCCGGAGCCAGGGGGTGCAGCACCTCCCTGCCCTGGCCCGCTGGCAGGGTGCAGCCATGCAAGTGGGGGTGCTGGGGTGCCCCAGCTGTCTCTCGTGTGTGTGCACATGTGTGCACGTGCATGCGTGCACACCTGTGTGTGCATGCACGTGTACATACGTGCAGGTATCCATGCATGTATATGTGTGCGTATCTGYATGTGTGCGCACAGACGTTTGTACACGAATGCACGTGCTGTGCGTTATCAGTGTGTGTACGGAGGCAGGTACGCGTGCATGCGTGCGTGCGCAACTATGCGCGCGCGCCTGCACGCCTGCACGCCTACCCGTGCACGTGCCTGCACGCCGGTGCGCACATGGGTGTGCAAGGCCCGGGCGCGCGCACGCGTGCACGCGTGCGCGTGCGCACCCATCTGCACGCACGTGCGCGCCTGCACGCGCCCGTGTGCGGGCACGCCCGCCCGCTGCCGCCTGCCCCGCGCGCCGGCACCGCCCGGCAGGGCCCGCGGCGCCCCCTGGAGGCGCGCGGCCGCCGCCCGCCCTTCCCGCCGCCCCGCCCCGCCCCTCCCGCCGCCGCTCCCCGCCCCCCCCCCCGGCGGCAGGGCCGGGCGGCGCAGCGCCCCCTCCCGGCGGGTGGGGCGCCGGCCGCGGGGAGGCGGGGAGCGCGGGCCGGCCTGAGGCGGGCGGCTGAGGCGGGCGGCTGAGGCGGCGGGCGGCTGAGGCGGGCGGCTGCGGCCCGGCGGCGACACCGCCTTGCGTTTGTGTCTGTGGCGGCCGCGGAGCGCAGGGCTGAGCCCAGGTGGCGGCGGCGGCGGCGGCGGCCGGCAGACGAGGCCACCCTTTGCTTCCGAACCCAGCAAAACCGGGGGAGATAATCCAGATTACAACCTCAGAGCGAAACGTGACGTTGGGCAGCTGCACCCTCGCTTGGCCCGCGGCTTCCGTCAGCCGCGGTGTGTGGATCCTACCTTAGCAGAGCCAGGCCTGCCCTGTCCCGCCACCTGCGTGTGGGAAGGGGAAGGCTGGGGGTCCCCTGCTCCTTCCCCCGGCTTCCTGCTCACCCCCAGAATCCCAGAGGGGTTTTGGAGGAGAAGGGAGGAGGCAGACGCCGTGCTGCCCGGGGAAAACCAAGGGCACGTTTCCCACAGCCCACCTGCTCCGGGGGCACCGTCGGCATCACCCCTCAGAGGCTGCCCTGAGGGCAGCCCCCGTCTGCAGCGGGTCTGTGAGGATGGGGGGGTGCCAGCACACTGCAATTAGCGCTGAGGTTCTTCCCTCTAGGTACCTAAAGGAAAGGATGCTTTTTCACACAACCGAGCAGATCTCCCATAGGAGACAAAATATGCTCAGTAAAATGGAAGATAGGCAGGTGGCTTCAGCATCGGGGAACATTAATACACAAGGACAGGTCTTCGGCTGATGTAAATGGATGGACTTGCACTCCCTTCACGTGCTAATTTACACCAGCTGTTGGCTTGGCCTGGCCTGCCGGTGGTCTTAGAGGTGGATGTGCTTCATCCCGCGTCCCCCTTCCTCACTGGCCCAGTAAGGGCAGCTCTGATGAGTTTATTTAGCATGACCGCTAATGCCACTAAGGGTTTCAGAGCAAAAAAAGGATTTAACCTGGCTGTTACCGTGAGTGTTCTCTGGGTTTAGCTATAAAACGTTGCAAACTCCTGAATAATCACTGTCCGTTACTTTATGTCTATCACCTTTTTGTTTTTAGCCTGAGGAAAATCATCCCCGTGTACTGGCAGTGTTGCTGTGAAGGACATTTCCTGCTATTTCCCTGAATGACATTGATACACGTACAAGAGGATGAAACACTTCACGTTAGAGGTATAGACGCATGTATATACCATGGTGTTGGTATAACCACCCACAGAAACGTTAATACTGATTTTAGAGAGCAGGCAAATTCTGCACCTCAGCATGTGCATGCACAGATTTGAGTGATATTTTCCTTGGGCCTTCGGGGATCGGCTTCCTGCACCTCAGTAGAAAACCCCTTTTACATCAAATTTTAGGGATTGTAACTTGACAGAGGACTTCCTGACGTGCTCCAGAGAAATGTTTCATGGCTGCTTCTGTGGGCGACTGGCTTGCTGGTGTTCGCTAAATGAAAAGAATTTTTACCTGCCCGGCCCATTTTTTTTTACCCATGTAATAAAATATGACACTAGAGGGCGGCCTGTTAATGTAATTCAATAATGAAGTTGCAGCGGCTGCACATGGAGACGAGGCACCGACCCCCGCTTCGCGCCAGGGCCATGGCTGGAAGCAGGCCTGGGAACGGCGCCTTCCCCCCCTCTGAGACAACCGCCGCTGCCCCGAGACGCAGGGAGTATCCAGAGTGTAATACCAGAACCCAAAATAATAAATATTCCTAAGAAATGTGATTTGCCAGCAGACCGACGCGATATGCGTTGTCTCGCGAGCAGTCCCGCCCTTAGCACTTAGTCCAGCTCAGAGGAGGAGGAGGTGGCAGGAGCTATCCCGTCCGTTCCCTGATGCCAAACCCTTGACCGGCCCTAAACCGTTGCACCTAACTTTTACAGCTAAATGACAGTGCTGCAGTTGCAGCCCGGTTTTAGGAGTCTGCACTGTGCAGTTCAGTGAATATAGTCCCCACTGATAGCTCGCTCTCAGCCTCTGCACAGCCTTCCTGTGACCGAGGAGTTCTCTTACAGTTCCAGAGACCGGTTTCCTTGTGTCAAATGAGGTTAATAGCTGCATGCAATTTAATTAATTAAAGATTGTGAATATTTTTAGAACACCAGACGCAGTATGCGTCAGAAATACCAGGTATTATCTAAGTACGCAGTGCTGTCATTATTGATATTTACATTTTGTACCGCCTGGAAGCTAGGATTTCCTTGTGGTAGGCTGCTGACAGCGATACTGTTTCTCCCCAGATTTAAAATCTGCATGTCAAACGTGAGCCAACAGGCAAAAGTGACGTCAGACAGACTGAGGTAAGACCAAGGACGCAGGTCACAGTACCGTGCGCACTGGCAGAGACCTGTGACRCTGTAGGTTGTTGCACATGGACCATACCACAGGTGGGTTTTAAGGCATCCTTGCAGCTTGCTCTGCAATAGCTTCAAGAGGCTTTGAGTGCTGTGAGACTATCAAAGGTAATTTAGCATGTTCACCATGAAACAAGAGAACGTTTTAAGCTGAACTTCAGTGAGACTTTCTTATTGTCTGGAGCAGAAATTGGCCTGAAGTTACAGATGGAGAGAACTTAAATTAGTGGCCGCTTTTCTGAAAACTGATGTTCCTTAGCATTTAGCAATAACATGTCCTCAGTTTTTGCTAAATTGCAAACGAGCAATTAATTTTTCAGCACTTGTGCAGAATACTTTAAAAATGGAAACATGAAAGTCTTCTATTAAAATGAAGTTGATAGTATGCACCTGCCACTAATGTACTGTACACTGTGTCTTCCACTCATTATAGTGATGATTTGGGTTGAGATCAAGAGTCATATAGTGAAAATCACTTCAACACGTGCCTGTTCATATGCATAAACTCCTGTGTACCAGATGGCAAAATATAATGACATCTTAAACAGCTAATTGCATAAACCTTGTAATGCAGATAATTGCTGAACCAAAGTATGAGTTAATAATTTCCCACTGTATTGCCTGGCTTGACACTAATTCTAAAGGAAAGTTGTGACAATTCTAACACACTAAAGTTCACCAAGCGGTAATTAAAACTAGCACTTAAAATCATTCGACTTTCAAACCCTTAATTACAATTCAGTGGAATCACTTTGTAGAAATCTAACATTTATAGATAGTTACATGATAGCTGATATCTCATCATCGTCCCTTTCATGGTGTTCTTCTAAGGCATGCTTCAGGAAGCATGTAGCGCGCTCTGGAAGTCTAAGGTTGTAATGATTTCTGTACCAGCGGTCACTGGGAAACACTTGGAAAACAGTGGCCAGGACTAGGAGTGAACATACATACTGCTGTAGGTTTTTTCACAGTTTATGCTTAAAGCAGCATGGCAAGTAGTCATTTTTAATCACCTGATGATACGTAAAYGTAAATAAGCAGCAAAGCCACTACAATGAAACATATCAGTTTTCAAAGAGTGGGTTTAAGAATTGAATTGTTTTGGTTGGGTTGATAACACACATACTRACCTCAAAGACAGGCCTCTAACACATCATCAGCTGTTACCGTATATTGGAAAAGCTGCCATGGGATTGAAACGATGAAGAATGGAAATATAATTAATGATGGTAAATACAGTTTTAGGAGAAATAAGCCTTATCAGACAAACCCAATTTCTTTCTTTGATGAGGCGCATCAAATAATACGATGAAGGTAAAGACTGAATGATAAAGGTCAATGAAGAGATGTGATGTTCATTTTTTATGGAGATTAGAATTAACACCGTGTGATATTCTGATCAAAAAACATTAGAAATAGCAACAGAGCATGCACTAATTAGATTAGGAATTGGCTAACAGCCTGTTAAAAAGTAGCTATGAATCAGGAAGCGTTATCAAACGGGAGAGTTTTACCAGGATCRGCATCAGGTCAGATGCTAGTCAATGTTTTCTTCAATGATTTGGATGTAAACACTGTAAATTCACAGCTGATAAATTTGAGGATGACAGGAACATTGGTGGAGTGACAGACAATGATGAGAATGACACTCCAAGTGATCTCAGTTGCTTGATGAGCTGAGCCCATTAAAACACAATTGGTTTTTATACAGACAATATAAGATTATGCGGTTTCTGGTGCTCACACTTTTAAAAGATCATTGGAAAACTGGAGAGGGTGCAGAAAAGAGCCACAGAGAGGATTTCAGGGCTGAAGAAAGTGCTTAATGGTGAAAGACTTAAAGTACTCAATCTGCCTAGTTTACTGGAAAGAAGACCGAGACGTGACATGAGTATAATGTGTAAGTATTTAAGTATCTATGAGATCTGTCTGGAAGTATCTGCTGGATACCGATGACATTTTTAATCTTTCAGAGAAAAATGGATATCTGCAAGGTGATGTCAAACAAACTCAAGTGAGAATTTAGGTTGGTTTTTTTAATAGCAAGAGTGGCTGAAGGCTAACTTTCAAGGCACAAAGTGGATACTGTCTTTTTTTGATATTTTCAAAGCAAGACCAGAAGACCTGCTGTAACCAAAACCAAGTTAATGCATTTAATGCAGGGGCAATGGCACACAATGAGTTGTAATATATCAAGGGGCTTTCTCTAGCCTTCAACACTGTGAGTCTACACACATCAGCAGAGACATTTCATAAGCATTTGGGAGCAGGAACGTACACCTGTGCAAAGGAATAATCAAGTAATAACAAGTCTAACACATTTCATGGGCTCTCCAGACCCAGGCCAGGTGTGCAGATATCACACATTCACATATCTCCAATAACGTATTATTTTAAAAGATAGAGACCGAGTTTATGTGCTGATGGAGCTACACAAAACCACCAAAAGGCAGCCCCCTGCCAGTAGATTTGTCACCCCTTGCCTGCCTCCTGGCATGAAATAGCTGATTCCTCAGAGCTCTGYGCCTCTGCTCTCCGGTAAAGGAGAAGCAGTGATCCCGCCTCCGGGCATCTTCTACCTGGAAGTCTGTTTTATTCACAGTGTGAATAAGACAGTCCTGGATCAGAGTGGGTCGCAGGCAGAATATTAGTCTGAAACTTCACCCCAAGCCTCTTTTTCTGAAGCAGTCCTGCCTCAGCAATTGATTCCCATAGGAAATGCTGACAGTCACTTGTCCTGCTGCTGACACAGCTTCCTGCCTCTGTGGCCGTACATACCCACCACAGCAGTTCCCAGACATGTACCCTAGGTGTTGTTCACATCCTACAAACCCGTTCCTCTCTCACCCCTCCAAAAAGTTCAACAACTGTCAAAACCATGAACAAACACAAGCCGTTTCAAGACTCTACAATACCACCACGTGGTGCCTCCAATTACAGCTCAGTGTAATGCACAAGGAAGAGAAAGCAGGGGCCTCATCCCATTTCCTTCAGCTCTAGCACATTCTTGGGGGTCTCCCATCTAAGTTCGGACAAAGCACAGTTCAGCCTACCCTAATGACCTGCSAGCCCCTGATGAAAGCTGGGAGCTAAACTCTATAAAATCAAATAGCATAGACTGATTCTGTGCAGGAGGTCAGAGTAAAGGCTCAGCACAATCCTTTCTGCCCTTAAACATATTCATTAGCCCATGAAACGTACCAGGTGTCTGTATTGTTACTAATTTTACAGATGGATGTAACCAGTTCTGATATGAAATRTTTTCAGGCTCAGGTCTCCCCTACCGCTCCCTGAGGTCTTTCCAGCCACCCCTGCTGTGGATCGGCAGCCCCCTTCCTCTGTGGGAGCAGCACTAGCATGTACAGTTGGCAAGGGTCAGGCTTTTTTTCCCTAGAGAAGGACGCTCCAGGGAAGATGCCATTCTAGCCGGTTATAACATTTTCAGTCTATACTAAGCATCCTCTGTAAAATCTCAGCTCAGGTGATTAAGCCAAGCTCTGCAAAGTAACTCCATGCAGTAGAGCTCACGATGCTTCGTGTGATGCATGAAGAGATGGCACGTTTTTTGCGTATCCATCTCCTAATTATTTACTTGAGGCAGTCTCTCAACTGTCTGTAGCTAGCTGGGGTTTACAGCCTAAGGTCTGGCCTTCCCTCACACTCTCCACCAACTGCAAAGTAAATGTGCCTCCAGGTGGTCCTGGTGGTTTCCCGGAGAGCGCTGTTCTTTAGGGCAATTTCAATACAAACCTCTATGAAATGCATGCATTTTATTCATCGGCCGTATATATAAGTGAAGAATGTCATTGATGGTATTTCAGTCTATGTATCTGCACCATAACTACTACAACTTGTCCATACAAGAGATACTGATAATAACAAGCCAAAGCAAAAAAGACACGGAGCAGCATTATTAACTGATTAACTCCAATGCCAAAAGTTTGGGGGACATTGAAATTGTCAGTGATGGCAAAGCCTGGACAGCTAGATAGTCTCAGGGACTTAGGCAGAGATCGATCCAGTGGCTGATGACCTGCCTTTTGGGCTTGCAGTGATGCTGGAAATTGTCCCACTGATCAACTCAGCAGCTTAAAATGAAACACGAGCTAAATGATTTGCTGGGAAGGATGTAATCTGAGGAACTTCTTTATCTTTAAAATAACTGATAGATCCAGGATGTGATGGTATGATGTGAAGGTGACTTATTTCTCAATCTGTGAGCATAAATTGGTCTTCCTCTTTTCTTTCGATAGAAAGAAGTCTGATGTGGGTAGGTTATCTTCCCAAAGTGGAAATCTAGAAAACAAGACAAAATATGTTGTCATATGTCTTTACTGCTCTTTGCAACATTATTTTCTGCTTAGGATTTCTACATACTTACTATATCAATGTACATGTAGAGTAAAAACAATTTCTGATAATGGATTTTCTCAAAACGGACTTAAGAAACAGTACTGAAAACATCACAAGCATTTTGAGTTTTAATAATAAATACTGCTTAAATTGAATCTATCATCTCCATCATTCCCTTTCTAACCAGCATTCGGTAAAATTAAAATAGTGCCAATGTAATAAATATTCTCTAAACAGGAACATAACTCAGAGTTCTCCTACCTGGCTGCGGCTGTCTGGTACTCTTCAGAGGAGGAGCCATCTTCTCATCTTCTCTTTTCTTCAGGAGGTTTTCAGGAAAGAGTCAGCCACCACATTTTAGCTTCTTCTTTTGGGATGCATGCCTGTCTTTGCTATGCATCATTATGTGTCCTGATATCCAAAAACATCAGAGGCAGATTGAAAGATCTGTTGGTAAGTAGAGAAGACACTCTGGGAAGAGTGGGCCTCCAGATTCTGTTCTCTGTGGAGCATTTGCCCTCTGCCACTAGCCCAATAAAACAGCCTTATAAAATACAGTATCATCTGGGAAGGGGAATCAGCTCCCAGAACTGGTGAAAATCACTGGAGATCTATCACTTTTTTAGATGAACACCTGGCAACTGATTTTCTTTACCTTGCCTAATTTGCCTTTGATTTCTAAGACCCTAAGGCACTTAGAGTTCAGAAAATAGTTCAGTCTATACAAAAAAGAAATGCACCTCTCTTCTTAGCATCAGTTCTCAAATAGTTCTTTCACGCACCGCTATCGCCATGTGTAATTACTTGCAGGTGTCAGCTGGAACATGGTGTCTTTTGTCTTCTCAAGTGCTTTGGCCAGCAGGGACCCAACAAGCTTTGGTTTACCGTGATTAATAGGTTGGCTGTTGGTCTAAATGACCACTAGAAAAGGACATCTTGTAAGATAAGAGCTTTCATTGTCAGTCATATGGATTGCTTCACCTCGGGATGTTCCAAAGCAGTGTTGCTGGAACAGTTTGGACCTGGGTCTGAAGCCAGTGAGACATACGTAGACATACAGAACTCTGCAATAACTTGCAGTTCAGGTGGTTGAATTCCACTATGGACACCAGAACAAGTTAAGGAAACCAGTGATCTTGATCACAATTACACCTGTTTTAGACATGTTATTTACTTATCACCCACTCCATATCCCACCAATTTAGGTTCTTAGTATGGGCGCTTATCACTGTCTTAAAACCCTCCAGCAGTGATTGCTGTGTGCTCTGTTAATTGATGACTTCATTGTTCATTGCACCTATTTATGTGTGGCTGTCGGGAAAGGTTTTGTTGTTTCAGCTACATAAGTATAAGTAAGAACAGTTCTCCAAATCACGATGGGATTTTGAATGAAGCAGTGGCTTCAGGGAAAATCCTGAAGATTGCCTGCAGAAAGAGAACAAACTCTTTAGAGATTTTTGTTGTCCAGCAGACTGGCTGCTGGAGGCTTTTCAGGAAGCAGGAAACCTTTCTCAGGGAGTTTCTGCAAGGCTTTGACATTTATAGGGTGGCTGTCGGTGTTGTATAACCTCAGGAGCATCATTATCATTGACCTATTGCAGAGCTGCCACTATTTCATGTACCATGTTCTTCAGCAGAGCAATACTTATCAGTGCTTTTCTTAACTCATGTCTTGTCAGTAGGATCTTTTTGCTGCGTCCCGTGTTCCTATTTAGAATATAGAGTAATAGTAAGACAAAGAGGCTCCAAAAATTAGAGAACTCAGAGTTATGAGCCATTTTTGTAAATTTTGGCCAAGGTTAATTTCTAACAGCTAATTCTCATTTACTATTTAGTTCAAAGAATAGATTCTAATGCTGTTTTTATTTTGTTGTTTCATTTTAAACCTCCATTATTTGTCAATTTCTTTAAATTATTTGGTTTATTCACAGCATTCTTTAAGGCTTCTCCCCCTAGATTATTTTATCTTGGCAATTGAAGTGATCTCTGTATAGTCGAACACTACTTTATGCAGCTCCCATTGGGGCTATTCACATATCCATATGTGCATGCAGCTCCCACTAATGCTTGTCAATGGGACTTAACATATGAGCATGGACATGAGAATAGACCCCTTGCTGGGCACTTGACTAGATGTTTTTCTTTTTATGTTGATCCAGATCACTCACAGCAAACATTGCTGTTATTAGAAATCACTGCACTTAACAGGACCACTGAATGTAACCTCTCTTTCCTTCTTATTCTTTCACATGGGAGCTGCTTGGTGGGTTTTGCAGGCTCAGGGTAAATACTTCATAGACACGAACTGGAATCCAAGGTTATTGCATAAAGTAGCATTATTTTGTGTATTCCCTTCTGTTTGCCATGCAACAATATACAGTTAAGCCTCTCCACTGAAGAAAGGGCAGGTTTTTTTAAGGTGTGAATTGGGACTTGGATGTTTGGGTTCTGTCTGTGGCTCCATCTAGGCAGGATGGTTGCAGCTTTAACATTCAGTACTTATGAAAACAAATGGAAAGCTAAAGTAACTTTGAGCATTTACATTTTATTTATGTGTACCTGTTTGTAGCATCTTTAGAGGTTCTCATAACTGCGGACTCCCCACTATGCTGGTATTCATGTGCATATAAGTTAAGTGATGACAGAACGCTTTCCGTCATGAAGTTGAAGTCTTCAATATGTTTTGTAAAACTGATGCATCTTGTACCATCTGTAATTCCACTCCACTGCAATTCAGGGACATGCAAATGTTGAATCATTATTATTTGCTAACCATATGAAAATAATTACTGATTTCAGTGTAATTTGTAATGAACATGTGTCCACATCTGAAAGGGGAAATGACCAAGTCAAGATGTGTTCTCTCAATCTCTTTTCTGCTAGGACGTTTTCTGCCTTTAAGCCACACTTTGAGATCTTAGAGGTTGTTTTTTTTTTTTTAAATGTACAATCCTTGGAGATGTTTGCCGAGCTATAATTCTGGGTGCACTAGGGACCAATGAACTAAAGTAAAGTCAAACATGGGCAGGAAGCACTGTGTTTCAATACCCAGCCTTTCAGGAATGAGTTTGCTTAGTTTAAATCTTCACTTTCTACCTCACCCATGCTTTCAGGCTTTCCTTAATGGTACTAGAAGCATGAACAAGCCAATAACAGAATACCATGGTACAACAATGTCTGTTTTCCAGAAGATCTGGCCCCGATCCCACCATCTACATTGTGGGCAGAACCTCGCATCAGGGCAGAAGTCTTGAATTCAGTCCTGTGGGCACAGGGAGTCACTTCTGAAGGCTAAACCAGAGGCACATCTCAGGACGGAGCCAAATTCAATAATTTCAGCAAGCGGTAACTTGCACTGTTATCCATTGCCCAAGGTTGACCAGTGCTTCCTGTTTTAAAAGTTGATTTTCAGTGACCGTAACTTTGCCAGGTATTAGCCGTTAGAGGACATTTTCCAAACTTCATGTTTTTGTCAGGCTGATTTCTTTCTGGAAAATTTTTATCCAAGATAATTCATCTATCTCTAAGCAAGGTGCTAGAAAAAAAATGTTTCAGTGTTACCATTCTGGTAGTTTGTCCTCAAAAAACCCTGACAACATCGTGATTTGAAAGCAACAACTAGGAGATTAGCCTACATCATCTGTTGCTTAAGAAATGCTTTACAGTAGCCTCAAAAATCCATCAAATCTGAAAAGCCTTTACAAACTCAGAGTTTGTACATGTTCAGCAAAAGTTTTCTAGCATAAAGCTGCAAAACTCAGTGCAGGTTTTATAGGGAACAGGCACTATTTGGGCAGAGCGCACAAAGCCTGTCTCACCGTGCAGGAGGTTCATGAACACCACTCTACAACCTTCTTTGAAACATTTGCTAACTTTTGGGTGCTCAATCTTGCATTCCCAGCGGTATCCTGTGAACATCCCCTCTTGATGTGCAATTAAATGTCATTTACAAAGCAGGTAATGAGTTAAAATAACCGTGCCCCTGTTGTCTAGTAGGAAGTATGTCTCTTAACTGGTACTAATGGATGGCAGCTATTAGTTACTCCTACATTAAGGTGCATTCATATTGAAATTTTGTACTGACATTACAATGCATTTGATTAAAACGCAGAAGAATTACACATTAGATACCATGTGGCTGGATGGAAGCATAATTTAGCTGAGTCTGCAGATGCAGTCATGCAGGTGTTTCTGTAATTCTGATTCAGTTGGTAAAACTGTCAACGTTCAGTGGCCCTCAAATCACATAACCATCTGTGGTTCAGTTCCTTGTGAAAGGAATTCCTTGTGCCTTTTATCAGATATGATCACTGGATTCCTGAGCAAAACTTTTGTGAATCAGACAATATTTAAGTGTCAGGTGTTTTGAAGAGAGGGGAGGTATTACAGACATCAGGTATTTCGGCTTGCATTTGTTAACCGCAGAGCTAGTGCAAGAGGAGGATAAAACCTGGGCTCTTTATGGGAGCATTCCCTCACTCCAAGGAAGGGTTATGCTTTCTTACATAAGAAAGAATCAAAGGCTTGATAGTGTCTGATTTGCAGTTTTTGAAACTAGTCTGGCCTTATGCATCTCCCTACAAAATAGTTAGGTACCTGAGAAGCACTGTATGCGAGTTTTTACAGGTAGATTCACGTTTTCTACTTAGGCCTATTATTGATAAATACAATCTTAACAGCTGCAACTATTGCTACTTTTAGTTTTCACAAACAACAAGATGATGCCAGTTAGTTTCAGCGCAGAGGCAGAGAGCTGAGCCCAACATGCAGACGGGTCCACAACTGCCAGCAGAAGCTCCTGCATCCTTAAAGACATGCACACACACAATTTCTTTGCTAGACTGAGAACTTCTTGCATGCAGGAAGCTGTGATCGGGAGCAAAAGATCATAAAAAAAAAAATAGGCGAGGAAAGCGGGGACAGAGCTTACAGGAACAGCTCTCCCTCTACAGCTCTGGTTCAGCAAAGTGGTAGGGCTGTGGCACTGGGGGTTGCAGCGTAACATGGCTGCTGCCCTTCCTACAGCGTTTTCCAGCCCATAGGTCTTTCCAGGCTGGGAACATCTAGCCCTTTGCTACATTTGGAAGCAGGCTGACATAACTTTTGGAGGATCACAGACTTCACATCATCGGAACACAGTGTGAAGCAATCTAGCTAATGTGCAGTTTTGTCTAGAAAGTCTTTGAGGGTTGAGCACGGTTCGAAAGAAAAAAAGCAAGTCACAGACAGTTTCCTCTTTACCTCAAGGGTCACCATGTTTACACATTTTGAAAGAGTTACTGAGCTAATTTGTAAAAGACTTTTATTTTATATATTAAGGAAAAATAAAGACCTCACAAGAATTTTAATCCGTCAGCAACATATGGAAACAAGAAAAATCTGTCCTCAGTTGATGAAATATTTATTTATCATTGAAATCCCAGACATTTGCATCCAATGTAAGGGCAAGACAAACCTTATGCATAACCTCCTAGAGAATTCAGTTAAAAGCAGTTTTGGATACCTGTAAGTAATTATGCTATCACATTCTCTAACGGATTTAATTCGGGCCAAGTAGCAACTACTGTATGTCCAAAAGATAATGAATTAAAGCAATGCTTTGGCATATCCCCTTTCTGAAATGTTAGCAGCCTCTCAAGTGAGTTGAAAAATGGGCTTCAATAAATGGACAGGAAAATATATGCAATTAAATTCAATCAATAAAGCTGTCCTTGACCAAAGTCCAAACATTAAAAACAACTCCAATTGAATTATGAGAAATCCTTTTCTGATTTTAACTAGATTAGTTTAATCACATGTGCACTGAAGTTGTGTGCCATTCCTCGGTAAGTTTATGGAAACAAAAAGCAACGTACTACTCCCTGTTTCTCGCTTCAGCCCAGCTCTGGCTTTTCCTTAGAGAAGAGTGCTGTGCTAGAAGAGCCATTTTCTTATTAACAAGGTCACTCATTCAGAGGAAGATGGCAGAGCAGGGTCCCAGGTGACAGCCCTAGTTACCAGCCTTCTCTCTTTCTCCTTCACTTCCACAAAACTCCTCATCCCCATAACTACACAGGCTCACTCTTTCCTCTCAGTGAGAAATAGAAGTATTTCCAAAATCCTGAAAAGCTACTCTTCCAAATCTCAAAGTAACTGGAAGGTTTCAGTTTCAACGCCACCCCCCTGCCTCTTTCTTGAGCTTTTTTCTACTGTAGTGATAGAGCTGAGGATAAATACACTAACAAAATCAGAGGTGCTCCGAATTATGGTGAGAATACACATAGGTACAAGCCACAGACATAAGCAAACCTGGAAAAAGAAATCCTTCAGAAGTTAAAAAAAAAAAAAAAAAAAAAAAAAAAAAAGTTCAAAAGTTAAAAAAAAAAAAAAAAAGAAAAAAAAAAGGGGGGGGCCAATTAAAAAGTCAGAGGCTTCTGAAGGTAAGGTTTTTGCAGCAATCAGATACTATAAGAGCCCTTACAAACAAGAGTATGCATATATTCAAATCCTCACTGAGAAGTCCAGCTTGATACGTGCCAACCAGGGCAACTTCAGGGATTTAAAACTCTGTTGTCAAGTACCTACCCCAGCTCTCTATTATCTCAGAGAGAGCAGAAGTTCACCTCTTTCCTTCCCCAGGGACACAGGAACAGCTGACAAATAACTTCACGTAAGCCAAACAGCCATCAGCTGGGAATCACTGCATAAGTCTACTTGCCTGCAGGAGATCTGAACCAGCAACACCTGTGAGATAAACATTGCTTGACTGGTTCTCTAAGCTGTCCTGTACAATGAAAGTATTCTCTTAAATTCAGAGGGAAAATAGAATATTAGGTTACTTTAGATCTGACCTTTCAGCCATGAAGCACTTAAGATATGAAATAGATGGATCTGGGGAAATAATTCATAAGTAGCAAAGTGTTTGTTGAATTTTTACTCTTTGGGGACTTGTGGTTTTTCTGCAATTCTTTCCAAAATCAAGGCTGAATTATGACAAAATGATTTGCCTCAGATAAGGGACAGTGGATCAGAAGGAAAGTTATTTCCTGCCCTATAACAGGAAAAGTAAAGCATTGCAACCAGAAAGAGGGAGTGAAAGCATTCATGGCAATGGCTGCAAGGTCCAAGACTTGCCCCAGTTTTCTTCCTTGGCCGCCTGCATGAGCTGGATGGAGAATAGCCATCCATGTAAGTTGCTGTGCTCACCCCTGATCTGTGACCTCTAGAGCTCTCATAAGGATTTAACTGTGACTCATCTACAAAAGAGACTCTCTCATGCTCAGTTCAAACCCCCGCATTATGAAACTTAAAGCGTGGCTGGCTGGAGAACATGGAAATCTTCATACGGCTGTAGCAATTGCACTGAATTTCACAGTTGCTTGTTTGCTGGGTCTGCAGGAGACCTTCCCATGAATGTATCCCCACAAAAGCTGTATCCAGATCTTTAGTGGGATACAGAGCCAAGCATGACAAAACTTAGCCATAGAATAGTATGAAATATTACAATAAGAATAATATCACAAATAAACACTCGGTGCTGCAGTTACGAGATTGGGAAAACTTGCGCTGATTAAGTCTCCTACTGACTTCATTTTGACCACGCTGGCTGATACTTCAATAATGTGTCGGGAGATTAAGCTGAGTTGGAAGACACCTGCAAAAGGCAAATACCTTCCTGCTGACAGCAGGACCTCTGCCTTGGACAATCTTTAGCTGTTTGCACACGTACTGTGAAGCCCAAGAAGCTTGTATTCCCTTAGCAACCAAAGTTGGCACCTGTGGTATTTGTTTTCAGCGACTGACACCAAGAGTTTGAACTTACATCTGTTTTACTGAATTATGGTAAAACAGTATTAGTAACTGCAAAAAGCAGCTCTAATTTGGACAATACCCTCCAGATCATTTGCAGCTTGTACTGCCTGCAATTTCACATCCCACCCAGAAAATATGGGAAACTGCGTAGTAGAAGAACATGACAAGTCTTATGCAGGCTGGGTCTTGACAGCTTGACCTATTCCCAGCTATAAAACTTGCTTATGTAGAAGTTTTCCTAATGTCTTTTATAGTTCATTTGTGAAGGATTGTCCACCTGGTGCCTTATCACAAGCTGTGGAATGAGTCCAGGAGATGGCAACAACATGAACTGCTGTGGGGGATAACAAGGACTCTGTTATGACTGGGAACGTTTGCAGTACTATAAATAACTCTATCAATATTGTGATAATGGCACTTTAAAGAGGTCTATTTTACAAGTGTTGAATGTAAGAGAGACCACAGCTGTGCTCATTAATTCTGAAGTATGCTCCTCTCTACGTACAATTTGCAGGTGTAACAATAGGAGTGTTGACTCAGTGCAGGTCTAGCTAGTGTTTGGATTAAAAAAAAGGTCACAGTAGCATGATTAGTTCTTAACGAGTCTTTATTGTGTTTGGCAGAGGGAAAGCAAATGATGATAGTTTAATTGAAAACAATAAAAGTAAAATGGAACTTTGTTACAGAATTTAGCTATACGTAAATAGCTTCTCCCCCCCCCAAAGAGCAAGTACCGTAATTGACAGCAGTAGATCTTTTGATAATTAATTGCAGTAAATTATCACTTGGCACAAAGAAGGCATAATTCTAATTAATTTGCAACCTTTCCAGCATAACACTGAATTGAAAATGGCACTGCTGTAATTTTTTTCAAGCTAATATAGAACTGGAGTACAAACAACATTGTGATGCTTTCTTGTGTTTTCCTTGTTTGGAGTTGAACTGGGGTGATTTGGTCCTTTCCACACAATTGCTGTACCACACAGAGATGACCCAAATGGGCAGGAGTTTCCTGCACAGTCAGAATTAATCTGCCACAGCATGGGATAATATAATTACGTACAGAGATCCAGGCAGAGAACTGGTTCAGCTGGGGCTCATCTGGGACATCAGTGCCTTGATTTGAGGACAGTCAGGGCTGTGAAGTGTCCCTTTCATTCTCCTTTAAATCTAGATTTGATTTGAAAAGAAGGTATGTGGTAATGTGGACAGGCCAGACTATTTAGGCAGAGCTGAGAACTACAATATCTGTCAAATTCATCAGCCTCCATCTTGTTAACAACTTACAAATGAATTTTCTTTACCTCTGGGAACGCAAATCCCCCTTGGCAACTGCAGGGCAGAGCTACACGGCCAGTCCTCTTGAGGAGGTGTGATGGAGGGAGATCTATTGAGGCAGCCAGCTAACAGCACAGATGGCTTTTAGCTCTGTGGACTGCCTGGATGCAATGGCCAACAAATCCATTTTAAGCAGGATGCTTCATGAGTGCTTATGGATGAGGTGCTGTTCCTCCCTTATCATAACTAGACTTCACGGCGAGGCTCCCCAGCTAATGCTTTGTTAATGGAATTAAGATCTGGGCCCCAATCTGTGACTTTGCACACAGCCCACAACTCTTCTATGCCCCAAAACTTCTCTGTGTCCCTGGGAGATAATATTTACCTCCTGCACATCAGTGTTGTGAGAATAAATTAACTTTGGGAGAGTATGTTGAGCTCCTTGGAAAACAGTTACTAAATAAGTGCAAGTATTATCATACATTAAATCAGATCAGCTATTAAAAACGAGAACAAGTCCTCAGATCTGTAACCCTTGCTACATCAGTTTCTCCCTCCTTTGCTGATTACTGTTAGCCTTGATAATAATGAACTCAAAGACGATATTAGCAGCCTAACCTATACTATGATTTAATCTTGATTGCCACAGATCAAGGTTTGAGTTAATTGCTCTAGAATTAATTAGGAAGAGAAACAAGTTATAAAAAAGAATTTTTGCTCTAAATAAAGAAACTGTTTACATTCAATTGGAGTTCATGTTAGAACAAATCATTAAGCTAGAAAAGATTACATCTGGGCTAGAATTAAAGTCAAGCCGATTCATTAACCCAAATGGTAGCCCAGAGATTACCAACATGGTATTTCTGCTTTGGTGATCAAAGGATCAAGGGATACATGACCAGATGACCCTAATTGAAGCAATCTCCACTGAATTTTGTAAATGAACTTGAAAGTCCTAAGAAGATAGTCTCTAACTTCTGTCAACGTGAAGAATAAATTTGTCCTGGTAGCCTTACTTTATACATTCCTATACATAAAGTAAGGAAAAGGAAAGAAAAGATAATGGCAATCCTTTATGCAGTACATAAAGCAAGAATATTTTTCTTGAGTTATGGAGAAACCTTATCCAAATTGTTTATAGTTGTCTGTTATAACTTTTGAAATATAGGGAATTTACAGTCAAAAACTTCATCACTATTGCCCTGTCAATGACCTCATCACACCTGACCTATAGGGAGTATCTTCTGTTGGGTTAACCCATAAATCAGCCTGCATGCAAAGCCTTTCTCTCAAAACCTTGCCAGTTGTGCTGAATTAGGTGTGATGGTTTTATTGTGTGAGCTACTGTTCACCAGGGACTGAGTAGAAACTGCTGACTGTATTTCACTTGAGAGTGCAGGATGAACTTGAGCCTTGGTCCCAATGGTGAAAGGCCAAGTCTGTACCTCGCTGAACCTCTGAACCTACAGACTCTTGACTCTGCATCGAGGAGAGCTGCAGATACTTTGTCAAGGTAATAGTCGGAAGTATAAGCTTAGTTTGTGTTTCAAGTTTTCAATAAGAAAAATACACTTAAATGCTGGAAAATAATAGGGTTATGACTTCTTTTGAAAGCCTGGTATAGACATTAGTGAAATTCTACATATCCCTCTGTGGAAAATCAAGAGTCACTGAGCATAAGAACTTCCTGAAGACAGAGACTATAATTCTTGTTATGAAAGGGGAGGAATTGGATGTGATAACTAGTGATGGACAAACTTCAAAAGGTTCAGGGCTTGTGCTTGGTTTGGATAACCATCCAGGAGCTTTGATGCATATCCAAAGCTTATCTGGACCTCCTGGGCCTGTAAATATTGGGATGGAAATCTTGCAAGAACAGGCTCTCCCAAGAGGTCTTTCTTTTTTGGTATTTTGGGCAAGTATTTTCTTGTCATGCTGGAGATACAACAAAAATAGTAATGACAAGAAATAAGATGTGTTCTTAAAGAGTACTTCATCAAGTCTAAATCAAGAATAAATAAAAAAGCTCCTTTTAAAATGCTTTCCACATCTCCAGTCCTTCTTGGGGTTAAGAGGGGCAAACTTTTAAAGTAAATGGGGAGAAATATGTCCCAGTGCTACAGTCATTTTGAGTTGAGCGCTTTTTTAATTTTATCTATTTTGGTACAACTGCTTCTATGTATAACATACATAAAAATKCTATGCAGATTTTGGATAAACAAGATGTAGATCAAGGTAGCAAGAAAACTAGCATCTTCTGAAATGTAGTTTGTGTATGTGGCAATTATATAAAGTAAACCCCAACTTCCAAAGGCTAGACTTCCCACGAAACCTCACATGTGTTTGAGAAAGGTTTTTGTATGTGTGTGTACCCATGTAAATTTTCCTAGTTCTCCATAGACACAAAAGTAGATTATAGCTGCTGAAACTGTTTCGCTTGGTTTTGTAGTGGAGATTATTTGGTTTATTTACCATAAAATGTAGTTATACAGAATAAAATTTCCTTGGATGATAAGGAGTGGGCTCCTGGAGCTGGTAGAGGGGTATGGCCTCTCTCCCAGGCTGGAGCAACAGAAAGCAGGTACACTTCTGAGAGCTGTTTTCATGACTGGCTGGAGATGAATTAGTAGATTCAGTTAAGTTTTTATTTGGAAACATGACCAAACTACTGAACCCAGGGCTGAGCTTCCTGTATATTTTTTTTACCATTGGCAAACAGTTAAAGTACACGCCATGCCTGAAACACCAGCTTAGGCAGCAGAGAGTTTCCTGTGACTGAGTAACCTTGGAGGACACGTAAACCTGTTGTCTCGCCACGCCACACTCAGGCATGGTGCCAGGGCATGGGGCACCATCTGCCCCTCCTCAGCACTCTGTGCTAATACTGGGCACTGAACCTGCTTTTTAAAACCATGCAGTATTTTTCCAACCTGCAGAGAAAGTTCAGTAAAACAGATCTGTTGATTAAAACTCCACCACTGTTTCAGGTACAGGTGTTATTTCCAGGTCTTGTGGGTTGTAGGGGAAGAGGTGTCCTCTGCCYGGCCTCTCAGAGGAAGGGTAAAACCAGTAAGACTTTGAACTTGGTAGCACAGGCTGTGGGAGAGGCTAGAAGAGAAGGTACCCCACCACGGTGACTGGGGGAGAGGAATTTGGTTCCTCCAAGTAGGACTTGCAGGGGCAGGTGCCCCAGATAAGGTGCTGCCACTCCTTTTTCCTGAAGATCAATATGAAATAATGATGGGGAGAGGTTGGAAATAATGATGGCTGGAGGGCTTAAAAATTCTGATTAACCTGTGTGCCAGCGCGTTTAGGTCCCGGAACCGTAAGTGTCAAGAGCAACCACTGGCCCAGCCCTCATAGGTGAGTCATAGCAGCACATGGCAACTAGCATGATAGCAAGACCTGGGGAGGGACTTCCTTTGAAGACCAGACTGGTCAGGGCCAAACTGACTTTTTTTCACAGCATAACAAAAAAACCTGGTGTGACTTTCTATCGGTTGAGCTTTAAAGAGGTCTGCTGAGGACCCCAGTGGGTGGGGCTGAGCAGGAGCTGATCTACAACAAGATGAGCATTTGTGGTTCCTCAGTGCTGGGAAAGAGGCCAAAGCCCTTTGGAACCCATGGTTGACATCTCCTAACCTATAGCCCAACATTATCCCTAAATGGACACAGTATCGCTTAACCGTGGGTTAGTTATTTTAAATGTTTTTTTAAGAAGTTGTAGTCTGCTATTTCTATCCACCTCACATTCTGAAGTTGTTGCTGCCTGCACGTCTGAGCCAGCAGACCTGGCAGTGTTCCCCTCCCATGGCAGCTGATGGCCTAATCCAGCTCCAAGTCAATGGGAGCGTCTCTGTTGACTTCAGTGGAGGCTGGCTGGGGTTTTGAGGAGCTGGCTAAGCACACGGAGAGCAGCATGCTGGGCTCTCCCAATGAGCATTGCAACTCTTGCATGCTGAGGAAGATGCTGTAAGCCCAGTGAGCACAGTTTGGCCCTGTCATAGTAGCAACACCTAAACTGACTTGCAAATGAATAGCATTAAACATCCTTGCTGTGTTAGCATGGGATGTCAAGTAAATGAGCATGTACAAACCCAGCCAATGCGCAGAGCAAAAATTACCATCTGTATTCAGGAAGCAACAAATCAGGTCTTACGCCATTGTCAGAACTATTTAAATTGTCATTGGCCATGTCACCCTTTCTTTTTTTAGCTGCTCAGTAAGCCACATTTTGGCATCTTTGTACTCAGATGGATATATATTTTATCTTCAGTAGTGCATATGAAATCTAATGTATTAATAACTTGGGGAATAAATTTGCATCCAAGACGCCATTATTTTTATCTTGTTTTTCTCTTTAACCAAGTCATAAAAAGTATATATTTTAATCTCCAAATATTCCAGAATGGTACAGCAGAATTAAGCAAATCAATTACATATTGGCATAACAGCACTAAGAATAGAGATCTCTACAGAGCTTTGCAAAAGGAGACTTTTCTACAGATGGAAAAACTTAGACACAGAGTTAAAGTTAATCCTGTAAAAAAACACGAGAGGAAAACAAGTAGTTTGAGTGTCTGCTCGTGCACTCAGTCTTGTTTCCTTGTTTGTTTTTTCTAGTGTTGGCCTTTGGATGCCCCAAAGTTGCCAGAGTATTGATTAGACACTGCAGAAAAGGAAACTGGCGGAGGGGTTAGAAGATAAACCTCAAAGGGTTTCAGGCCTTCAAGAGATAAGGCTGGCTGAGGTGCTTAAATGCTGGATATAACCAAAATGCAGCTGAGGCCTTTAATGGGATCAGGATAGCAGCTCATCACTGGGGTGGCTTCAGTTTTCTGCCATCCAAGAACAGGCGCAGGACAGAAGACCACCCTTGTCCTTGCAAACCCCCAAGCCCAGAGGGAGATTAATGAAGAACGAAGAAGACTTACAGAGCCAAACTGACACTCAATATTTGTTAACGGAGAGATTTTAGATTTGCATGAGCGGGCCTATTCCTTATCTCGTCTTCCCCTGAGGCAGCCCCCATTTCCATGCACTGCCTCAGGAGCCAAGGTCCCAAGAGAGCAGAGACAGCRAGTAGGGTGAGCTGCTCTACCATTCTCAACTTCTATGCTAAATTATCCTCTTCATTTTAGGTACTAAACAGGCAATCTGAATGAAGTTCATGTCTACYTACTTAGTGTTTCTGACCTATTGGAGATGCCTCAGTTCCTTTTGCAGAAAGGCAGGTAAAGCACCCACCAACTAATGAAGGGTGCCCAGTGAGGGCTGCCATAATTTTAAAAAAATAATCCTATTGGTAAATATATAGACAGCAGAGTCAGCGGGAGGACAAAACCATTCGATCCATACAGGGAACAGGTCTGTAGAGATGCTCTCTGTATGGAGGAGGATGGGTCAGTTGCAGTGCCTCTTCAGTTTTGGGCCTCTTGGAGAGCTGTGGTGGGGTTTTGTGAGGTGGGAGTCCCACCACCACGTTTCACACCAGCCACTGACAGCTGTGAAATGTTGGCTGTGTCTTTCAATGCAAGCCAGYGTACAGCTGGGTGGTATTCCTTACATCTTTCTCAAAAAAATCCAAAGTATCTTGGAGAGGAATCTGCGTGCATAGCTATGCAGGCAGAGAGGCAGGGGTCTGCTCTGCCTGTCTGCCCTCGGAGCAGCCATCTTGCACGGAGCCCTCTCCACACACAGCCACCCTGTCCCAGCAGGGCTGGGGCTGCTCTGTGGCTTACAGGGTGGTGGTAATGGGACTATCTCTACTCCTGGCAAAATGTGAAGCTGGACAAAGAAACTTTCCTTTTGCCTCAGGAAAGCCAATCTATGGCTGACCTCAACCAGAGTGTGTGGTGACTTCTTTATTTGTCAAGGCATGGTGCTTCCAGGCATGATAACTGATGAATCCATTTCCTAGAGAGTCAAGAGCTGAAGGCAGATGTAGGTTGGGAGTGTTAGTAGTGAAGAAAGTCCAGACTCAGAGTTTTGCAGCTGCAGGCCCTAGGATTTTATACAATGTTAGTAACACAGTTTGGGGGAGATTTGTGGCTGAGGGCAACAGCAGGCTTTTCTGTATGCAAAGTGAGATGTGTACCAAATATCCAGTCACTACAACCGATTTTAGGAAGCAGGATTACAGGTTTTCCAAAGTCCATGAGTTGTGTTTTCTCAAATAGTAAGCATTTATTTTTAATCAACTTTTTGAAACACCAGTAAATCGTTTATGATGGCCTCCAGTGCTGCTAGGAGAAGATGTGTTATACAGAGACCTAGAGGGCAGATGGCAGGAAAAAGGAATGCGAGCTACCCAGGAACTCTGCAAAGAAGCTCCTTTTAAAATTGAAGCAAAATAATTTTTAATGGTATTTTAATCAGAATTTTTTAAAATGATCATAAGGAACTTGAAAAATCAAGCCATGTATTTTAGTACCTGCAGGAGCTTTTAGACCCCACGTCTAAAAGACCTGGCCTTCATTATGGATACCTGATGAGTCAATATATTTAACCTCTCCTCAAAAGGTCACTCAACGGAGTTCCAAAACACAGATACTTTTTTTTTTTTTTTTTTTTAGATACACACATGGAGTATTGCCATAACTGTTACTCTGCTCTTCTGAATAGCATCAATTGTAATGCTGTAACAATCTGTGGGGGTTGAGGTTTTGCAGCTGCCTGCCTGGTTTGAGCTACTTGGAGCCGCAGGCCTGCAGCAGAGCCAAGTCCAGGCTCTGCTGTTTGTGGAGGAAGATCTCCCTGAGAGTCCACCAGCGTGGGGACTAAGCCACCAGAGATGGTGCAACTGGGTGTGAAAGACAGTAATGGACGTCTGCAGACAAAATGTAGGTGTCCAAATAATAATAATAAAAATGCACCTGTTCTAAACTGATTGCTTCGGTCCTTGGAAAAAGGTGAGATAATGCCAAGGGAGCGATCCTGTGATGGGCAAGATGAATTGCGTCCTGGGAGTGCCCCTCTCTTCCTTGACTACCAAAGCAGCCTAATAGCTTTTTCAGAGTAGACATCTAGTTTTTAGGCAGTAAAATGTAACTGAGGTGAACCCAGATATGAGGCATGCTGTTTTCGGTAGCTATGGTATGTTTCATGTCAAGATCTTTACGGAGATTTAGAAATGAAGTTGAAGCACAGACCAACAATAATTAAAGGGATTGCAGCTCCTAGGATCTGGATGCTGCCTCTCTCACACCCTTGTCCTGTGAACCTTGGAAAAATCACCCTGGGCAGGATTTTAAAAGATGTTTAGGTACAAAATCCTATTGGTTTCAAGTGATTTGCCCAGCTTGTAGTCAATGAGAGTTAGACATCTAAACGCTGCTGGGATTCTCGCCCTTAAATCTCTGTCTCCGTTTCCTTGTTTGCAACACAGGAATAATACCTACCTGCCAGGCAGGATTACTGTCTGCAGCGCTTTGAGATATTTGGGTGGCTGACGCTGCCGGTGAAAAGTGCAAACTCGTCATGAATTTCAGATTGTCTTGCACATCGTGTACTGCAGACAGCATAGCCCCCAGGCCCCGCGGCGCTGAGCACTGCCGCAACCGACCTCAGATTTCTGTGACAAAATTCATAGCACAAACTGATCTGCGAGATCAGCTGCTCCCTTCCTCCTGGCTTCTTGCTGACTTCTGGTGCTGCGACTCAGAGGCCTTAATAAGGAAGCAGCATCAAGGTAGAGTGTACTTACCCTGGTCTCTATTGCACTAGCACTGAAACATTTTCTATGTTCCTTAAAACGCAGCTTTTCTGAAGAGAAAAATAATCCTGTTTTCCCTGGATTGCTGGAGTCAGACTCGGAGCACTGCAACAGGAGCAGGCACACAGATGCGAGTGGGAGCGTTTTCAGCTGCTTGAGCCTCCCAGTCAGTTGCCCATCTCTCCCAGTAGATGATGCTAAAGCGCGATTGTTTTGAGCAATTTTAAGGAAGTGGAAGATTTTATCGGGGGAAATCCGAGGTGGTAGGAAGGCTTCTGGAGCTCAGTGCTGCAGGAGGAACATGCAGCAAATAGCCTGAAAAACCTGGAGACCAATTTGCTCCTGTCTTGTATTTATTAACAGCTTGAAAAGTAACAGGATTAGAGCTTATGCAGGTTTTCAGGGTTTTTAAGCAGACCATGACATGCCTACATTTACGTGTGTGAGTGTTCCTGCAGTTCTTACAGCTAAAGCACAATGCCAGCATCATGCTGTCTTATGTCATTTATTGACTCTATTGCCAACAGAGAGCTCCTCACCTTTGTTTCCATACTATGTTACTAACTTCCATTCAGTGCAGTCATACCCATTCAGGGTAAATAATTTGGAATGAAATATTCAGCAAGAGTTGTAGCTTTCTRGTTGCTTTTGAAACGTGCAGTGACATTTATTACTAGAAACAAAGCAGCGTTTTGCCTGTAGATGCTGCCAAAGTTCAGATGTGTTTAAGCTCTGGCCACTCTCTGGAGCCAGGAGAGGAAGTGGTTCTGGAGTGGGAAGTGTAGGCTCAGATATACATTTCCCTGGAATTTAGGAAAATTAGAGGGAGTTTGGCCTTGTCTTTACTTCCATTAGAGCTTTTCTGAGGAATTCTAGGGCAGCCAATATAATTCACTTTGAAACAAAGTTTTAAAGTTCAAAGATTCATCTGGAAGTTATTAATAAAAATATAAACTTAAACCCAGTACTTTTTAGCGAGGAAAAATTGCCTACATTTTTTTCAGTTGGATACTTTTTGTACTTCTATAGCTGAAAAGTCTTTTTTTTCCCTTTTAAGAAAAAAGACAAGTTATTAGTCTTTTTATGAGACTTCTGGGGTCTGCTGTGAAGACACCCTTAGGTTCTCAGCATCCAAGCCATTAGTCCTGGACTGCTGTGCGTTAGGAAACATGCACAAGGTCCCTGTCCTCACAGACAATTTAGAACAAAGTATATTTTGGGAAAAGGATGTACAGAAAGACAAAATGATTTCTCTGGATCCTGTGTCTCATAAGTGGAGGGGCTCAGAGGAGGAGTACTTGATTCCTCAGCAAGTGCCTAGTCTGCTGGACCATTGTTGCTTCTACGTTAATATAGTCATCAATTATACGCTAGGGCTGTATGATATAACACCACCACTACCACCCCCCTTCCTAAATTCCTGTACGCAAACATAATACATGTTGTCAGAGATCCAGCGCTGATCTTGCCTTGTCCCTGACTGATACGCTTCCTTGGGTCAGAAGTATATCCTGGGACAGTCAAGAATGTATCAAGATATATGGACGGGTTTGTTTTCTTCAAAGCCCTTGGACTAGAATCAAATTGCCTGAAGAAATCTTTTCGGAGCCTTTTAGTCTCTTTTAAGAAAAGAGATTCTGCAAATATTACTAACTGTGTTTGCAGTTTTCTTGCCACTGACTGTATTTGGTTTTCTTGAATTCTCTTGGGATATTGCCTATTCAGTGCACACTGCAAACAACCACTGCAGAATCTGTTTAATAAGCGGGGGTGTTTTGTATCCCCTGCTCTCTGGAGATCATGCTCGCCAAGCTGGGCTTTCTTCTTCACCCACCTTGGAAAAAGGTTATCAATGCGAGTGGGACAGATGGAATTTTTACAAGAGGTAGTGAACAGGACGAACTCAGTTGTACATGGGCTTTTATAGTGATACATGAGGTGGAGACCAACCAAGGTGGCTGTGGAGCAGGAAAGTTTACTGGCAGCAAACTGTAGGAGAGCTGCAAAAACAGTCTGATGGGCTCTTGGATCAAACGCTGAACTAAATGAGCAGTATTAAYCCTCTTGGGATTTCGTCAGTAGGCAGACAACAACAAGGTATGCATGGGCAGAATGGATGGTGAGATTTGTAGAGAAACTCAAGGAGAAAGATCAATAATTATATTAAGTGGAGATGAATGTGAAGTACAGCATGAGAAATCTGACACTATTGTGCTCTTTCCACCCTAAGTCAGGCAAAATATGAAATTCAGTATGTAAGAGCAAAATGGGATTTTTTTCAGTTGTCAGTGACCCTCAGTATCTTTTACAAGTGGAGTTATTATTTAAAAAAGGATGGCAAGAGCTTACTTCACTTTGGGCTTTTTCRCTATTTGAGAGTACTTGGAAAAGAAGAATAAATGTGGCTGATAAAGACTCTAAAGCAGCTAAAAGCAATTGCAGAATGAATTACTTCAGAGTTGCATGCTGTTATTAGAGTAAGTGTAAGGTGCTACCCTTTTAAAAATGGCCAAAGAAAATAAAATGGGAACCTCCAAGCAATAGTATTCTGACCTCACCAGATGCCTTTGTCTAATTTAGACTGCATTAGCAATTGTGTTCTTCACAAAATCCTGGGTGGAAGAGGGGAAGGATTTATAGATAGCATTATGTCCTAAAGGGATTCATACATTGAAATTATAAAATGCATTTAAAAATACATAATTAGCACTTTTCATCCATAAATTTCCCAAGTGATATTTTTAAAAGGAGGACATTACCTAACTCCATGTGAACTAAATAACTTTAAATCAAATGAGACGATTTATGTGTTTGAAAGATGTTTATATTTGAAATAAGAGCATCATTTAACATCTCTTCGCCTTTCTCGTGCTGATTTATCTCCCAGATTTCTGGAGGTCACTCTTATTGGTAGAAGTCAGCATTTGTTGTGTTTTGCAATGCAAAAATTCTTTTCATTCCCTAACACTAGAACAATATTTCATTGAATTGCTCTGGTTTATTAGACTAGTTGCACAGATGTCCTCTCTTCCTGAGCCAGATGTACAGAGTGCTGCTTCCAGCTTAGCCCAAACTGGAACATGTTGACAGAATAACATAACTGAGACCAGACATATTGCATTTTACACTAAAGGTCATGCAAAAAGCACAGGCTGCGTATAGCATGGGCTGTTTTACATAAACACACATTTGGTTCAGCTTTGGTATAGGGATTACTGAAAGAATGCTTGGGGAGGACAAGCTATAAAGCAGTTGGAAAGATCTGACAGTTGTTGAATGAATTACCCCCAAACTGGTACATTTCTTTAAGAACAAGTGTGAAGGGCGCTCTGCAAAAGGAGGCGAGAGAAAACTCTCAGGGAAACATTTCTGCTCGAGATTCTTCCAGAGAGACGGAAGCTACTTCGCAAGTTTAACAGGAGATTTCCCGAGGACTTTTTCAGTACAGTGGGTTTGATTCAGCGGTGTCCTTACCTTGCTAATACCTTTCACCAACATAAGGGAAGTAATTAGAAGAGAAGAAGAAATCAAATTGCCTAACAAGGAAGTTGAATGAATGCAAGCAAGGCCAGAATGTTTCCAGTGGCTACAGCATCTATTTGAGGAAGCGCTTGAGAGAAGCGTATATGGATCCAGATATTAYAGATGAGGAAGGATTGTCCTGCAGAGCAGCTACAACTTCAAATGCTTAAATTTCACGCTCACATGAGCTGAAGAAGCAGACAAGGACCTGTAGTTAGATTAATTTTAGGATGAGGGTGCAAACCCAGATCAGGGCCAAAATTCCCAATGTTTCTTTGTTAACCAGGTTGGTCTCGTGTGGCAGAAATCTTGCATAGTACATGCCATGCTGACCTCAATCCTGGTGACAGAGGAGGGGGAACAAAACCCTTCTGAATTTTGGAATTCACCTGTGACTTGCAGCAGGCTTTTTTTTTTTTTTTTTTTTTTTTTTTTTTTTTGCGTATAATCTTCCTGGTTTGAACTAATTCTTGGTTCATTACTAAAGCTTTTTTTTTTTTTTTTTTTTTTTTCTTCTTTTTCAAGAAATTTAACCCCTCTCAGTTTTCTGATCTGAAAAACTGGTATAAACACTAACCTCCTAAGGATACGGTTCAGTTTAATTAATCGGTGTTCATAAAGTCTTCGAATTAAAAGACAGTACAGACTGTAAGTGCCAAGTATTACTGGTACTATGAACAAATGCACAACAGCAAATGAATATAAGCACACTGCAAAGGAGGAATGTCATTAAGGAAAGAGGTCCCATTTCAAGCTGCCAAATACAAAGGAGTGAGTCATTTATTTTCAGTATGAAAAAACATTTCAATGTTGTTCTTTAAGTGATTCTGCTTATGATCATTACTCCTTGGCTAACTGCTATAAATATTTCGAAGTGGTGACACGGTCTTCTATTCCCACCTAGAAATGCGGAAAATGAGGAGTGGAAAATAGAAAAATAAAAATAGTTGAAAAAGGCATGTCTGGTTTGCCACATGCTAAATAGTCGTCTTTGTCTTATGCATAACTTTGCCTTTTTTTCCTGCAGACATCTCTGTGTGTATGGGATTCTACTGTCCCATGCTTTGTCATTACAGTCTGACCAAGACTTACGAGTTGATAACTGTCTAAACGCTGGATCACAAAGCATCATTTCTGTTCTCTCCTGACCTTAGCTGTGACCTCTGGGACTGCAGGCAGAGAGAAATGTATGATTTCGGTACAGTCAGGCAGGGTAACGCAATCTGCTGGCACTGCTAAAGCACAGCTTCACATTTCTGTGACAGAGAGTACATTAAATGGGCCCGCAAAGGAGTTGCAAAGGGTACAAGAGGTGGTGGGAGTTTCTCTCTCAAACGTTTTCAAGCAGTGCTCTGGCTCCCTTGGATATGCTCAGTACACCCAGTGACAAATGAGCCGATTTTGAGTTAATTATCAGGTCAGTTTAACACACAATATTCTGACCATTTTTTTGCAGTAGTTGTGATTTGAAACAAAATTGTAGAAATTTATGGTACCTGAGGTTTTGGAGCAAAATATGTGTGTGGATACCTATACCTGCTTATTTTACTCCTTATAATGATTAGTGCATTTGCTGTCAATATTCTGTATAACGAGCTGCACAGAGCCGGCTGGTCTCTCCCCTCTGTGCTCTCACCTGACTGCCAGACCACCCTGCCCTCCTGTACCGCAAGGTCTTTTCTCACGTGCTGCCTCGCCTAAACAGTGGTTCTGTCTGCTCCCTGCAACAGAAAGTCTTTTAATATACGCTTGCACATGGCAAGCGTTATTACCCAAACAGAGCCTCTGTCTCGGTTAGGGTTTCCAGAAGKTGGTAAAAGTGATGGACACTATATGAATATGAACCCAAGTGCTCCTGCATGTCCAGCCCATTGCACAGAATGAAGATTTTCAGTGTGCTCAGCACGTTCAGATGGGGATTTGCTGAGAAGTTCGCCCATATGAAGTTTCATTGGACAAAGAGCCTAAAATCCAGTGCAACACTGTGCCCTGAGATACAACAGGACCATGTTACTTCAGATTTTCACTAACGTAAGGTTACTGAGATATTTTAACTCTCTGAAGAAGACTCTTCTTCTTCCAAAGAAGTCAACAAAGAGACATTCGTTTAAAACTGGAGTAACACAGTGGCAAATTAGACTCAGATCCTCAATAGCAGTTGTCTCTGTTCCCTCCTTGCGTGGAGGCAATGAAAAATGGCAGCCGAACCCTCTGGATGATGCTGCGTGAATTGGCTGAGACAGGATCGTTAGGAGAACATGAGTTTGCTGAGCTCTTTAAGTGACAGGGCTGTGTAACTCGCGCAGCATGTTCACCCAGTGGGCATCACTTCGATAGCAAAGAAAATCTTTCCTGCTCTTACAAAGACTGAGACTATGATCTTCCCTTTGGAAAAGAGGTGGCAGCACATGGCAGGGAAATGGGAGCTCACAGAAACAGAGGAGGCAGAAAATAAAATTTCAGGGCTTGCTTTCTGATTAAGTCTGCTATTTACTCCACATACGAGTTTACCAATCTGTAAAATTGGTAAAATACCCATCTGGAGCATTGACAGTTCTTCATTTGAATTTAGCTGTGTGTATCTACTGCTGGAAATTCAAAGTTTCATTGCAAAAGCGAGTGCACTTTTGGTGGGATATGTGGCCTTTTACCTTGCTGATTCCAGAGGAAAGTTGGCGCAGGTTATTGGTGATGCATTTTTCCCAGCTGATGGTTGTTTAGAGAAGACCAAGAAATGACTCAGGGGTCTAAGGAGATTCTTGCCTCTGCTTGTTTCAAAGCCGTAATTCTGGTCCTGTCTGGAAGTGACAGAGGAGAAGCCAAAGACTAAATGGATCCTGCAGAGGACGAGCCCTTTGCAGCACGGGCGTCTTTCTGGCAGGTATGAGGTGAATATGATTGATGAGGTCAGTGTGGGATCCCTGCTCTGTCTCTGCTGACACCTTTAATGCATATAAAGAAGAGAAATTCTGGTCTCCTGCTCTGTCAATCAAAGACTTCTTTGCAGAGCTATGTTTATTACAAAATAATTATAACTGCAAATTAGGAATGGGGGTGTTCTAGCACCTCCTTACATCTCTCTCATATGCATCGAAAATAAAATTAGCATTGCGAAACTATTGTAACCTTCTGTTATAGGTTTAAGTCAGAAATGAAACTGAGACACTCGTTTAGTTAGGCGCAAACGCTGTATATGTTGGCTTTACTGCCCATTTTCTAATCCCAGCAAGCCTATTTTCTGCACTAAACAGTCCAGTGTATTTGTAGCAACTTTAAATAACTGTACAATTCAAATAAAGCACAGCTGATCTTTTTCACACCAGGCTTTTGTTACACAGCTTTTGGTCCTGTGGAGCAGCATGTCCTCAGCTCCTCCTGATGGTGACGCTAGTCCTGAGAGAGGAGGACATTCAGGGGTGATACCCACACAAATCGATGGACATTTTTCCATTGCCCTCTATGGCTAAGTTTGGTTCAGACCAGTGTTTCTCAGGGATTGGTGTGCAGATCGTAAGGGAACAACAGCAGAAGCATGCAAGCCGAAGTTCATTGAATTGGGTGAGTCATGGTTATGTTTGCTAGCTGCAGGGTTTCTATTTTATCAGTAATTTTGCTGCTGTGAGGACCTCTAATTACAGCAGGTTCTCAGTCAGGTGGCTATCCGGGGACAGACAGAGTCTTAATCTACTGAGCTAGCCTTCCCATACAGGCTGTAATTTCTCTGGAGAAATTATTTTCCAGAATTCAGTGGGCTTTGCTCTTATTTAAAGGTATTTCATAGTAGCCTTTTTAAGAGAGTGGTTCTCAAAGCTCTAAAATCTCCTTTTGGATGTTCAGCTAAGTTATAAAAATGAGGGTTTAAAATCAGTGCAACAAACTCTTTCCTAAAACAGCGTATGAGTCATTCCAAGTAATATAAATATTATGGTGACACACTCAGGGCCCAAATCTATAATGCCTGGGTCAAGACCAGACCAGAGCCTAACTGAGATCTTGAGATACCATTTAAACATATATAACAATCATGATCTCCACTTTTCTGATGATTGGAGTCTTCAGCAAGGAAAGGGATAAGTATTGAATGAAAAATATTACTGTCAGGGTATATTTTACTACCGGAAGTATTTTATTGACTGCTTCAAGGGAATCAATGCATTAAATACGCATAACTGCATTAGGAAAAAAGAGAGATTGTTATATGCATTCCTATGTTTTAAGTTCATGCTGTATGTTTTATGTTACATGCAACTTGTTGAGCTGGTTAGGGTTTAGAAAACTCTTGAGAAAGGAAATGATCTTGACATTTGCAATTTATTTGTAAAACAGATCCAGAAACTGAAGGTAAAAAAAAAAAAAAAAAAAAAAAAAAAAAAAAAAAAAAAAAAAAAAAAAAGATTTGTCTAAGTATATGATGGCATAAAATTGGAATAAAATGCTAAATAAATAATAGGGACATATATGGAAAATAAATATATTAAAACCAATTTAAAATTGTGAAGAATAATTCAAAAGTAGAAAGCAAAAGCAAGACTAGGCAACACAATATATAGCATGCATGTACCTGAGCTTTAAGTGTAGTCATGATGGTTATGTATATCTGTACTTTGCTACAGAATTCATCAGGACAAGGACCTAATCACATACCTTTTGACAGGTTTAAGCAGGGTACGAAAGGATTATGCTCTATGCATTTTAGAAACCACACAGGTACCTATTGATGTGTGTATTTATGTTCTGACTTGGTTATTGTGAATTAACACATATAAGACTTATTTATTTCAAACCACAGCATAACCAGAATTTCACCTTCAGCTTGCTATATTATTGATGACATCCTTTGCCTAGCATTGTAGGTATCTCAGTGTAAATGTGTACGTTTTAAGGACTTCTGGGTCATCATATGGTCAGCAATGTATTTCATCCCATGGTTAATCCCTTGGATGCCATGCTATGTTTGCCTTGAGGCTTGTTTCAAGGTCTTGATTAACGCCACTGCTCCATGCCTAGTTAAGCTGGCAGAAGCCTGTTCTGCAACCAAAATGGGTTTCCTGTCCCCCCGTGCTCTCCAGATGGTTGTTTGTGCTCCCTCCCCCTGTGTCGGCACAGGTGTTTCTCTGACCATGCAGTGAGAGATCAGAAAACTGATCTCAGTGAAAATTGACCTGGTTTAAAAAAGAAATGCCTAGTTTTCAGACAGGCCATTTCCTTGGCTGTGTTCACTGAATGCCTGTGAGGGGGAGTGACAGCAAAGCAGGAGCAAAGTGGGCAGTTGGGGTTGGGAAAAGGAGGACGGGGCTCCTCCTCTGGTCAGCTTCTCTGGAAGTACGGGGAAGTGTAATCTGAAGATATTTAAGCAGTATCCAGTTGGATCATGGACCTCCTTACAGACCTGCATAAGGAGAACACTTCACCCACCACCAAGCTGCTGAAGAAGCAGCTCCCTCTGAGAATATCGGCCATAAGAGCAAGTCCCTGTGGGATTTGCAGCTGCTGCTTGGTAGAAATTGCCTGTGCATATGTGCTTCCCTCATGGTAAGGGAATACTTTATAATTTAAATCAACCAAAATCCTGATGCTAAATACCTTCTAATTTTAGACATTTAAAATCTGAAAAGGTTTTCTTACTGGTGAGGTTATACACTGCGATAGTGTATTGTCAGTTGCATTAGGAACAACATGATACTTCCACGCTAAAATCCTAAACTCATAGGCTCCTACAGACACTGCAGTTCCTTTTTGTTTAACTTAAGTTAGGAATAGTCAGTTTATCCCCTAAAGGCTGGATTCAGCCCACCAGGAAAGATTATCAAGTTTGAGAAGTGGATGAATTGTTTGGTGGCACCAGCTTGCTTACAGATGCCATTTTTCATGAGTGCAAGTGATCCTCCCACCTTACGTCACCTGAAGTGTCCACCACAAGACCACAGTAGAGTCCCTCCCCATTACATGGCAATGATGCATCTACCCATGTGATGGCATCATGCAGGAAAGCGGGGTTGTACAGCCAGATGCCAATTGCATTTTCTGTTACATGATTGATTACATGGCAGCAAGTAGAAGCTACATGTGGTCATTTGACCTAACTTTTCTCACTCATTCAGAAGGACAACTGTCATGTTACACTGGATATGAGCATTTTAGTCAAATGATAGCTACAGCTTTGGTCAACTGTAAGAGGCAGAAGCCCTATGGCCCTTGAGTGCCATTATGAGCAGCCAATCTGCTTGCCCCAGCCAAAAGAAGAACTATCCTGTCTTGTTCTTCTCTAAAAGATGGTTGAATAATAATGATCCTCTTCTATGCGCTAACATATTTAGCAATAGGTGATGCCTTTGCGGTATTACGCAGAATCCTGCTTTCACTCTCAGTTGTGGCTTCTCTATGTGGGTATGGTACCCACACATCCTTGTTGTGGTTTGCTACCTGAGTTAGGCTTCAGTGAGTTTTGTCCATGAGATCACATTCACTCTCGGATGGCTTGGCACAATGCTTTAGAAAATGAGATAGGTTTTGGGCAGGAAGCAGCATCTCCCACATACAGAGAGGTACTAAAGCTATTCAGATGACTGGCATTCCTGCTGAAATGAAAGGAGATGAAGATGAACTCCCCCCAAATTATTGGGTTGATGATGTGCGTTTTAGCTGGGTCCTATCCCATCTCTAGCAGTAAACTCTGTATCTTGACCTGAAGGGTGCCTAGTAAGTTTTTAAACAATAATTTGATTAGTTTGTGTAGAAGAACCTGTTGTAGAACATAGCTTTCTACACCAAATATCAACAAGGCTTTTAAGTGCGAGAAGCTTGGTTCCCTGACATCAGGCATCAGTATTTCTTAAACGCCACGCGAAGATGGTAGAGGAGAGGCTGGCAGTATGTTTTTTGGACTCGGGTGTAGTCCAAAATACTCTTCTGGTCCCTTTTACCCCCGTTTTTTCTGTAGGTCCAGTAGATGATGCGCACTACGCCAATGACTCAAGCTTCTGTTGTTGAAGCTGCTCCTATCCTTGGCAGCAAAGCAGCCTGCTTCCATATCCGTGGCACACAGAGGACATCCTCTGCAGCTCCTGCTGACAAGGAGCGAGACTCGAGCAACTGCCATGTCCTTTATGCAGAGCTCTTTGCTAGCCTTGCACTCATTCTGCCACGTGGAGATGCAGCGCTGGTATCTAGAAATGATGCTGGTGTGGAAGGTGGTGGAGCCAGAATGCAGCCCGCTTTTCCGCTGATAAATTAACTTGAGATGTTTTGAGGTCTGTAACAGAGACCTCTGCATATTTACTCCCTAACAATATCTGAAATACGTCAGGATGACACTGCCCCCGCCTCCAAGATGTTATACTTAACTAAATCTCACGTTTTTTTTCTTAAAACAAGAGAAAATGCAACAGGGAAAGAAGGTAAAGCAACAAAAAATATAGAAATATATCATAAGATGGAATGGGCAGATTTTAACAAGTATTGAGGGAAAAATAAAACTCTTTAAAGTCTTTGAATGAACTTTTATGAAAGAGAGTAAAGGCAAAATCAATCATCCAGACTACAATAACTAGCTTCATTTACAAGTTTTTGTGGAAGATTTTTTTGTTCAAACAGCTATTTTGGAATTCAAATTCTATTTTTGCTCTTCTGTTTTACCTGCGTTTGAGGTAAAGCGTGAAACTTCCTCTAAATGCCACCTCGTAGTAGTTCGTCCTTAGGATATTGTTTTAAACATAATTGAATTGCTGGGGTACATTAAACATTGCAGTGTTTTAAGCAGGGGAAATAATTTAATGATGTGGTCTTTAAGACAGTTAATTAGCCTGGCACATATGAAAGTGTAACAAGAACACCACCTACTGTAAAAGTGAATGTTCTACACTCCCGAGCACTAATTCCTTATAGCTTTACCCTGCATGGAAATCGTTAACCCCTTTTTTGTCAAATGTTTTTAGGCAAAATTATTTAGTTCGGAGTTGGTGATCACAGCTCTTGCCAACATTAGTCAGAGGAAAATCTGAGAGGTAAAATAAATCGCAATTGGTTTAGGCATCAGGAGCGATCATTTCTGAAAAGATTATTCTGGGGTCTGATACAAGTCATTTTCATAATGATGATGGATTTTTTTAGCTGGAAATAGTAAGGATTTAAATAAGATTTCTGGTGATGTCAGCACAGTTTTTAGAAAATTGCTTGTGGTGACTCTGCTGCAATATTGTTATATTGCTGGCTTGATTTATCCACCGTAAGATGGACTATAAACGATAACATCTAGCACTCGCTCTGTCGCCTTAGCAGAAGGTGGCACAGGTCATGGTGCAGGGGAAAATAGCATGGTCCCTCCATAGCTCTTTATTTTTGAGAACAGCAGGTGGGATCTACATCTCCTGTGCAGCCTGAGCTGGTGGGCAGCTCAGTCCCRCTGACCCCCTCGGGGTCCAGGAGCTCTCAGCACCTCAGCGAACTGCCGACACTTTGCAGGACTTGCTCACTTGTTGAAGTTTTGCTCAAAGCAAGGCAGGACAGAGGCTTCTTGAAAAGGTCCGCAGGTTTGGACCACCCGGAGTCTTCAAAACACAATCACCAGCTTTTATCAGAACTTATACAAAGTGCGGTGTATCTTCATCTTTTAAGCTTTTCGTCTTTATCTTGCAGTAGCAAAGCCGTGATATTTAGTGACTGTAGTAACACTCCAGGTTTGAAATCCCCAATCCGCAGAGATCTTTTGCCCCTCCTATGGAAGGCACCTACAACTAGTTATAAAAGACCACAGAGTTTCTTATTTTCCGTATTGCTGGGTCAGTTGTGAGACAATTCAATGAGATGATAACGTCTTCCACTAAAAGGATCAAAAAAGGAAAAAGAAATCTGATGGGGAGAAACGGTGAGAGAATTCTTCAGGGAACAAAGCATAGTGCTGCCCTTGTTGAAGGCGGTAGAGATGTTGCTCTTACTTCCAACAGCCTCTGATTTTACTCAAAGTCACTTTCTGCTTTTATGTCTGCTGTTGAAAGTGTTTAGCGTGGCAGAATTTTCTCTTCCAGTCAGAGAGCAGATTTCGTGTTTTGCAAGCGACGTTCGGCACTGGCAGGGACGGGAGCATTCCTGATTAAACAAACTCCCTAATAGACCAAGTCTTGCGCTGCTAAACTCGCATGCATTATTGCGCAGGAGGCCAAGCATATTTCAGCCACAATGATGGAGTGGGCAGCACTCTGTCAGATCAATTATGTACAAGGCCCATCTTCTCTATGATTCCCTCGATTTTTCCTCCTGACAGTTCACCTTGTGCCCAACCTTCTGTTCTCACGGAGAAAAACCTGCAGACAATAGAAAACCTAAGGCTGTTTTTCCTCRCCACAAAATGGCATAAAGTAACTCTTTCCTGTCAGGTTCCTCATGACTTTTCACACAAATTTATCTTCCCCAGTTTAGGGGATTTATAGCCTTTCTATTTCTTTCTTTCTTTTTTTTTTTGTTCTCTTTGGTAATGTCACGAAAATAGTGAATGCACGCTAGTCTGCTGGTTCACAGCTGTGGTCCCTGTACCATTAATAGCATTGCAGCTGGTGGCAGGTACTCCAGCCTGCTCCATCTTCAATGAGGAGCTTCTGTGCTAGAGCTCAGATGCTGCCCGTTTCCCATCCCAGGGCAGGAGAGCTGGTCCACACTGGGGTATGGCCTATTCCACATCCTGGCCATGCAAATGGCGCCGAGACTGGGGTTTAGCAAATGTTTCACTTCATGACAGGGCATGCCACTGCTCGGGGGAGAAGAGTCCTAGGAGAGACTGTTCAGTTCCCAGTCAATTATCTGATGCAAGTGGCCTCAACCATTTATAATCCATTCTGGCCTGTCGTATTTAATTTAAAGAATGAATTGGAATTTACTGAGTGAGGGCCAATATGAGCCCATATTGCCTGGACTAATTCAAAGCAGATTTCATGAGAGTGAGGTGCTGAATAAAAATGAACTGAGTGGTGTGAGCTGGGACAACTTCAGAGATGGGAACTGGTCTGAAGCTGGTGCCTCGTCTTTCTCCATCCTGTAAGTCAAATTGTACACCTGGGTCATTTTGACGAGCTTTGGTGGCACCCAGGCTGAAGACAACCAGGAAAACATGGCAAAGAGAGAAGAAGGAGTTGAATGGCTCAGGCAAAGTTTCTATTATTCCTTCTGTGCAGAAGAAAGAGATACTAGAGGGCATGTTTAATTCCTTTGAACTCAGTTGCGTGCGAACAAAACGAACACAAAGCACAATCAAGCAATCAAGCACATCGTTATAGGTGGAGTTAGATTGCCCATACATCATAAATAGAAGTAGTACCAAACTGAAACAAAGCTCAGACAGATGTATACGTACAAATGCGAAACAGAAGTGATGGCTATCAGGGACCTCCTGGAGTCCTTACAACACACTGGTGGTGGGAAGCTTGGGACCCTTTCTCTGCCTTTGGTGGAATTGTCTAAGCCATCCCTGCAGATGAAACTTCAGATGAAGAGTTTTGGCTTATCTAAATTGTTCAAAACGGCCAGTGTTTGTGATGTGCATAAGGGGAATGAGCCCCATGCCTCCCCGCACAAGATAGCAGCTGCCTTGAAGTTGGTGCAAAGAACATTAAATGCAGCCGGAACAACTCTGGAGTGCTGACTGCAGCCCGTGCCCCAAGGGACTGACACTGGAGAGTTCGCTCCAGCCAAGAATAAGAACACATTTTTTTGGTTCAGATTGATATCTTCTACAGATGCCTTGTCTTCCTAACAAACTAACTTCCTTTTCCAACCYCTGTCTTCTCTGATCAGAGAGACAGAAATTAAGCTGTTTTTCTACCTGTGTCACTTGAACCTGGGGAGAATTCAAGGTCCTGATAATACGGGTTTTCCACACGGTCTTTTTTTACTTCTCACCRTGTTCCCTTTTACTTTGATCTGATCAGTTCTGCTCTCACTTTCCAATCTCACTTGTCTCTCCCTCTGTAATGAGAATACTGATAGCAGATATATTATGTGATATATTGTGTCAAGCAGTCACAACACTCTAGGATCACTGTGTTATGGAATAAAGACTACACATGGCAAGTAGCAAGATTAATCCATTAAAAGTCGTTACATTCTTTGATTGAGAAATAATACTCTCCAAGACAATCTTAACATTTTTGGTCTCTGATACCCAAATTGATTTAAAAAGGGAGATCGTGCATAATAAAAATTCAAGCTTCAATAGCTAAGAAGTCAGCAGTAAAATGTTTTCAAATGTACGCAAGTGCCATTACATGGTATAAGATGTTTTTTATAGCTAATTGCTTTTCCTATCAATGACTATAGCAGAACCTTTCTAAAAACGTGTTCTGGAATGAGCAAGATTACATCTTTAAAGATACCTCATGTATCTTTAGCAACAAAGAACAATTAGTCTTTTCTCAGTGGAAAAGGTCAGCACTTTATATGGTCTCTGATATTTAAGGTTTTAATTAGAGATCAACTATGTAATGATGGTGCCTGATGGTGTAGTGCTCTATGTGTTGTTAAGGCTGACTGCAGACAACCTAAGTCCTTGAATCCTTTTATTTCCTACTTGGGCATATTTCTAGTAAATACCTAGAAATTTTTGACCTATGGGTGAAGTTATGACCTCTAACCATGATCCAGCCCGAGGAGAACAGTGAAAAAACAAATCAGCTGGAAGATGGTCCTGAAACAGAACATAGTCCACCTGAAATTTCTCCCTTTATCAGGCAGTGATTTGAGAAGATTTAACCCCRTTGCAGAACCTTGTAATTCCAGCTCCTAACACTACTGCTTTTCTGCTGGGTGCACTTTTGAAGGAAGGGGCCCAATAACCTAGATTACTAGCGAATATTTCAATCTGACAGCTCACTATCTATCTGACAGCAGTGCTGTGACAACACGTCTGGGTCAGATTCAACACTATTATGTAAGCCACCAACCAAACCTTTTTTTGAATACATTAAAGGCTGCTTAAGTACAAAACCCACCCATGCAAATCTTAAAATGCAGGGAAATATTTGGCTAAGGAGAGCTTTTGGACACCCCTTTGTGCCCACGCATTATAGCAAGCGATCACACTGAGAAACAGCCTCCACAAGAAACTCCTTTGCATTTCCAGCATCCAAGAAATGTAACACATGCCCAAATTCCTCTGGCAAGAGGAACAAACCTTAACTCTGACCTCAGCTGGAAGTTGGCAACGCCAGCTTTGGAAGGGGAAGCTCCGACTGCCGRTACCTCTTGGGTGGAAGCAGGCAGAGGAGGGAAATCAGCTCTGGGAAAAAGTCTGCCTGGACAATGTGGGTTTTTTCCAGTCTACAGGATAATATCCAACATTGCTTAAATCACTAGTTTGTATCCAGGACTGGAAATGCCATCTTCGGTTTCCAGGAAAGGGATGAAGGTGGTAGGACTCAAGGTGAGAGACCCCTGTCCCTTTTGGCAGGGCTCTGGCAGGTTTTGGCCAGTGGTACCAGACAGATGGCTGGTGTGATTGGAAGCTCAGCCATTTCTTCTGGGTCRAAATCCTTTCTCAGTGCTTCTGGAGCCCTTCAGCTGCATTTAATTTCTGACTCGACCATTTTGAGCTTGATTTAAATAGGGCACTCATAAGCAGAAAGAAAGGTGCTCACAAAGGGCTTCGTAGCACTTTCAGTTGTTTTATATTAGCGCCTCAGAGGCTATTTGTGCAGGCAGTGTTTCACAGCTCCCGAAACAACTTTTCATGTCACTGGTTGATCCTGTGTTATAGCCATTTATCCAAACCAGCCATCAATCTGTCTTGGGCAGAAGTGAGGACACAGTGGAACCGGGAGGGAAATAGCGCTTGGAGGTGCTGCCTTCAGAACTGCGGGTTATGGCAGCGGGACTGGATGCTCTCGGGTTCGAATGGCATGCGGCAGGGCTGGCTCCAGGCCAGGCACCGGGATGGCCTGAGAGACACGTCCCTGCTAAGGCAAGGGCTCTCAGCTCCCGATGAGATATCACTTATGAGGCATATTTCATGCCCTCAACTGTGGCCTCTCTCACCTGAATGTCATGTCAGTGTCACTGGTTCTTGCTGAATTTGGAGCTCAGCAGTTCCTGGGAGCTGGGAGCATCTGCCTGGAGGCAGGATATTGCTTATCAGCATCTTGGTTCTTTAGGAGGCTGATTCTCCAAACTCCTGCTGAGCTGTTACCCAAAGGCTTTCATCTGAGAAAGAAAGAAATGTTTTGCACTCCACTCCTAAAGGACTGCTGATCCCTGGGCCACCAAATCAAGTAACCTAGAACAGCCTGTGACTCTGCCTGTGCTCCCTGGAGGCAATAGCAGAGCTCACAAGGTGCACAAGACAAGAAGACCGAGCAGAGGAAACTACTCTAGTAGGAAGCATGGCCAGGAAGGGACTTCATGCTGATGAAGTGGCCTCAGTACTGTGCCATAGTCATTAACAGGACCATCAGCACTGAAAGAAGATCAACCATGTTCCCGTGATGTCAAAAGGATGCAGTGACAGGGAGCCCCTGACAGAGGGCACAGATGGATGTGTCTATGAATATTGTACCAATTCCTCAAGTTAAAGCAGAATTTATTTACTAAGAAGGTCTGTCCTTTCTTTCCTTAAAATGTGACATGGTGACAGATCTTGCGTAACCCCACTAGGGTTAGTGGTGGTACTTTGGATTTGCAGACTGCACATCTAAGCACACTTTGGCCCCTCTGGTTTTAAATGCTTCAGGAAACCTACACTCCTCATGCAGGAAAAAAAGTGAGCACAATACTAAATTTCATAATTTCCTCATCATTCACTGTGTAAGCAGGCAAAGAAAACACATATTGTGCTGTTTTAGAAAGGAATACTCTCTTTGGGGCTACCAAGTAAGAACATCATGTTTCATATATATGATATGCAAGGTATTTAATTATTTGTAAAAATCCCTGTGATTCAGCAGCACTGTAGGCTATGTGAATCAGAGGGTGATGTGAAGGGATGTCTATTTGAAAGTCTTGTCTCCCTTAGCAGCCCGCATCATCTCTAATCCTCAGCAACCTGCTTCCTCTCTCCCAGAAATGAGGTCTTTCCTGCACAGCCTGGTTCCTGTACTCCGCCGACCTCCCTGCCTTGGATTTTGAGGAGGTTACCCATGGGTGTAGGTGAGATACATGTTACCTAAGGAGTTAGGTTCAAGTACGAGTCGTCTGACAGGGGTGTAAATTATCTGAGGCATGACTTACACATACGAAAATACAGTTATTTGTGTTGTAAAATCAGCTACTGCTGCTGATAGTTAAGAAGAAAAACTTGGCACATCACCTGTACCAAGTATCTGCAGTTATACCTGATTCAGACTGAGAAATGAATGTCTTTCTGAAGGAGACATTCACTGAGCCATTGATTTTTACAATAACAAATAGGACCAATGCCTGAACTCCTGTATAACACATGCGTCCACACTGATGCCTTTTTAACCTCAAGCTTATCTTTCAGAGAATCATTTGCTCCTAGTATCAACCTAGATAGATGAGCTACTTGTAGGCATCTCATATCTCCCAACAGATCTATGAGGGAAGGAGACCTTGCCTCTGATTTTTAAATACATAGTCAGCTTTCATTTTTAATGGACATCCAAATTCTTCTACTCTAAGCAAGGAGAATGGGTATCAGTACAAAAAGAGGGAAAGATGGAAGAAAGTAATTTCATTTTTGTTACTTTAGTTTCAGTAATTTTATTAGGCATTGCCCCTGCGCAGTCACATACTGCTTTCTATTACCCACTTTCCTGTTCTAGCTGCACTCGTAAGAGTAAGAGGCACAGTGGCCCATGACTGGGTAGGTCAGCATTTTTTATTTCCTTTCAGCTCACTCTAATGAAAAGCACATGCGTCCAGTAAATCTTGCCTTTTCCCTTATTAAACCAGTCGATGTTCATTACTGAGGTCTGTGCCTGGCTGGGTGGGAATCAATAAGATGATCCTTTTAATCGCCTTAGTAATCAACAAGCTATTTCTTATTTCAATCTCAGCCCAGTAGCCATTGAAATCCTATGATTTATCTGCATTACACATGCACTCACACACACACTTACAGAGTAGGGAGATTTTATGCGTGTACGAAAGAGAGAGAGAGAGAAAGGCTAAATTTTGCAATACACTTTAAATTACTGTGCCAGAGAAATACCCCCAATTTTATTATTTACTTCATAGTAACCAGTACACGCATGCCCGAGATGACTGAGTGGGAGTTAGATGATATGCCAGTGCCTGCAATGCAAAGGATGAAACTGCAGAAAATAAAGGGATTTTAATGGAGGGAATGACCAAGAGGTTCATTATGCCTGCCCTAAACCCACCTTCCTGATTTTTCCTTCTCATTCCTGTTTCTGCCTCATCCAGGCAGACAGCACAGCGCTGCTGAGAGCACACTGTGCTATGAACTGGGTGAGTACAGATCTGCTGCGTAACCATGGGCAATTTTTGCCCCTCGGTGCCTCATCTTCCCCAACTGTAAAATGGGGATAGTTAGGCTGATTGCCTTTGTAAAAAACTTCAAAGAAAATTATTGCACAAGAGCATTAGTTCTGGATTAATCATGACTGTGTTTCAGAAATAAATGCTGCTGTCCCCTGAACTCTTCCTGAGCCACAYGTTCTGTCCTATGAGCCTAACCTGCACTACGAGAGGCACATGTGGATAATTGCACGTTCAGAGCCAGGTGAATCCTGTTTGCCCTCTCCCTACGTGCCTGTATTTTGAGGGCCTAAACATAAAAATATTTTAATCTCTCTTGTTTTTGCTTTGATTCATCCTGAACCTGTTGTGTGTGCAGAAGTCAAGAAAAAGAGCTGCAAGACAGCAACAATGAGAACTGTAGTTTCAAAACTTCCACAAATGGAAGGGTCGCTCATGCAAGCCTTTCTCAGCTGAGAAGCTCCTGAGATGTTATTAGGGCTGGTTGTCTGAGTAAGGATTGTTTGCACAAGTGAGCTAAGCTGAGCATTGCACTCTGGTGATGTTTCTGTATGAAATTTAGTTTGACTGTCCAATCAAAGTATTTGGGCAGGAATGGCAAAACCCTGACCGTGTTGAAATAAACAGCAAGTCTTCAGTTGATTTTAGTGATTTTACCCCCTATTTTCTTACTGCTGAAAGATCATTATAGTATGAATTATGGAGCGTGTTAATAAATGGAAAATTGGACACAGGGACTTTTTCCTGCTAATTTATAAACTTTGTTTTTGGGAGAACAAAAAATGAGAGGAGAAGGAGAAAGAAAAAAAAGTCAAAGTGCAAGTGCATCAAGTGCAGGCGTCGGAGCATCTTTCAACTGTGCCTCCTGTTATGTAAGGCTGGGCTGTGTTTGGGCTGCAACCTGACACTGCCCCTTTCTCCCCCAAACAGAGCTTTTTCTCATAAAATTCACTCAGGCACTTCTTCTCAAGTTCTTCATACACTTTTCACAAGAAAAAAGAAATCATTCATATCTCTCAAAGAGAGTCTGGGATTCTTCAGATATTTTCCATTATAAGCTTTTGGCACCATTATTACCCACAGATCGAGTTACTTTTCTGATCCCCCTTCTTTCATCTAGTAAAAATGGATTATTTCATTATTAGCCTGGAACCGTTACTGTTCACAGAGATCAGGTCTGTATATGAACAATGCCTTCCCCAGTATATTACTGAAAATCCCGTGGCTGTTGTAAGGTTTCCTTTAAACACTAGAACTCTATTTTTTGTGAGATCGGCGTGGTCGCATAGTCTCTGAAAGGACATTCCTTTTCTCTGAATCGTACAAAAGCTAGATATGGTCGTTTTCAATAGTTTATGGAAGATCTTAACTGGTGTTAATCCTATTACTAGTATGTTTGTGTATACAACATACATATGTATGTATATATATTTATCCAATGTCTAGGCTAACATTTATTGTAATTTGACTATATTTTAACTATTTAATCGATGGTAATTTAATGTTGCTGTTATGTCAAATCTGTCAATGTATTAAAAGAAGCCCAGTGAAAAACGGCCAGCCTGAGTCACTCTAAAATTGAATGGTTCAGATGATGGGAAACAATTTTGGCTGTTGTGTTCCCAGTTTCTATATTTTCTATTCCTGCACCTCCAATAGAAGTACGTCTGTCCACATGTGGATCTCAATTTGAGAAGCAGGGAAGTCTCTGGAAAGAAAACGCAGACCCACATCATGAACTGAAAAGGGAATGTTTTCAAGTCAGTGTTAGGAAACAGTCCTGCTTTCCTATTTTCTGCCCCATTTGCCGGTTTCTATGGTGAAAACCACCCCCAGCATCAGAGATCTCACGACTGCGAAAATCTATGAAACGGGGCAGAAATCTCAATCTTGCAGGTCCTGGGACGGTGTCCTCGAGCACACGGCTATTCTTCCTTCCTCCTCTGAGTCCTTGATGCAGACAGCAGCAGTTGTAAACTCTGATCCCACTGCCTGCATCTCTGCTCCATCTTCTCAGAGCAAATCATCCTCTCGTGCCCCCAAAGCATTTTCCTGCAGGAGAGCACCTGTCCTCTGAAAAGTGGGCTAAATCCACCCATTAATTTTAGCAAGGACCACCAATAATCCTGAGCCGGTGACAACGTCTAGATGCCAGCAACACGGACAGTGGCAGAACAGATGGAACGACAGGTAGAGCGCTTGCTTCCCATCCCCACTCCTCTGAGAGAGCTTGAATTCTTTATGTCCTCCATGTGCCTGCTAATTAAAGTGTCTTATCTGTTTAGACTCCATCAGAACCTGTTTTCTACTTAATATGAGACAAATGGTTTACATAAGTAGAGTCCTGAGTTAGACACTCGGTTCCTACACGAGCGAGGGTCATTTCAACATTTTTAGGATTTATTGTATTATGACTTGTTTCCTTCTGCGTTTAATTTAACTAATTTAATTGAGCACATTGCTTCTTTTTACTTTCTTGGTACCTCCTTTCTATGTGTGCCATTTCCATCCTCATTCAAACCCATGCCAATGAGGCAAGAAAAAAAACCAACCCACCATCGATTATAGTTGCCTAGGTTTGATTCTGAATCTGGAATTTAGCAGGAATCCTCCGTTACGCTGAATTATCGCACAGAGGCGAGCATAACATCTTTGTGGGATGTAGGCTCTTCCAGACTCTTTGTCCTCCATGGTAATGTCCCAATCACACTGAAGTGCTCCCAAATGTGCGAGGACTATTTAAGCTTTGTAAATGCCGTCCTCCAAAAATCACTCCACATAAATGTTTCATGTCTCTCCTCTGCGATGCACAGGCCCCAAACATTCAGCTGTGAGGGTGTTTATATTTGTGGAACTCTCTTGAACATTTGCTGTGGATTTCAAACAGCTGCTACACTGAAGCACTGGGAATAGTAAGATCATGAATATTCAGGTGAAGCCACTGGAATGAACAGCCGTTAATAGAATAAATGCCTAAACAGTTGTGTAAGGCTTATTAAGACCTATTGGGGCTGAGATAATAAATTCCCTCTTTGACATGTTGCAACTACTGTAGTTTAAACATTTTGGACCACCTCTTCAGAACTGAAAGAAAAAATTATGTTAGTTCTGTGTGATAACACAATGAAACACCTGGAAGGCTTGGCGCTTGTATTAGATTTGGCAGAGAGATTTTAACATGCTAGCTCATCCTCACTTAAAATCATGGCACTGTTTATTGTGTTAGTTGTCAAGGTTATCCAAATTACATGCAGTCTGGACTGAGCACAGTTATCTCGCTAGAGAATATATTTTTTTCTTATGTTCCCTTCAAGTTTGGAAATACTCAATAATAATATACTTTTGCAATGGAGCGGTAACGTGGACAAAACTCTATTGCACAAAAAGACAAACTAAAGAGAACATTAAAAAAAAAGAAAAAAAAAAAACAACGCCTTCAAAGTTGTCTTATCCCACTGTGGAAACCCAACAAAGTTCAGGAAACTTGCACCAGCAGTCTGGCTTTGTGTGTTCAAACTGCGTTTCTGCAGTTGATGTGCCTGCTATGGGGACACCTTGGTGGTTGCAGTAAGCACAAAGTGCTGGATCTGTGTAACCGCTCGGAGTATCGAGAGTGGTTAATTGTTGCAGGAGAACTGGCTTTTCCTTTGAATTTAGCTGTCGCGTTGCATTATGCTGTGCTGTGTTGCCTGGTTCTGGCATATTATGTCACGAAACATAAAATCCAACAGGATGCAGTGTAACTCTTGCAGGTTAAAATTTAAAGGCAAACTCAGTAATATTTGATCAGTTACCTGCTGTCAGTTCAGATAAAGGGCATTTGATCTACAGTAGCAGGGCTAGCTTGTTAGAAGCAAACTTGCACAGGGCAACACGGTGCTGCATTCAGCTCTGCAGCAGCTGTGAACTGGTGAGCACTAGCAAGGCAGCTCAGGTGCACTTTGAACTTTTAAAAATTAACCCATTTGGCTCTTTCTTAATGTTTTAAGAAAATGATCAAACTATACCCCTGTTTACTAGTCTCTGTTGGTGACAAGCAGATTCTGGCTAGTTGTTTCAAGAGGAAAATCACAGGTTACCTGAAATATTGAAAAGAATGACTTCATTCCACTGAAATTTGTACAAAACCCCATTTTAACACATCGCACTTTCTGAGGCCTTTCTGCAAGCAGTGATTAGCTTTGCTGATCTAGTTGCATGAATGATCTCAGATGTATTTGTTGACTGCCCTTATGTATGCAGCATACTGTATAAATCAGCCATCTGCATGAAAGAGTCAGAAGCTGGTTGGGATGAAATAAAAGCTAAAATCCCAACATTTCCCTTCATCCCTTTCCCTGCACTCCTGTTTTTCTGTGACCTGTTTATCAATGAGAACCAAATCTGTTTCGGAAACTTCTGTGTCATGGTTACATTTTGGGAGGAAGGAACAGATGGAATAGATTAATTAGTCAAACTATGTTTAAGTAGAAAGGCATTTCTTTCCATGAGTAGCCAAAGGCTAGAAAGAACATACAAGGGACAAGGAGAAGCACCTCAGGACTTCTTGCTTGCTGGAACGGCTTCCCAGTTTAAAACTTTCAGCAGCATAAAGGGTCTTTGATTTCAGCTCCTATTAAGAAGTAGGTCAGGAGGTGCCTGATTTGCAGGAAGGCAACTGCTCCCTCCAGCTTGTTAAAAGTAGCCACTCCAAAACATTTTCCACATGTTATTTTTATAGGGACTCTGGTGTATAATGATTCCAACTGGCTAGTCCTGCAATGTGAAAGGAAGCAAGTGTCCCTGCTGCTAGTATCCATCAATGCATGCTCTCGCTCATCAGCAAGTGCCCCTGCTGCTAGTATCCATCAATGCATGCTCTTGCTCATCAGCAAGTGCCTGCCCAATACAATGCACCATCATCTGTCTCTAGTTTTCCAGAGCCTCAGGCGAATACTCATTTCATCACCTCCCCATTTTTCCTGCTTGGAACAGAAGACTTGCCACCACACTTCTGGCTCCAACGTCGCTAGCTGCAACGAAGCTAGGCCAGACACGCCACTGCTTTAGAAACTTAACACGACTTGGTTTAACGTCAGTATTGATCTTTGACTGGTGATACCACCCTATGTGAAAAAACAAAGCCCGCAGTAGCAACTGGTTTAGAAATCATGTTTCAGTAGGTTTAGCATAGCTAAGGCAAGCCTGGTACCACGTGCTGGACATTAGCTGCAAGGCTTTTGGCTTGGATTCAGTTATCCTAAGAGTAGATACTTAAGCAAGACACCCACATGAGGATGTAACATCCCTTGCTAGCCAGTGGAGAGAAATATGCCCATCTTGAATGTAATTTAGCTTACTTTATGGGCCTGCATTTTACCACGGACTACAAAGGGGGTCACTGACTGACTTGACTTAGGTACTCGTCAGCTGAGCACCCGGCAGAAGAATTCAGGCCCTTCCTCTTGCCGGTTTGGTTTCAAAGGAGCAATTCCCACAAGTAATAGTATTTACTAACTAAAATGTGTAATTCCCCCTCTGACAACTTTTAGAGAATGTGTTTTAGTGCTGTTTCTGTTTTTATTTTCTGTCACGGACAGGAGGGGAAGATGGGCAGGAGTCTGGGACGGAAACAGTTATTTCAAATAACTGAGTCAGGAAAGATTTTGGCCAAGAGGAAGACTTAAATCTAACCCAGATGTAGCTCACTGGTGTCTGGAACAGGAGAGATGGTCCCAATCATGGAGTAGCACCCAAGGCTGGCAGGGGAAGCAAAGGGATGTCTGTTGGTTGACGAGAAAACTGTTTGCCTAGCCCCCAGCCAAAGGAAATGGCCTGGGACTGCAGCTGGGCGGTGCGGCATCAGGGAAAGGATGGAGCTTTGAAAGCAAATCCTGCTGGCTCTTTTCTCGTTGGCAGAGGAGTAGGGTTGATACAAGTAATAGCAGGGTCTGAGGAGGACGAAGAGTCTTTTACTTATTGCATGGTATCTGAGCGGAGGTCTCTGTGCCCAGGAGTGAGTGGGGACAGTGCACCCTCCCTCCCTGGGACAGGCGGGCAGATGGACACGGTGCCCTGGGCTGAGCTGGCACGGCGTCACACTGCTGACACAGCCCAGAATAAAACTGGTGTAATCCCTTGCCTCGTCGCCTCCATCGTCCTGAAACAAGGAGGCAGTTGTGTGTCAGAGGGGGATCACCAAATGCCGGAGGCTGTTTCTGAGATGACAGGTATGCATGCAGCTATACATCCAGGTACATATGTACAGCACTCCTCATGCAGAGTTCTGGCCAGTGCTGTAAGCTGAGCAACAAGGCTACAAAAATTAAACTCTGAATGAAGCTTAGTTCTCCCGATCATTGATGGTAAAGTTGACAAATGACAGCACAAGCCAGCAAGTGAGAGAAAACAGACAAGATGCTATGTAGGACTTTCTGTAGGCTTGCCTTTTTTTCGAAGTAGCTTTCTGAGATTGGCTTAAAAAAAGTCCCTTTAAATTCACTGTATTTGTCATGGCTTTGCTACAGTTATGAGGACAGAGAAGGTAGGAAAGCAAGCAAGGAAGCAAGAAAGAGATTGCTTTCCTGGTTATCTTGCAGTAACTCTGGGCACTAAGATCTGGAATAAATCTCACAGTACAGAAAACACTATGTTTACTGAAAAAATGCACACTTTGTGGATTTTAGTCTCAGCAAGACAGATGGAAAAAAAAAAGAAAGAAGAACTCACCAGAGGTCTGTTTAGTAAAGCAGTATTCGAAAGATCACAGAAACGACATGTAGATTGTAATGATCATCGTTAGATAATAAACTAATATTTTTTTTTTGTAAATAGTGCCAACTTGTGCTGAGAAAACCTGGGCTCGCAGCTCCCCCTTATCTCATTCTAGTCACCTACTTTTTAAGAAAGTTGAAGTCACGTTGTTCAAATCGCTTGGCTCCAATAGTAACATCTTATCAACAAGGTGATATATGGCAACCAGGGCCCTGTTGACTTGTAGCTTACGCTGCAAAAATTTTGACCTGGACTCAGAACATCTCAAAGCCTTTGGATGCCAGGGCTGAGACGTGGGCATGATCTCATTACAAAATACAGGTTAACAACAACAAAAACCAGACCTGCATTAGAGGTCTTTAGAATGCAGCTGTGTATTTATGCAATAATCCAGCTTGAATTCAGATCTTGCACAGAGCTGGAAAATGGATTTCAGTCTTTTCTTACTTTGATGACCTCCATTGGAGGTGCAGATCCATGCACAGGGAATTTAAGCCCATGGAGGGTAGGTTTGCTTTACTAGTGGCCTTTCATGGACTTGTTAGGAATAGTCCGTGAACCCCTGGGAGCTTTCATCCCAGAGACTGTAAACCATGGCTGTACAATTTTAGGATGGGTGTGTGGTTATTGGATTCATAATAGCATTAACTCATTTCTTACTGTGTTTTTCTTTCAAGGGAGGAATTAATGGAAGCAGGATTATTTTCAGAAGGGTGTTCTTTGGGTGATAGCAAGTACGTGCTTGCTGGTGAGAGGGTTGTCGAGGCTCAGGATCCCAGGGGATGCTGGAATAACATCCTGGCAGGAAAGAAATGGAGCTTATCTAAGTGAAAAATGCTGCTTGTTTGGGAAAGAAGAGTATAATGACCTGGGTATAAAGTTCAGGGAATAAATATGCTATTACATGGCTCCTAACTTGAGTACTACCTCTGCACATGCTTCTTTCTGGGGAAGGAGTGAGCGTAAACCTTTGCATGGTATGAAACACCCTGGGAAATGCCTTATTTCACACAGTATTCCCACTGATGATGCCCCTGAGTGCTGCATGTCTCAGCTAGGCAGGGTCAGCTAAATGCGGTGGTGACTGAGGAGTCTGCAAAAGATATTGCACCGCCTACTGCAGCCACTCTGGAAGGTACTGCCATTTCTTGACACCACTGTAACCATCAGTAACCACTGATTTTAACAGTTTGCTACCACTGATGTCTTTCCAGCACCTATTCCAAATGTGGCAAGTCTCTGGTGCTGTTGTTAGCTAGCACAAAGCCAGCATGAAGAAACCCCATAGCCAAAAAACCTGCATGATTAAAATACATAAATAAATAAATGTATTTCAAATATACTTCAATAATCACATAAGCCTGGCTGGTTTTCGTTTCTCTGGCAAAGGGGTATCCTTGCTCATGATCTGGGTTCCATGGATACCATGAGCAACTCCAACTTTGTGCCTTTAATGCTTGCACTGTAAAAAATACTGTTTAAATATTCATGCTGACCTTAGAAAGCTATCCACTTGGCCATCTGGAGGACTCCCATACCCCATCCAGTAGTATTTTATTTTGAAGGATATATTCTGATCACACTGACTAGGCTAAATAGACTATTGGTCCATTTGTTTTGTAACTGCCATTTAGTTACCCCTCAGGATGTCAGCTCAATTTATCTGGGTGGAGGTGAACGAATTCTCCAATAAAACTATAGATAAATATGACCAAGCGCTGCGGATGGTTAGGAGGTTACTCATTCCCACTGTCGCTGCTGTGAATGGAAGTGACCTTGTCTGTAACTATCTAACCTCACACCTTGCGATTCACATGAAAATTCAAAGCAAAACTCTGCCAGGTCAGAGTGAGAACCCAGCCTTGTGTTTAAGAAAAAAGAGATTTCCTTGTTAAGGCAGTGCTGGGGCTGTGTACCGTACAGGGACACAGAGTGCACGATGTCCTGGGCTAATGGGAAAATGAATGGAGAGGGAAGACACTTATTTAATTGGAAGTGGGAAGGAAAATGAGCGTGTGATGTCGGAGAGGGCCAGGAAGAGGAGAAAATGCTATGCAGAGCAGAGCACCAAAGGCAGCGGTGTCGCAATCCTGCACGTGGTCTTGCAAGGAAGGGCCAGTTCCTCGGGGCTGCCTGCCTGTGCTGGCTTGAGATGGGAACAGAAAAGGGCCCCAGTTTTGCTCCCCAAATTCCAAAAAGGCACTATTTGGAGTAAATGAAGGATCATGGCCATCACGGTTTTCCAAGGGCAATTCCACCATCCAGGGATCTGCAAAGTCGCCCGAAACACATGCACTAGCCATTTGCTATACACTGTCTTGTCCCTGAGACACTCCACCAGTGTCACTAATGTAAGGTTAGATGAATTGTTCACGATTAACAATGTTTATTTTGGCCTTTTCTCTCCAGTTTGGGTGTGGGGGCAGTGCCGATGGTGCTATTTGGCTGATTTATTTATATTAGGAAGGAGGGTGGAGGAAGGGGGCGTATATCCATGGTCACGCTGACTTTTTCAAGCTGCTTTGGAAGAAAGTGCATGCTTAATTTGCATTCAAACTGCATCTCTGGTTCCTATCTCTCAGTAATGCTTGAATAGATTGTGGTGTGTACAAACCTGGCAGTAACTCCAAGCTGGACTGACAAGAGTTAGGAAACACTGCTTAATTCTTCTATTTCATTTTACTTTTTTGGTCTTGGAGAGAATTTTATTCTTTGCTGCTTGATCATTTTCCCTGTGATTCATGTCCTTTCAGGAAATAGTAATTGACAAAAATAAAGCACTTTGGTTGTTATTTAGTGAGCTCCAGCTAAATTCACACAGTCCTGCTTAAGAATCTATGCCCTCCATGCCACATTTGTTTTAAGCTTCCAGCCTCCTTTAGACAGATTTTTTCTTCCTGCGCAGGCACAAAAGCACTTTAGTCAGCACAAATTTGGAGGTAGAACAAAAAGCCTGTAATAGCATATCTCACGCTGCTATCAATTTTCCACTGGTGGAGCACTCCGGTACATGAAGTCCTTTGTCTATATTCAGAAGTCAGCTTCGGTGACATTACATGACCAACTACAACATTATAGCGTGTTCCACACAGTTTTGAATTGTAACTTAAAAAAAAAAAAAAAGAGAATAAAATAAAGAAAGGATGTCTTGGAATGTGGCCAGGGCATAATGATTTCAATTCTGAAGAAATCCGACAACCAATTACACTAAATTCAACATTTTCATGTACTATAAGTTTAAAATCTCCTCTAATCAAATAGGGAAACCCTTTTTCCCCATTATGCTATGGTTTTAGTTACCAGTAGGCCTCTCAAAATCTGGTTCTGCTTAAAAAGAAACCCTGAAAGGTTATATTTACTATATGTATGAAAAAGGGTTGAATCATACAATTATATATTTTAGAATACTAAAGCGATGTAAAAGAGGCTAATCATGATCCCAAATTCAATTTTCAAACCTTTAATTGATCCCATCCCAAAGGTAACATTCTATCTTAATTGCCATACTGAAATGGTTGCAATTACGTAAAATAAAACTATTCGTTGGTAACTGGAAAAAGTCTTCTCATTAAGCACATGATGGCCAGCCTTGAAAATAGTTGATTGCAAAAGGATGCAACCACTTTGCTTATATTTCCTTTTCTGGTTAAACTCTCCTTCACATATGTTGAATTGGTTCCAAAAAACCACACACGCACAATATCAAATCGAAGATAGTACCATGACGTGTGTCTGTGCTCCCTGCACCTCCTTCGGGCAAAGCTGCTACCTTGTAGGAGGGAAGAAAAGGCTAGAAGGTAAAGTGTTCTCAGTGCTGGTCTGCTCTGCTGGCAGACGCCGGTGAGCAGAGCACACCGTGTTGTCTACAAGGTGCTCTGTGAGAAGGAAGCTCCTCTGGAGATGCTTTAAACCCTGCTCTGAACAAATTCAGTAAATAATAAGGGAGAACTTAATCCCCAGTTAAAATTGGAAGTTGTGCTATAGGGTATGCAGAGGTGGTCCTGCTTTTATAGGTGTCACACAAGGCAGGACTAGGAAAGGTTGGTGTCTTTTCTGTTTGCTTGTTTGGAAACCAAAGTAAAAGCAAAGGAAACGTATGGTTTTCTGGAGGTGACAGTAGATGTTGGTGAAGCAAGAAGACTGGCAGCTTTTTTATTATTGCCAAGAGACTGAGCCACTCTCAATTTGGTATCAACACCTGTGTCACTTGGAACGCTGCCTCACTGGATGCAGATATCATGTAAATAGTTACGAGGTGCTTATTCATTACTATTACTCTTATTATTCAACTTCTGTAAGATGTAACTGTCTAGCAGAGACAAGCACGTCCATAAGAGTTCACTAGAATTAGGAACAAGGCACAAGACATTCAGCTGCGATGGCAGCGGGTCACTGGGACGAACTATTGCAGAGACAAGAACAACATCTTTTTTTTATTTTGATCTCATCTTAACAAGACTGGATGCCTTTCCAGAAGCTAGCCTCCATTCAAACATACATCACTCTCCTCCACTTGGGAATAAAAGGATGAATGTCTACAGTCTGTGGTATACAGGAGGTCAGACTAGATGATCAAAAGCTCTGGCCTTAAATACCGAACAGAAACATCTTCCAAGTAACTCTCCAAGTAAATCCATCACATGGAAGTCTTGAAAATAATCCCCTTCTACAACATGGAAAGTTTTCATAGTGAGTGTTATCATCTCTCTGTTCGGGTGCAGGTTTGGAGCTCTGTTATACTTGGGACTGTATAAACTCAGTGAAAGGACAGTCCCTATCCCAAAGAGCTCATGTCTGAGTGGAAGATGAGATACAGAGTAGATACAAACAGATGGAGAAGCACAAGGTAAGATTGAAATGATTATGTGTTTAATAAGCATCAACTGCAGCACGCCAGCTGTAGCTTCTCAGTCAAATTCTTGTATGTACAGATTAAATAAGTACTCTGTTCTATACCAGTAAATTTCAGAATGTAGAACAGGTCACTGCACGTGCCCATCCCCTAACTTGATACGCATGCATCTATCCATGCTACATATGCTTATTATGGTCACAGAAAATAGATCCTTTAAACATCTAGGAGATATAGCTGAAGTGATGTAGGTGCCTGAAAGTTACCTATCAGAACCTAGGCTTCTGTTTCCCTTTAACAAGAGGACTTAGACGTCCAATGGGACTTAGCTGTCCAAGTCATTTAGGCATGCCAGTGCAAGCCAAATATCGCCTATATATATCTTTAAACATCTGAGCCTTTGAATTGCAGTGCTATGTAGTGATGAATAAATGCCTACTTGGACATAGAACAAAGATATTTGACTAGCTGAATAGGCACCATTTGAATTGTACAGAACATACAGATATTCTGCTAAATGAATGGCTGTTCACTCGCTTGATCAATAGAAAAAAATTGCTCTTTCTCTTTCTGAGCACACAGTATTTGCAGTAAGGAGGACATGTATATAAAACCAAAAATCTATTTCACAAGCACATGAGCAGACTTGTGAAAATAGAACCAGCGCATCATTTTGCTGATGAATCTTAAGCAGTGATTCAGACAAAAATCGTCACTAGTCCTGCAGACGTCCGGGATCTCATCCTGAAGTGTGCAGGCTGGAAAAGCAGGATTCCAAGCCTGACCTACTTTTGTCCCTACCTCGTTCCATCAGACCTAAATCCTGGTTCTGCATTCAGTCCGGAAAACTGTTGTGAATACAAATGATTCCAGGCATTACTAATAGACTGAGAAGGAGACCGAGTTATGCGTTTACCTGAACCCAGTGCACTTGGGAAATTCAGGGACTTTGAGGTCATGCAAAATTGTTCCTCTAGCAAAATCAGTGCACTTTGGGTGTAAATCAGCTTTGGAACAGCTTCAGATTTCTGTGGAGGATTACTCTTCACTCAAAGAGATGGTAAAACTCGGCACAAAAATTAGCATTTGAAACTTTCCCAAACTTCACTAAAATAGAAACGAAAGGCCATATTCTTAGCTAGCATAAGCTGGTGCAGATCAGCTATATGACAATTACCATGTAGATCAGCAAGGCTTGCATTTATTTAGCTGGCTGACCCACCTCTCCTATTGATCATTTTTGCAGCTGAAATCATCACGAGATGTAAAAAGAAAACAAATGAAATGTCAACAACTTTAAATACAACAAAAACACAGATCGTTACTCAGTTTGGTTTCAGGGAACTTCTAAGAAATCTCCGAGCTGTGAATGTCGTGGGATTTGAACATCGTTTCAGCTTTGCATTTCTGCTCTAGCACAGGGAAGACCTCCTTTGGATAGTGTGGGGAAGTCTTTGCTATCGGTGCCCTTGGTCCTAATGTCACTTATGGATGAGACAGCTGAGCCAGCAGGATTGATTGGAGATGTACCCTTGCGAAGAGGTAGGGGTTGCCTAAACTTCTACTTCTTTTGATGTCTGACTCAAACTAGTCTAATTTGGGTACCCAGTAATACACTTGCCTTCTCTGCCAGGTGGATGTTTGCTGTATCATTTTCATTAGGTATAGACTTTTATGAGAGTTTGTTACCTGATATCAACTGCAGCAAAAATGTGCAAAGCTCAGCCTGAGCAAACGAGAGGGAAAACAGGGAATGCTGGTTATGCATGGAGCAAGGTGCTTGACTTCATTTCTGTTCAAGTTAGGATTTGGTAGGCAATGTCTAACGTATGAGGACCTGCAAAGAGACCAGTTGCTGTCTTGTAACAGAGAAAGGACTTTGTTTTTCATTTCAGTCCACTAGTAAAAATGCCTAAACTGGAACCTTGCAATTTGAATTTTTGTCACCTGACTGAAGTTTTGGTAAGTTTAGTAACTCACACATTGGACTGTGTTTCACTGCTTTCATCCTTCACCAGTTCTGTCCTTCTTCAGCTACCATGAACAGAAATACAGGGGGTAAAAACATAACCAAGGAAGACAGAGGAGAGATGGTGGTTCAGATTTACTGAGCAGCCTCAGGTGTACCAATGCAGAACTGGAAGAGCAGGCCTGCTGTGCTGATGCAGCCATAAAAAAAAGACAATGAGTGAAAACACGAACGCACTACACTTCTGCGAAACATTTGCCCACAAACATTATTAATCCCAGGTAAATGGAAGAGGGTCGGAAGCAGCAAGTGACTTGCTCACAGTAGCTGTGGGCAGGAAGGCACAGGACTGTACCACTTAACCAGAGGTGGTGTAGGAAGTCAGTACGGAGCTGGGGCTAGACCTCGGCTACTCTAATTCTCACCCTCCTTGTCTAACTGCTGTGCAACGCTGAGTCTTTCATCTTAAACCCTCCTCAATTGTCTTGGAAGTGCAATCTGATAACGCTGCTATGGAAACTTCGGACCCATATGGGGTCATTGCATAAACCCCCACATAATAAAGGAGATATTTATGTCCTTTCAGTACAAAGAAAGTTAATAATCACCATCAGAAACACCATGAAACGAGAGCACACAAAACAGAGTTAGCTCCACTTGGAGTGTAAATTGCATAGTACTCCAAGATGAACGCATGTTGTATTCTTTTCATGGTTATATTTAAATCTGTGTTTTCTTTAATTTAAATCTGCTCTATAAAGATCTCAGCAATTTGAAACAAAAGTATCCTTTAAAAAAAGAAAAAAAATGACATGATAGCATCCTTCATGCCAGGCTGGCCCTGTTGTGATTTTACATTGAGGGTGCATTTTAATTGATGAAATGTGCTACACAGCACAACTTGAAAAAATAACAACCTTTAGTTACCATTTGGAAATGTGATGGAGGTGCCAGAAGTTAAACTCTTAGGACTAAATGAAATAACAGAAGCTCCCTATCCTTTCTTGAAGACGCTCATTAGTTTTCACTTTCTCACATTCTGTTTGCCATGGATTTCATCCAAGAATGACGGATGTAGAGTTATTAAGCAAGTGATAGTTTCAAAACTCCAAGTGTCAGTGCTCAATGTGGAAGCTCAGTTACCTTGCAGAGGACAAGAGGCTTAAGTACCAGTACCCTGGAGCTGGCATCGTTGCAGAGGGAATGATCACACGAAAGGTACTGTCAGAACAGTCTGAGAGACGCAAGTCGGTTATAGGAATGGACAAATAAACAAACGAGGAATGTTTGAGAAATAATCTGGTATTTGAATGCTTCAGCACACACAGGAAACCAGAAAAAAAAAAAAAAAGAAAAAAAAAAAAAGAGGAAGGAGTATTAATATGCAGAAGACAATGAACAAGTACCTTTTCTAAATTCAGTCCAGGGCTGGGATGCAGGGATATCTCAAGTACTATAAGGCCTCTTTGAGGGAAGAGGCAAATCACTAATGTTTCTGATTATGGGTTTGGAAGAGAAATTTGTGTGTACAGGTCACTCTCTTCACTCCTGTGGGCCTGCTGACCAGTCATGGTCCATGGAACAGGCTCCACGGGCAGGGTACAAAAGGCTCCACTAAATGAACCTGCTGGAGAACACGAAGGGCAAAGCAGTATCTCAAAGCCTGGCCTTTTCCACCTGGGAAACAGAAAAGCAAAAAGTCCGTGTGATCTCTCCCCATTTTATCTTCCAAGTGACACCACTGCCACAACTCCCTCCTTTTCCAAAGATTTATCCATCCCCAGCCCTAGATGGACATTTCATCTGGCCCTGGTCACTTGTATTTCCTGCCACATGCTGACACTCTGAACGAGTCACGCCCACAGATCAAGCTAGACCCAACCTAATTCTGTTTGCCTTTTTTTATTGCTTTTCCCACTTGATTTTGCTCACAAACTAAAGTGGAAAAAAAAAAACCCAACACTGGAAAATGCTGGTTTTGTAGGGTTTTTTCTGTCCTAGATGCAGTAAAAACCTAACAGGGGTCTGAGTGAAAAGCCTGTTGAGCAGCTTCGTATTTGATTTCCAGGCTCAAGTGACTTGATGTGTGTCAGCTTGAATCAGACCCTGCAGCTCTGGAAGTCTACCTAGTCCTGGCTGGCAGCTTGTTTCATGTTCCACACCTGGAAGCCAACGGGGTCATATCTAGAACCAAAGTCTGAACTCTCCTTCTGTAAGYGTTTCTCTGTCTAAACTACAAGATTCAGCCTTATTTGTAAAGATTTGATTTTACTTTTGAGTTAACTTAGAGACTCATTGTTAACGTCCAGTCTGGCAGTGGTTTAGACTGGCAGAAACCTTTCAGAGCAGTAGCTCTTACTAGGTTTCTATTATTGCCAGCTATAGAAAGCCTTGCAAGAATTTGGCTACATACAAGCTGAGCCTGTTTTTCAGTTTGTTTCAGCCAAACAGCTCAATTTTAAATCTCTGTCCACAGCACCCACGCACCATTTCTTTCATCTCCTTTTAATTCTGTTTTATGCAAAAAAGTTGCACCTGAATGTCTTATACTCGAGCGTCCCTTTCAGCTTCCTTTTCCAAGACAGTTAAAGTGGTGAAAATCTATTTTTGCAACATTGTCTTCTGAGGAATGACTTTTGGGCACCGTAATTCAAGGGATGATATAGATTAATTCAAGATATGTCAGGGGAAAACAAGAAGAATGATTGGAGCAGTAGATAACATGACCTGGTTAAGGACGGGCGAAGGATTTATTTCTTTCCTCTCTGTAGCTTCCTTTTTTCATATTTGCAGGCCTTTCCCCTGCTTCCTGTAGAACACCTCTTTTGAGATCCGAGTGTCCAATGTGGATGAGAAGCAATGGGAGCTGCAGGGAGACTTTGGGGTTTGAACATCCTCTGTGAAGCACTGAAATAGGTTGTCTCGAGAGGTCACAGATTATTCATCACTGGAGGTCTTGACAACATCAGAAAGCTGACCATGCTTTTGGATAGCTGAATGTACTAGATGACCTCTTGGGCTTCTTTCCATCAAAATTAATGGCAAATCCAAAGGAATTTTTTCCCCCGAAGCTAGAATCCTGTGACATTTGCTGCCAGGCTGAGTAGAGGACCCTTTCAGAGGTCTTTTCTGGAGGAAAAAAAAATTGATTTAAGCCTATTCAGTGGTGTCTCGCATATGAGTTAGTAGCTAGTCCCTATTCCCACTCCCTGGAGATTTTAAAGCCCTGGTGCAGCAGATGCTATGATCTGGCAGTTCTCAGCCTTGGCTTTTGTTGCAGCTTTCCCACTCCCTCTTGATCTGCTCTTTTAGGCACCCATTGCTAGGCCTTTTCTCTTTTTGGATTCATGCCTGTATCTCAAACTCGTCACTATCCTTTCCCATGGGTTTACTGTCAGATCCTTTGTGTACGCAGTCATCTTTCATTGAGGACTTCATACTGTCTCAATTTGTCTCGTGTTCTCTAGCATATTTTGGGAAGCCCTGACGGTATTCTCCAAATACATATTTTGCTGGAAGTCCACACATTTATTCTTTACTGTTTTTAGTCTCCCTGTAACCTTAATTAGAAATGTAATTAGATGATGGCCACTATTCCTTGGGAGCTCCCAAGCATGCACTAATTTATAGCCCACCATTACCCAGTACGAGTCATAGAGAAATCCATTTGCTGTAACAGCTGTTGCAGGGGATGGACGGGAAACAAGGTGGCAGGCCATTTCTAGAAAGGTCCAGAAGAAAATGAGCGTGATTGAACTGCCCGAATGTAATAGAGTGCCTTCAGAAATGGATGAGGGCTGATTTATCTCCGCTCTACCAATTATACCATTATAATTCTTGCCAGTAAGAAATTTTAACATACGGTTTGCTGATGGGTTCACGAAAACAGCGCTGGTCTGGACCCTGAGACATCCCCTGTGAGATCCTCTGTCCAAAAGCAGGCTCGTTCCTGGCAGAGGTTTGTCTAGCATATTCTTTAGCACGCTCTGTTACAGTGTCCTGGGCATGTCCTAAGGAGGTTTTTTTCTGAATGAAAGACAAGACAGCAAGGTCTGGAACAAGAACAGGAGCAGCAATAACATCCTATTGAGAGTCAAAGTATTTGAGATTTTCCAGTGGCACGTTCCTGATAGTCATACAAGATGGTGCAGAGCAGTTAAGAGTGGGTCTGCACTGTTTTTTATGAAAGATGTGGAAGAGAGAATTTCTGTCCCAAAGAGCTTACAGAAGTGACAAGCAAGTTTTGTATCCATTTCAGCTTGAGGTTTTTTTTAGGCTTCGTGATTTCATTTTATCTAACCTGGATCAGTTTGTCCATCTTTAATATTATTCAGGATTATAGGAAGGAAATGCTTTGCAATGGCAGATTTTATTGAAAATTGCTAAATGTGGGCCACAGAGTAATGCACTGGTCTTCCTTGGTCCATGGTAGGATCCTGTCTGCCAGTTTAGTTTGATTCTGGGCTAACACTGATACTTTCAGACTGAATGTACATGCAGGTTCAGTTCTAACTCTATTGTCATGCCCAACTTCTATAGATGAAACTTGTCATCCCGTGGTTAGCATTAAGATAATATACATTTCAAAACAGCTCGCTAACATCTTCACTACCAGTATTATTTCCACTGTACAGGTGAGACAGAGTGGATGGAAGGACCTCTTTCAACTTCTGTTGAAATACATGGAAAAACTCACGCTGACTTCATAAGAAGTTAGATCAAGTTCCAAGGCTGTACGTCAACATTTTTCTGAGTGGTCCTGGCTCTGCACAGGGGCCCCTACATCATGTTACATTCCTTCACAGAAAAAAGGATGTGGGAATTTTTTACCCTTCCAGAGACAGCTCTCTTTGGAAATCACATTTGTTTTCTCTGTAAGTGCCAGAAAGAAATGGATGTGAAAAGCTCAACAGTCAACTCTAAACTGCCTTTTATGCTGGCATCATTTTTTGGAGGGGGGAGGAAGGGAGTGTGCATGCACATGCACTCACAGCTAAGGTCTTAATTCTATCTCCAGATGCTGTGCATAATCTAGAGGTTTATCTTAATGAATTATTTCTGTTATTACTGCAGGCAAAGTGAGATTTAATTTGATGTGTGATATATCCCTGGATTAACTACCCTTTGGTTTTATTTGCTCCATAATGGTGAATTTTTGTTTATAGACCCATTTTGTAATTACATCCCTGAGCTCAGAAGGGCTACGGCAATGCTGCTCCATCCTATAGGAAATCAGGATCCAATTCCCTTCTCCCAGTCCTGTTGTCAGCTGTGGCTAAAACAGAAGCTGCACAATATGATGTTCACCATTTTGTCTTGCTTAATAGCAGCTTTACAGGACAAAGTACATTGAATCGAGAGACTCTCCTTGGCTGAAAAGACTGTGATTACCACTTGAGAGGCGTATGCAAAGTGGCAGAGAAGCTTCACCTCGAAAAATGACAACAATGTGTGCTATAACGAGTACCAGGAACAACCAGTCGAATCCTTCATGATACCAACACGCTGAAGTGTCACAACACCACAGAGGCTCCAAGGATGGTACAGGGAGCTGTGAGGCATGGGAGCATGTGGAGCAGAGGTTCATGAATTCCTTGTTTCCCAGCTGACCTCCTCTCAGTGGGAAGCTAAGCCTTCACCCCATGCTGAAAGATGCAGTGCAGGCTGGTGGTCATGGCACTGGGACACTCTTCTCCCTTCCTCCCTTGAAGCTGTGGATTTCCTATTCCACCAAGCGCAGCCCAGCCCAACCCCTTCCCTCATCTCCTACCCAGGAGGTTTAGGACCAACATACCTGCACGGGCTCATATTCAAAACATCTCTTTAGTACTTCTCTCACAATACCACCAGTTATCAGAAGAGAAAGAGAAGCCTGCCCCAAATCTAGCTCATCTACTTTCCTGGTGCTGGCGTGGCAAAACCATGGGGGTACGAGGGAGAAGAGGGGCAGAGGCACAGAGGGCTGAGATCTCACTGTGGCTCTGTAGAGAGCAGGACATGGCGCTGCGGTTACAGAAGCTGTGACAGCACCCGTACCTAATCCCCTGGTAACATATGGTATTGCACACACGCAGAATCGTGTTTCATTGCAATCATAGTGATCTTAATTAGTACTACTTATAACAACAGAAGTCAGCGTAAGTACTGGGAAAAGTAAGTGGAAGCAAACAAATCCATCTGGGCATTAGTACGCCCCTTGGAAAGGGTGCGTTTTTTTGACTTTTGACTCAAAGCAGCGTTGCCTCCAAGTCATATGCTCCAGCTTGACCCTTCACTCATGAGCACGCACTCAGCTTGCTGGGAGCATGGACCAATCTCCTCCCTCCTTGGGTGACCCATGCCGGAGCAAGTAGAGCTTTGCTCCTGCCAGAGCCCGGCGTGATGGAGCACTTCATGAGTGCCCTGGAGTGGGGACCTCCATGGGACAAGCCAGCAACTATGAAGTTCAAACAGAAGGTCATGCTTTTCAGGGAGGAAGGTGCTGGTTCAATCCCTATTCAAAGAGAATCACGCTAAAAAATATGCATATTTTCTAGGTATACATCATGCTGAAGACAAAATATTTTTTTACTAGCGGACAAGAATGTTGGAGGCCATTAACTGCACCAAGCCAAAGCCTCCAGTTCGTAAAGAGTGCCTGCAGATTTACGTTATACGGCATGTATTTGTAATTGCTCCTGACGTGTCAGTTCTCATACACTTCCATTAAAAGTTTATGTCAATTTTTTTTTTTCCCCCAGCTAATAAAATTAAATTTTGGAAAGTCAAAAAATAAAATATGTCAGAGTCTTGCTTGGACCAGTACAAGATTGGATATTCAGAGCTGACACCAAAGCTGTCTTCAGAATCACCTACTGTTCAGAGAGCAGTGTACTAAAACTCAGCTTCCTGCCTCTTCCCAGTTAAAACCAAACCTGTAGTGTTGTTTTACTGCCTCGGGAGTGTGAATTTCAAACGGCCCTTAAGGGCGGAAAGTGATTTAAAAATGTTTTTCTAAGAAACCCCAAAACACAAGCAGCATTTTTATGAGTGAAAATCTAGGAGTATGCGTCAACATTTGCAAACATATCTGAGGGATGCAAGCAACGTAAATCCTAGGACTTTAAAGTTGTCATGAGGCCAAAGCCTTGTTTCCTTTACCCATATGAGTAGCCTTGCTTGAGTCAATGACTTGAAACGGTTTTTGTAAATAAAAGTAGCAAGACTTAGCCTGAAGTCTACAGAAAATAATATGAACAATCTTTCTTCCCCCCCCAGGAGGAGAAGCCAAGCATTCCTTGGCTTGACCTGTCCCCTCACAGCCCGTGGGGCAGGATCCACCGTGCCCGCTGCCCTGAGTACCGGGCGCCCTCATCCCGACTCTCCACGCGGCTCCTGGTTCCCCTGCATCACGCTGGTGCTGCAGGGTTTTCTGGCCATTCCCAGCCGCCTGGCTCTGTGCGCCGGCACGCTGCGTCCAGGGCTCTGCCCCTTCTCTCCCCCTTCCCAGCTGCTTTGCTGGGAAGGCAGCACTGGGATCCTCTGCCTATTCCTGCTCCAGGGCTTGAGTGAAGAGGATCATGGAGCAGAGGGGAGGGGAGCAGCAGGACAGAGGCTTACCACACTTCGCCTTTCTCTGCACGTTCAAGCAAGGACCGGGGACAGTCAAGCCCTTCCAGCATTGGCTTTGATTTTTAAGGCCAGAAAGGACCATTATGATAATCCAGTTTGACCTCATCCACTACTGAAAGGGATTGAGTAACCAGTAACATGCTCAAGAAATTAAACAGAGCTTGCACAGATTTTAAAAGCTACCACAGAGAATTTATGCTGATAATTATAGCCCTGCTACAAATATCTGGAGAAAAAATGTTGTGTTTTAATTTTTTTTCCATTCTAGAGTACTTCCCCCCCCCCCAAGAAGTGGATGCTAGGTCTGCTACTCGCCTTCTACTGTAGCAGGTCGTTTACTGATCCTTTTTTCTATGCTAATAAGATATAATAAATTTAACACCACTAAAGAAACTATAAAGACTTGAAGACCATTACTACAGATTTTGTATGTGCAGTGAAAGGCAAATTGTTTGCAGCTATTATTGATTGGGAAAGGCTGAGTTAATGTAATTGCAGAACATAAAAGGAGGAAATATAATAAAAAAATAGAATTAATGTACCAGTCACAGAATCTGAACTCAAAAAGCCAATAAAAGACACGTAATAAAGCACTCCAGAGAAATGAAACTCTGTCACAGTGAATATCAAGCTATTTACCAAAAAGTGCAAATATCAGCTAAGGCATTCCTCACCACTCAGACATTCAGTTGTCCTGTCTACACTCACTGTTTTACAAAATTACGAACTGCAGCTAAAACCATGTTTCACTGATTGCAAAGTGTCAGCAAGGTGCAAAGTGTCACCTGCCCTGCCATGGAAGCACGTCTTTGAAGTTGTACTCTGGGGTGCAGAGTAAGGAATCGGAAAGAAGTTGGTCCAGAAGGAAAATGCTGGTGTCATCAGCCTACGGACAGAACAGCTAAAAATGGAAAGTTTCACGGGGAGATGGGGTCCAGTTACACAGTGATACAAGATGTCCTACAATAAAGTGCCCATTTAAACAGTACCCTGTTGTGAGAACAGCAGTGTTATCGATGTCAAAAATCGTGAGTCAGACCCCACAAAAATCATGACATTGACTAGAGAATCAGGAGACTGAACAGAAGCAATTAAATAAATGTCCTTCGTATTTGTTATATGACTTTTTTGGACTTTCTAGGGTTTGGATTGTCAAGCTTTGCTCTGTCTCCATGAAAACTTGGATTGTATTTTATTTTGTGCCAAAGCTCAAATTAGTGATGTGTTCAACCTTAGGCAGTTCTTGCCTTTGAGGAGTAAAGTCTGTCACAATGAGTACTTGCTTGCAGCATGGGCAGAACCAGAAGTTTGTGGCAAATCGGCTAAAAGCAAGAAAATGCTCTTACTCCTCAAGATGTGCAAATTAATGAACTTCAGCAACTGATAAATTTGAATCTATTTTTTAGCTTATAGGGTTTGTTAAATATTATATGAAGGAAAACAGTTTTCTCTGTTTTCCATAATGCCATTTCTCCCTAAATCCTTGGGCAGGCTGGATTTCAGCAACTGTTCTGGAGGATGCTCTGGCCTCCAGAGTAGGCTGGAGGTGTACGCCTTATTAGCAATAAAAAAGGAAAGCAAAGCCCCTGCTAAATGTGCGCTTACATTTTCTTCATGTACAACATGTAATTTTCTTAGCACTTTCAATCCAGAGTGGGAAGTAAGAATATCCTTTCAACGTGTCCATCCAAAAAGAGGTAAAATATAGATCTTTCATAGGCTATATATTTAAAAAAATGAAATGGTGCTTTTAAAATGGGATGTCCAATATCTGGTGACTAATGGATGACAAAGAGGTTGCAGGGTACTTTGTTAAATGTCTCCAGAGACAAAGTCGTCGATTGCTACTCACCAAGTGGATTTACAATGATAAAGATTTCTATTTGTAGGAACCGCTCTGGCTTCAGTCACTTCCTCTTGCGGCTCAGGGCACAAAGATAGAAAGCTTTGCTTTTTCAAGAGGAAAGAATTTCTCTCTGAGCTAAGACTGGCTGTATTTTTCTGGTTTTCATGACAATCCTGTCAGACTAATGGGCTGACAGCACCAGAACAGCTCTGCTATCTAGGAAGGGAATGATGTGACCTCGAAGAATCATTACGTCATATTTGGTAGAAGCTTCATTGTTTTATTGGTACCATTCCCTGTGCTGAAACCATTCAAAAATGAAATAAAATGCTTCTCTGCATTTATCAGTTGTGAGAGGGAAGAATGCACAATTTCACCCGGATTGCCGCCAACGGAGGAGAGAAATGGAGCTGGGACAGAGACTGGGGGGTGCAAAGGAAACGCTCCGGAGTCCCTGGCAAGGTGTCCTTGGAAGCCTGGGTCAGTGACTGCAGCGAGTCTGTGTAGGAGAGACCAGAAGCCCCAGCTGGCCCAAGCAGAAATAATTTCTTGTTTCTGTGACACTACCTGCTCTACTTGAGCTTTGCTTTCTCTTCACAGTTTTCGGTGGCATAACCTACTTTACAGCTAATTCTCAGCCTGTGCTTAGGACACCAACTCCTGTTTGTTCTGCTCTGTCCTGAACTCTCTTTGAAGTGGAGTGCTCTGCATTTACTGCATCAAGACACATTGTCCTGTGTCCAGAGTTCAGACCAGAAACGCTATAGGTGAATCTCCTGCTTCCCTAAACCTGATATTATTACCACCACGATTCTGGATAGAGGCTGGGAGTATATTGAAGATAAATTTGTAATAATCAAGGTCAGAAATACAACAACAGATAAAAGAGACCAGAAATACAGTTGCTGATTTGCAAAGCCGTGTTGTTCCACTGCCTCATGGTGTGCTAACAACTAAGATTGCAGAGCGATATATTTGCTGATGCAATACCAAAGGTGGACAAAACAACTGTACTTGGGGAAGGCTAAATAAAGAGAAATTGCAGCTTCAACGAAAAGTACTTGCAACATGAAACTTCTGAGGGTGTCAGTGTGACAGAAGCCCTGGGGTTTCCTACAGGATGCCCATTGATACGAATAGCAAGGTCACGATGGATCTCAAGGATCCATCAATCACTGAGCACAGACTGCAGGCACGGCATAGCTGGAGTGACACAGTCACTTCCATAGCGCTGGCTGAGCTAGGCTGCTCGGGCTCTCATGCCTTTAAATGAAAGCAAATTACTACAGAAGGAGCTCAGAAATGTTCTAGCATGACAAAGGTGTGTTATAATTCATCACACCAGGTCTTGCATGTGCTTCTTCCTACAAAAACACAGAAATTTGTGAAGTAGCTGACTCATCACTTCTTTGCCCTGAAAATGGCTAGCAGTTTAACAAGAGGAGATATTTTAAGGCCATCATTTTATAGGATTAAGTTATCAATTCTCTATCTTTCCATGGATAATCCTGTTATGGGATAACGTGATTTTAGGACAGTCCATTTCAAAGGCCAATCTTTTCAGCCTCGTCTGACTGAAGTCTCTAAGTCCTTCATAACTCCCCTCATGCAAAGAAAGTGAGAAAATCTTAACATTCTATTACAACTGCTGAGCTGCATTTCAGCTGATTTCACTAATATATTGCACAGCATCTATATAATTTATTGACATTCCCAGTTTATCTGAATTATGCAAATATACTGAAAGGGTTGTTACCCAAAGAAGCTTACAGCATGCCGCATTTGCACACTGCTGTAACACATACCAGTGCACACCAGCCAGAGGTGGACCTGCTCGCACCACTGTATTTATCTGCTGCTCCTCCCACTGGTTTTACCTTCACAGCATCCTTACAGAGCAATGATGTGTTTTCTCTGATGTTTTAAATGTGGGTAAAGTGAGGAACAAACAGACTAAATGAGTTCCACAGAGTTGCTGTGAAAGGCAAGAACTGAACTCACATGAACCAGAGCAGTGGTAAAAAAATCGCTGTCTCCCCAGTTTGCCCTCCTTTCATTTTCATCAAAAATTCCCAAGGAAGGTGTTTATTGAAGAGAAGGTTTTACACTTCTAACTTCCTAGCTAGTCCCCAAGCATTCATTTTTGGCTTGCTGTATGGAACATTAGCACATTAACAATGAAAGGTATTTCACTTTACGCCAAAAATTAACTAAGGTCTTACAGGTCAATGGGGTTCTCCAAAAGCAGCCTGTCATTTCCACTTGGTTTGCTTTCTGGAAATAAAAACTTGGTTCTTTAAATCCAGACAAGTCCAGTTCTTTCCTCAGAAAAATGAAATACTTCTACAGCTGATGCTGAAATTCAGTGATGTTATTTATATTTACTGCAGCAGCATTTAGGAGCCCGAGGAATGGACCAGAAGCCTACTGTGATAGGTGCTGTACAAATACAGTATAAAGAATAGTCCCTGACTTTAGTAATGCTGGGTAGGGAGAAAAGGGGGTGTGCAGCAAGTGCTGAAACATTCAAGAATGAGTATATTTTCACATATTAACTGGTAATGAGCTGCAATAGAAATGTTATGTTTTCAAGTTATGCTATGGTATCTCAATACTGACAACTCCCTGCTTATTCTCACCTTCATCTTTCAAAACACACTTCTTGGTTGCTTACAAAGCATTTTCCTCACCCTGAAAAAAACCTCAATTATTTTCTTCAATCTCTGTGAACAAATGGTTCACTGTAGATTCTGCACTCCAGCAAGGTCTAAATCTATGTGTGCAAATGATTTTAACTCAATGATAACATATTCATGTCCTGTCTGGGGAATATCACTGATGTTTTCTGGAATAAAGCAGAAAGTGAATTTTTCTACTTCAGTTTATGTTTCAAACTATTCCCTTCTATTTAAATGTTCCTTCAAAGGAGAGACAGCTCATTTCCGTAAGAAACCATATCCACCCACCGAATGTTATTTCTCACTGTACATAAGTAATAGGAGATTTCCTACTTTTTGCCCACTTCTACCCCATAGATTTAATATGTAAACTGGGAACATGCAGAATATATTGCTTGGCACAAGTCAGCGAAGTTTCACCTGTGAGAACACAGTATGAATTCAACCTTTGGCTGCTTGTACTAAACCACAGGGAGAAGCTACACTTAAGTGATGTAAAGTTCATAGATTAGACACAAACCCACAAACCCAAACCCACGAGCAGTGTTTAGGCTTGCAGAGCTCGCTGATCCTCTGACTCGGTCTCATTTGAGTCATTACGGAAGGAGAGAGGCTTGTCCCAGGGCAAACGCAAAGGGAGCACAGTGCTCTCCCTTGTTACAGGCGGGCTCCTGGTACTTGAGGAAGGATGCCAAGGCACAAATCCCTTATCAAAAGACTGAATGGGAATGGAAAATATGATCTATTTCATGAAGAAGGCAGAGAAAAAGTGATTGATGCTCTGGAAGTGAGTGTGTGGTGCATCAGGAGAGCATACTCATTCTCACATTTTACAATTAAACTTCCTTTTGTGTTCCAGAGTTATATTTAAATGTTCATTTAACCTTAATGCACAAAGCACCTGATATTTCTTGCTATCCTCTGCAATGAATCCCCAGGATTCATTTCCATAACCTCAGTGCACCACTGATCTCAACGCCACAACAGGTGAGCGAAATTTATACCACAGTTTGCCCTTTCAATTTCACACATTTCTGTGTGAACCTTGAGAGGTGGGAGGAGAATTATTTGTGGTTTATGTGTGATTTCAATTTTCTTCTCTTTTTTTTCGGTCCATGGATTTGTTTCCATGGATCAGTTTAGGTTCCAGATGATCCAGATCTTAAGCCATTATTTTCTCTTTGTCACAGGTCAACTCTTATCTTACTTCATTTTAAAAGTGAGGTGAGCTCTATTGCTCTGAATGTGGAAATGCAGCTCCAAAAAACTTCTGCTCGGAGTGGAGCGACAGCCAAAGTTCTGATTAAGTTCACCTCTTTTGCGGGCTTCTGCAACGAATGCAAACGGCTGTGAAATCTTTTCCAGCAGGGTAATGGAGGGAGGAAAAGAGTTGGCTGTAAGTTTGAGAATTATTTATTCCTATAAACCCATTCACACACCTATCACTTGGGACAAGTGAAGGGCCAAAGACATGCCAAGCAATTACACAGCTACATAGGTCCATGCACAAGATATTCCACATCACGTTGGCTGTAATTTGCACTCGCTACGTTGGCACTAGCTCCACCTGTGTCAGATGGCAGCAGAGAAAACAACTTTTCTGGGAGACTAAATCCATCTCAACTGTGGCCAAGCCACGTCCTTGTTTTGGAAAGTCTGATCGGGAACAGCAGCACCTTTCAATTTGAAATGGAAAAAAGGTTTACTAAACTCAGACTCCTTAGTCGCTGATTTTCACCTCATTCCCAGCACTCCCAAGCAGTATCAAGATGCTCAGAGCCTGCTGGTGACACCAATGTAACTGGCCACAGCTTCCAGGGGATTTATGAGATAATGTTCAGTCCTAGTTCTGACTTTAGCCAGCTCTTTGTGCCCTGATGAGAAACGATTTCTAAACAGGTTTATATTTTCCCTCGCTACTCGTTTGAGTTGAGAGAAACCAGATGAATCTGTTTCCTAGTTCAGGTACAAAGACAGAAGAACCACCTTTCTCAAATCACTGAAGTTCATGACACAAAGGTTCTTGGCAAAGTAGGAAGAGAAGTCAAGATCATCATTCATGTTTTACAACGTGTTTGCAGATGCTTAAGGATCTACAAAAGGGTTGATGTGGTGATGGAGTGAGTCTTGGCCTTGTACAGGCTGGTGTTCAATATTGGACAAATCAATTAACCTCTTTTTCTCCATTGGTAAACTGAAGACTGCCATCCCCTGCCAAGCAGAAGTGGCTCACTTCATTATTTTTCCCAGTATATTTTGAAGTCTTCCTTCATTCAGTCTTGTAGAGACCCAAAGCCCATTCTTGCCATAAAACAGACCGCAGAAAAGGACACAGCAAGACAGATAGACCTGTTGTTAAGGGTTCCTGAAGTGTAAAAAATGCCACACTGACAACTAGATAGGTAAGGATTTGTTGGAACACCTTGATTTTGACCGAGGATTTTTTTTAACAGTAAGAAGAGAAATACAGTCAGTTACCTTGGTGTGAAATGTGTGTTGATTTGACTCGCCAGAAGCCAAGAGACTAAGTCAGAAGTGTTAAAGGTGTCTCTGTTTCCTTGAGAAGCATGTCTCTCCAGCTGCAGGGACTGCGTGCCGTCCACAGTATTAAAAGATCTAAGGGATTTTAAAGAGTATCGCTATGCTCCTTAAAGACTTACCTAGTATTCTATTAACTGTTCACAGGCAGGACAGAAAAGCCCCCCTCACTTTAACTGCAATATGTCCAAAGACTGTAACTCTTGTACAAAGATTTCAATCTTGAACTCTTAAAGCTGTGCCCTTGAAAATCGAGTCTCTTGTTGGACGAGGCTGCAAAGACTTAGAGTAGCATGAACAAGGCTATTCTAAAAATCAGTTATTGTAACCACATCGTCCCACAGGACTAGTTTGGCACGGCACCGTAGCTGCTTTCTGCTATTTGCTTGCCCCAAGAGGACAGATAGTTCAGAATCGCATCTCCCTCTCCCAGTAATACCGTGTTTTGTGCTACTGCTTCTGCTTTGCCGTGTATCTGCCAAATGCTGCAGGTGCTGAAAAACAAAGGTGAAAGCACCCATATGGTACTTTCGGATCACAAAACCAACTCACAGAATCAAAAACCCAAAAGGACCTGTTTTTTTTTCCCTCATAGGAAAACCTAACAGGGAATCTATGGAGTTACATCCAAGTGCCAAGGCCTATGAAAGGATTTATTGTGAATGTCTTTTACAAGATTCCTTCCTTGYTGGAGATAGGTCCTTTGGGATTCCCCTTCATGATATTGCTAATCCCATCTATTCAAAATTTATGATGCACATTCCCTAGAATACCAAGATCACTTTAAAAACACAGTGTAGATTGGGGTTTTTGCTAGTTTTATTATAATTTTCTTTTTCAGATTTCAGAACGCAGGCATTTACTGTACTCACAGGCTTCCTTTGGCAAACACGAGAGCTAGAAACTCACTTCAATTTGTATGCGATATTGTGTTCAGTGCCAATGTTTACTAATATTCTTGTACAGATCTGGGGTCCGGAGCTTTTCCTGGAATCAGTTGTGCGAAGACTCAGGATCCGGTGGTAAAAGTAGTTTTATGTAAGGTGTGTGTGCACGCAAGCGTGTGTGTTCACATGCGTGGTTTTTTTCTGCCTGTTCCTTCAGTCACTGGCTTAGGAATTAAAATTAGTTTGAAAATGTTTTTCCTTTCTACACACACAAAAAGTAACTGCAAATATAGTTTCTCTCTTATGTTTTACAATCTTTCTAGTCATCTTTCTCTGTGTTTGTGAACTCCAAGTACCTGGAGCCTAACTGGAGCTACTCTGCAGTTCCCTGCTGTATACAGGTAGGAGGAAGAGACAAGGATGCAGCCTAGCTGCCCAAAATGTCCTGCCCTGGGAATAAATAGCTTCATTTCATATGTGCCAATTCCCTAGCCTCTGACATCCTTATTATTTACACAGCAATAATATACACAGGGCTTCCAAACATGTACCTGATAGGCAAAAATAGTAGGTCAGTGAGAGACAAGCTTTCCGTTTTAGGCAATACTTTAACTCCAATGAAAAACACATACTGGGAGCTTTTGTTTTAGAACGTCATATTATGTTTTTCCCTACCCTTTTCCTGGATGAGTTTAATTTGATTTGGTGTAATTAAGAAAAAATTCCAAACAACATACAAGTTACATGATGCCTTCTTTACATCAGATTAGTGAAAAACAATTTTTTTATGAGGTTTCCTTCAAAAAATTACAAATGTATTTAAAAACTAGCGTTTTTCTCCCTTCTATTTGCCTTCTCCTTAAAAGAAAAACACTTTCTCTGTGGAATATGGTCTTGTTTTAGCTTGAAAGCACAGATTTACATCTCATCTCTGAGTCTCCCCAGTGCCTCCTGAGCACAGCAAGGACTAGTTCACAGGACAGTTCCAAAACAGCATTTTAGAAATATAAGCCCAACCCCAAGCCTTCTGATAAATAATCCATTCAATCCCTAGGAATATCAGGAAAGACAGAAAAATGATAGCACTAATAATAAAAACAAGAGCTGCCGTTATTAATAGAGGAGCTATACAAAGCGCACATTAAACGAAGCTCATTTAAACACGCTCTGGTTTAATTAGATTTAATTTAGCCACCTAAAAAAATCCCAGCAGAACTTGTGGTGGGGCTTTCGCTGCTGCTCCCTGCTGTGAGCCCACCTGTTTCTGCCAGCCTCGCTGCCCTGGCAGTCATAAAATCCCTGGGTCGGCTCCGCGGGCTGGGGCAGGTCGCAGGGACAGGCTGCCAGACTGCCTTGYCGCGATGTTTGGGGGAAAAAGTTTTTTGAGTGAAAAACTAGCTTTGCCCAAGATTTACTGTGCAAAGAAAACAGAGAAACAAGTACTGCTAAGCATCTAACTTTTTTTTAAACAGCAGGCTTCCAGGCAGGGAACAGACCTGTCATTTCAAGTAGTTTTTCATACTCTGCACAGAATCTATTAAAAAAACTACATTGTTTTAAGATAAACCCTCCCCCCAATATAACAATCTTTTATATATATATTAAAAAAAAAAAAACAACAACATACACAGATACAGCACATATCGGGAACAGTATCTCTGTGCTTTTGGCCATATACTTGAACGCGGGAAAATTCGGCTCCTTGGAATAGTTTCCTTCCTGGGGAGTGCTCGGAGCCTGACCCGAATCCCAAGGAAGCAGCGTTCGCAGCAAGCACCTTTGGTAGCACAGACGGGGCAGGGAGGAGGCTCCCGTGAGCCACAGATGGGGAGTGACGGAGACTATTTTTATATAAACAAGCCTAGGATCAGCTAAAGTTGCTGTTCACTAGCAAATGAAAATAGAGACAATTCAGAATCAAAGGTGAGTCAAAGAAAAAATATGTCCAATAAGAGGAGGCAGCCCAGACAATCAGTCAGATGCCAAAACATGTGACAGACCCAGAGGCAACTCCAAAACAACCAAACCAACTGCCTGTGGAGTCTGCCAAGGAGCCAGATGCTCCTGCTTAAAAATATCTTCCGCTGCCTTGGCATCTGCATTTTCTGCCTGCCGTCAAAAGAGGAGGGAGGGGAAAACAGGAGAGGGTGCGGGGGGGGCGGGGGGGCAGCAACTAATAATATTTTTGCCATTTTAATTCTAAGTACTTCTGATTATTCATTTGCAGTTTGTCATCATGTCACCGGAGAGCAAAACAAAACCCCAGCCTGGCATAGGCTGGGAAGGGAAAACCAGGCAAAGCCCTCTATGCAGAAGGAAAAAAAAATGATGAGAAAGATCTAATAATTCCACATTGCTGTGGGTGGCACATTCTTGTTAAGGTGATAAAAAGCTATAAGCTGCTGGAGTTGGCAGTTTACCACCCAAGAAAGCACCTGTGTGCCCGGACCCAGATCCCTGGCTGGTGGCAGCAGGGCCCCAGGGACGGAGCCAGGCAYGGGATGCTCCAGCTTGCACACACCCAGGGTGTCCCCAAGGTGCCCCAAGCTGTGCAGTGGGGACAAATGGGGAATGAATTGTGCTGAATGAAAGYATCGCTGCTGTTAATCATAGCAGCACGTTTTGGTTCACAGAGGCTGTGGCTGCTCAACACAGGCTTAAAACACACTTTTGTAGTATTAACTTACTGAATGAAGATGCAGATTCTCTGTTACTGTAGTTGTTGATTAAAACCATTAAATAAAACATACGTTCTGGAAACATTCGATTATTCAATGGGAAAAGCACAGTCAAAAAGGAGAGAATCTGTGCAATTTCTGTTATAGGAGAAATTGTAATGCAAAAAGTATTATCACATTTCATTTTTATTGAAGGTCTTTATCTCTTGCATGAACGTTTTCATAGGTGAATATGCCCCTTCAGAAATTAAATTGCAAAACATTTTTGTTTGTGTTTCTTGATTCTTTGAGTGGGAATCAGGAATCCCACGTGTGGTCTGTCCCTCTGTTGCTGAACTGATCGAGTGGCCTTGGTTTCTGCACACACAAAACCTCTGTGCTTCTACGTGTCGGATGCGTCCCTCACTGCCCCATCCCAAGCAGAGCTGCGCTTCTAAAGCCAGCGCTGTTGGAGCAGCAGGTACTGAACAAGACTCAGAATACAACGCTCCGTTGGAGAGTGATTTTGCCTGAAAAGAGTGTTTGTTTTTGTAAGATAGAAATCAGAACTTTATCTTTCTTCTGAGCTGCCCAGGTTGGGTTATTAGTCAGGAGGGCTTGGGACACAAAGTGCATCGGGGACTGCCTCGATCGACACACTTCAAAACAAGAAACCTGGTACTAAATGAGAGACGTATCAGAGACCGTCACTGCCTTTTAGAAAGCAAACAGCACTGAAGGTCAGCTGGAGCAGGGCTGGGGTAAAATTGCGACCCAACCCCAAGCTCTTGTAAAGAACAGAAAGATCCTTTTGTGATGTTTGACTTATTTTTCCACTGGGATGCGTGGTGAGGCCCGGCTCTGCAGTGTTTGTTTCAGGGCAAAGTTTCGCGACGGCTGGTTGCTGGCAGAGAGGGCAAGCTCTGGGCTCGCAGCTTCTCTCTCAGTCCCTCAAGCAATCTGGCACCTATGGGACTGCCACCGCCTTTTCTGCACTGAAGGGTTGAACTCCTTGCTGAAAATCTGCGCTACACCTTGTAGACTAAATTTTGCATACAGAACTAATTTGCAGCGAAATGCAGTCGCAGTAAATAAATAAGTAACGGGAGCCAAAACGGCAGTGTGGTGAATCGGCAAGCTTATTTCAAATAAATTGAAGGAACTCGCAGTGACGAACGTTTCGTGCGAGTCTGGTACTGAGATTGTAAGAATTTTGCATGTCTACATAAGCTGACTGATAGCAAAGGAGTTTCTAGTCCCCCTCACGGCACACACAAATGTCTGTTAAAGACATAAATATTTAAAAACAACAGCTAGACTAAGAGGGTTAGCTTTCATTTCATCTAATTTGGCAGGCATTAGATACACCCACCAGAAATCATTTTATTTTGTGTAATTTAATAGCAGATCTATTGTAGCATTGCAGTTTCTGACATACCGAAACAAATAACGGGGCCTTTTTTTAAGTTCAGAATTAATATAAGGCTGTATTTCACATGTTAGATGGAAAGCAATAAAGATTAAAACCTTTCTGTGTTATTCACTTGTTTTCATCCTCTGCTGCAAAGTTTATTTGCCTTCCTGCATGTAATACAGAGACTTTGATCCTTGTTCAAATATCTCTGATTTTTTACTTCCCTCATGTTTGATCTGGTTCTCAGGTGAGAAATATTGGCAAAACTTGTTAGAATTACACCTGCCAATGGTAGCATACAGGCTAGCAACATGAAATTATATAAACTGTACTATGCATGCCCTTTGGGTTCTTACACATCAGAATAATATTCCCACAGAAATCAATCTGAGATTTTAATTTATTAAACCCTCTCTCTTTTTCCCTCCCATCCTTAAAGGGATAGATGGAGATAGGGAGGAAGAAGTGCGGATAACATCAAATAAACCAGGTTTAGAATGGTCATGGATGACCTTCACAATATGTGTTTTGCAATTTTGGGTGGATTAGAGGAAACTAATGATGGCTTTGAAATGAGCTTTTGGATAAAGCTTGGGAAACTCTAATCATTACAAATCCACTACTTAAGAGAACAATTCTGTGTAGCACACTGCAGCTTTAAAGCATACATGTCTTGTTTTCTTTTCTCCTCTCAGCAAGCTTATTTTGCTTTCACTTATTCTAGTCTTCTTATAGGAGCCCAGTGACTGTTTTCATTTTCTGCCCTGCCTTTGCATTTAAGGGAGCCTATTGTTTTTTGCCATTGCGTTGCCCTTACAGTGCCTTTTGCATTTAGTTTAGGACTCATAGAGTTAACAGGCTGGGGAAGGGGGGGGGGGGGCAGAAAAAAAACACTTGCATTAAGCCTGAAGCCTGTCACCTTTTCTTGGCAATTACACTGCTAATGGCTGGGTCCCAAGCAAAGTGGCAAAGAATATCTCTTCTCACGTTCCCAACTCACAGTGCATTCCCAAATACCAGATGGTGTTTTTGGAATCCATTTCACTATGTTTGATATGACAATACTTTTGTATAATGTTAAATTATATATAGCTATTTCAAATAGCCGATATCAGAACAAGGCAAGAAAAGGAATATTAGACGCAAGGAGGAAAGAGAGAAACTGAAGACTGAAGGTTCTCGTCTCCTCCTGTTGTATCTTGTGTCTTTCAGATTTTTGTGTAATTTGAACAAAAGAGGAAATAAAAGTGGTTCAACAGACTAGCTCTCGCAGTGGTACTATACAGAAATGGTGTTGTTTGCTTCCCAGAATTTGGTGTACATCTTAGGACGCCTGCCAGCTCTACAGGAGGCAAGTACAAGATCAAAAATAGTGCAGAGAAAGCAGGAGAAAAGACATGGGGAAAAAACCCAGTCACGAGTAAACAAGTCCCACCATTTTCTTTACAGACTATTCCTTAAAACCTTGGGAAAAACAAGGCCCAGAAAATTCAGGAGAGGTAAATTAGTACATCTCCATTAGCTTCAGTGGAGCTATGCCAGTTGACAGGAGCTAAGCATTTGGCCCAGGATGTTTAAGTTGAAGGAACTTGCATCTATGTAGTAAGTCATCTATTCATCTTACTGAAGATGAATCCAATCTCGCTTGCCCCGGATTAGCTATTCCAGTTTTATGTTAACACTGACGGATTTACAGCAGTTGGAAAATATCCACTGGAATCAGGCCTGCAGATTTAGTTGCAATACAATTCATCACGCCTGAACTGAAGAATAAAAGTAGCTTGGCCATTTCTCAGGAGACAACCAGGACCTCAGCTTTAGGAGGGACAAAGATTTTCCTTTTGTTGGACACACTACAAACAACTTCTTAAGAACAGGAGGAAAATGCACTACCAAGGGAAAAAGTATTCAGGATATTCAGCGTCCCGTCAGTCTGCCAGTGATGCCACTTTCATTATCAGAATCCCATCGTTTAAAYGCTGGTTGGTTTCATGATTTCTAAACTAAAATTGTTTATTTTAATGTAGCCAGAACTTTGTTTTCTTCCATCTCAGTTGCAGCTCAAGGCACATTTTAACAACCAGCAAGCTTTCAGGATAAATGCTTACCAACAAAAACACTTCTCAAGCTTAACTGTAACATGAATATTGAAACTATAAGGACACAACTTCACAAGTAATTTGTCTAGTTCAATCGGTTTTTTTCCTGCACATGCCGCAAACCTGTGGTGTACATAATCCAAATGAAGGTTTCATTCATATGGGTATGCATGAGCAACTTCCCACATTAGTACTTACTTTTTACACAACAAAATACTGATTTTTCCCTCTTGATTACTTATACTGCCAGCATACAGTAAAGATTATCAACCCCTAAAAGGATCATACAGATCCAGTGACTACTACATAATTAACAATAACTTGTAGTAATGCAATTTAAGAGTCTTTTTAATGGGCATAGATGGCAGAATGTATAGCCCATCTTTCTTTGTCATCCTAGAAAAGGGGCCCCATGCGGAGCTGCTGGTTGCTGAGTGATGCTTTGTAGTCTGTACCAGACAGTTGCACAGTACCAGCTGCATTGGCAGGTAGCCGAAGTGCAAAGAGATAGCTGCCAAGCTATGCTATACAAAGGAAGCAGTGCCAGAGAGAAAGGGACCTTTGCATGAAGTCACCTTTGACCCTGAAGCCAGCATGGATCCCATATTCATCAATTCCAGACAATTGCATCTTTCATTCCACCACAAACTATGATTAGAAAGGGCCCATTTGTGATAGTGATTGTAGGTTTACAGTTCCCAGAGATTGGATTATTTAATCTTTAGTTCTGTTGGCAGCAATATTTTCGCTAACCTTTTGTCATGGCATGCCAGTGATAATCTAACATATGTATATACGGAGATATACACACACATACACACAGGCACCTCCCTTCCCCACCCAAACTGGGTGAATAGATAAAGATGCAAAGAAAAGGGAAAAGCCACAGCGCACAAAATTCACATTGTTTGGCAAACACTTTGCTAATGTAAATTTTCAGAATTCAGTCTGGAAAGTGCAGCGCGCTCCGTGTGCAGCAGTATCTCAACTTCTGGCCACAGACTTCTGACTTTCCTACAGTTCTTTCCATTTGATACGAGAGCTTTTGCTTTAGAGAATCGAGATTATCAGAGGCATTATTTTGAGACAACGGCAGTTGTAATTGTAGGATTTTAACTCCAGGTTCCAGATTACTTTTTTTCTTTTTAAATTTCTACAAATATTGACTGCTTGTAGTACATGCAAAAAGAAGAGGAACATTAAGCAGATTTTAAATGAACTCATGAGAAAACCAGCAACGACAAGCAAGAGCACTATCTGAGGGGTGGGGGGGGGAGACAGTGCACAGAATAAAAGCAGCAGGGAAGCGTCTAGGCCTGGTTCCTGCTACCGCTCTCCTGTGTGTCTAGCTTTGATATTGTGAGTCCTATTGAAATCAATGGAAGAGCTCACAAGGTGCATGTGTATGTCAGCATTTGCAAGTTTGGGATCTTAGTAAATGGGTCTTCAATAGCAAACTGCCCCCATCTCTCCCACCGCCCCCGCAAACTTCACACAGCACTTCCCTGAGYGATAAAGCAAGTTGCTGGCATAATCAACAAGTAGGTAAAGAACATAAGATGTCTGAGAATATAACTCGTAGCAATGACTTTCAATCGTGTTCAGGAGAAAAAGGGGTAAAAACCCCACCAGAATCAAATGAAGAACTAACATTTGCAATTAGAAGTAGAGAGAAAAGGGGGAAAAAAAAAAAAGAGGATGGGAGTCTATAAAACTTTCATGAAAATCTTTTTTGATCTGATCCTTTGGTCTTACCTCAGAGATGTTAGCTGAAGGGAAAAAAATCCCTCTACCTGAAGGCTGGCCGTATTGTGCTGCACCTGACTTCTGGCTCACATGCGAGACCGTCTGTTCTTTATTTTCACTCTGTATGAAGCTAATGGAATTTGCAGTTGATTAACCTCAAATCTGGAGTAATGATCCAGCCTGGGACTGCAGCTGGCAATGCTGGGGCTATTTGTACTTCTTAACTGAGTAAGACAGCAACAAGTATAACGGCACAAAGGTAAAGATCCCAGATAAATGGGTAAATGTCAGAGGTGCATTAAAGGAGTTGAGAACATGACCTGAGAGTGCACACAGCATCCCTGCGCTCCCCATGAAGAGGTGGGAGCACCAACTCTTAGAAAAATTAATCACAAGATAATATAATAAAAAGTATATGGCTACACTTATTCAATGATATTCTACAGGGGACACTCAAACCACAAGATTTACCCTTTCTGCACACCGAATCCATGCATTAGAGAAAGGTCATCTATTGAGGAACAGCCTCTGTAGAAAATTTAGGAGACACAGGGTCCTAAAACTTCTCTACAACTACTGTTTGTGTGAGGGAAAGCAAAATCTTCATTAGATCGGCACTGCAAAATAAAATTCAGAGTAGAATTACACCGTATTAATTGTATTTATTTATTTGTGCCGATTAATTATTCTGTCTGAAATATGAAAAATGGCAGCTGAATCATTGCAGATAAACACCACCAGAAAGCAATTCAAGCATTTTTTTTCTTAATAGATGTGTTTCTGTTTTTTTCTTCACTATTGTTCAAAGCTTCAATGAACAGAATTACACAAATGTGCACCAAACCTCGGAACTAATTTAGTTTAGCAAGTGCTTCACACATCTTCGTTTACTGAGCAATGTTACTTTCAAATCATGACAACATTCTTCCTTCCTTGCCTCATGACTAATACAGTGTTATTCAAGCCGCTCCTCTTCAGACACTTCAGATCTTTACAAACCTTTTCCCCAGCTTTACTACCTGATTTCTAATTAAAATCAAACTGAGAAAGTTCCTTCCACTGGTGTAAATCCTGCAACCCCAGGCCAGTGACAGGCGCTGCTGAAAAAGGCATTGCACGGCTTCCCTTCCACGGCATCGGTTGGAAGAGAAACTTCTTCAGAGTTACATAAAATGAGCAGAGAGCTGGGATGAGCTGTGCTTGGTCTCGAGCTCTTATACTGCTTATTGGATAAATAAGTCTTAATGTGATGTAGTGAAAACAATTTTTCAGTCTGAGGAAGATCATTCTTTCCATCCTATATAAGCCTTGTCAAATTAATGACTACCAGTGGACTTTCCTAACACTACATTACTGTCTGTATTTTATTTATATATCGTGCATGTAAATATACATGTGCACGCGCACACACACACACACACTGTGTGTACTATATGTCAACAACTAATCAAAAATTGTTTGCCCACAAGCATATGTGAAAAATTCATCTAAATAATTGTACATTTAATTTTTAATGAAATCCCAGTAATCCACTCAATTTACCAAACTCCTACTTAATATGAAACAGTGGCATGCACAGAGATCTCTGTGTCTTACACAGTGTGAGCATACGTACCACTTCAGGCATCCTCAGTCAAGTTTTATTATAATATTATCTTGATTTTGAGATCACTGCTTTTACTTGTGTGCAGAGTGAAGAAGCATATGCTATATGAGTAACCCATAGTGTTTGGCTTAAAGGCAAAATAAAAGTCAGCAATAAATAAACAGTAAAAAACAGACTGCTGGTAGATGGAAAGACTCCACAGCCTATTAGGTCTTTCCTGTCTTTAGCTTCCCTAATTCTGCAAAAGCTTATATTCATAAGTAACTTTTTTATAAAATAATGTAATGCAATTATAGCATCTGTCTTCAGATAATGTTGGAAACCCATTAATTAACATCTAACACCCTTTTTGAGGTAAGTGAGTTTTATTATTCTACTCCATAGATGGGGAGGATGAGACATAAAGAAATTAAAGTGATAGATTTGGCAGACCTCTACAGAAACCAAGGGAAACACATTGTATATTTGCTTGTAAGAACAGACATTTAAGCAGGCACCTGCATTTTGCAGGTGCAACCACCTACAGCATACAAATAATAATTCTACGCCATGCTCGCGCACACCCGTCCTGGAGTGTGCACCCAGAAAACTCATTAGAACAAAGAAATTTGCAAGCATGAACACATACATGGACGTGCAGGTGTTTGATTATTTCAATCCAAAGCACATGAACAGATGTTTGCATCAAATTGAAATTGTCACCATCCTCAAAACTCTGCAGCTCTGTCATTCCACCCTTATCGGTCTGTTTATTTCTCATATACCAGAAGGCCTCGTCTCACACTGTTTTTCAGGGTACAACTTCCACTCACTTCGTCTCCAGCCCCTTATCCTGTCGAAAGGGAAGATAAAAATTCCCAGCCCATTGATCTTTCTGTCTTAGGCCACCAATCATTCACTTTTTGACTAGATAAACATTTTTTAGTTAAGGTTTTGTATCTCTGCATATCACTGTTGCGAAGATCTCATTTTTTACGCAGGATCAGTTCCATAATCATAGAGCAGATCTGAAAACAGATGTGTTAGGACAAGCAACAGAAAAGTGGACTGCACCATTCAAAGATGGGAACAACTGGTTCCATAAGGGCATGTGGATCCTGAGGTTAACATGCTGTGAAACCACAGAATTTGTCAAGCTGCAAGTGGGAGACACCAGGATGCAAGGCTGTGGGTCACAATGCACCATGGAGCATTAGACTTTTCTGAATCCAGTGCCACAGAGGTACTTTGTCAGCCTGGTCTTCACTCTTTTTTCTTGTTTTCCTTTTCTCAGTTTTTACCAGAGTTTACAACAAAGTCCCCTAAAATATCCCCTGAAATTTTGGAATTGAGCAGATGCAATCAAAAGTGGCTGCACTGCTGATCATGGGGGATATCTCATGGAGCTGGCACAGAGCCTTGTTTTGTTTGGCCACTGCTGTTGTCCTATGGCTCTTTGGCTTCCTGCTATGGAGTTGCCTCAGTGCAGAAGAGTTTGGGCAAATGAGCTACTAATCTGCAATTCAAACCGTGCCTCTGCATCTGAAGAGAGGAAAATAAATCCACAAAGTTATTTGTCTGTGCAGTGGTCCAGTTACTGGAGGACCAGAGCAGTTGGTAGCCCATATGTTACTGAATGGGATTTTAAGTAACAAAAAAGAAACAACTTCAAGGAGAGATTTGAAGGAGAGGGAGGAAAAAAAACCCCTTGTGATTCACTGTCCCTACTCAGGTATGATCTCTTGGCCACTGCTTTTCATAATGCCAGAAAACATATTCTCAGATCAAAGCCTGCCCTCCTTCCTCTCTCCTTTACAGTGCCTGTGCTGAATACCCACACTTGGGTCAGTCCTTTTCTTTCTATTCTTTAGACTTTCTCTTCTTGACACAAACTTATGTTAGAAATCAGCAAATGTCGTTGCTTGCCGGGAGCCAGGCCTTCAAGGACTTCCCACCRTTTTAGGCCTATGTCCTCCTCCTACATGCCCACATACTTCTGTGGAAGGTATTTCCCCCATTTCTCTGTGGGAGACTTAGAAAACTTCATTATGAATGAAAAGAACGGGTGTCCATAGAAATGTAATAAGGATCTAAAAAAAAGGGAATGTAGAGAGACAGACCTCTTCTCTAGAACTTTTTAACAACTCTACGTAGTAAAAAAGTTGTATCCTATGAAATCAGGTGAGACAGTTATAATTCATAAGAAAGTTACGATTGTCTTTTAAATTGTTTAAGAATTATTCATCAATTTTTGAACATGAGGGAATTCCTTGGGCGTCTTAAATAATGTCTTACACTACAGTTTCCTTCATTGTGCATGGCAGACAGACAGCTGATCTTTTAAGCCTCATTTCCTTAGAAAATCAAGATAAAAGGAGAGGAAGCAACAAGTCCTAATGCAATGCTTACATGCATCGCAATTTGTCTAAACTGCAAGTCCTCATTAGCAGCAGATCACAAGTAAATTTGAGTTTTACTTGTGTTTGCTTATAATCCTTGAACACTTGTTCTGTTTGCGCTCCTGTAAAAACCTTGGTGATTCACCTTTCAGTCACTGCCCTAAATAACCCATGTTTAACCTATTCTTCTTAACCTATTCTTTCAAATAGCATCGCGAAAGAAAATTTCTTGTAAAAAAAATACTGGCAAACAGAAGTGCACATGCATGTTGTTTCTATTTGTTCCTGAGAGCAAACATAAATGCTGACTGAATGAGCAATCAAAGGGGACAATTTTTCTCCTTTCTTACCGAACATAAAAGGTTAATTTGGGTCACACTTTGGAATACTCTTTATATTTCCTTGAYGTAAACCAATAAGCCACGCTCTACTTTCCATTTCCATTTTCTTTACTAGGGTAAAGATGACCACTTAGGAATATCAGCATATTTCCATGCAGAATCAGGTTCATTTTCTCCAGCCTCATTGAATTCTAGATTTAAAAAAAAATACGGAAAAACTCCCCTCTAATTTGCTCACCCTCTCTCAGTTATGGATGTACTCTGTTAGTGACCATGTACACCCTGTGTCTTTTGAGTTAGTCACGTTTGAAGCAGAAAGGCCTATTTGAGAGCACTATTTGTGCTCTTAATTTCCACACTGCTCCTATTGACAACCTCAATCCGTGTGTGCGATTCCAATTGGGTTGTGAAATTAATATGGCTGTTTGTGTACATCAAGGGCAACCTGCACTCCTTTGAAAGCAAGGGCATTGCAATTATTGGTAGTAAAAGTCTACAAGCTTATAGTGCCATCTGTACTATCCAACACTTCCACCCATATCTAGTTGTATTGCTAACTTTGTGTTTCACAGCCTCTGGGAAAAAAAAAAAAAAAAAAAACACCACCGAAGAACAACAGACATGCTTATACAGGCAAAATATTTTGAATCTCACTCCATTAGCCAACACATCTATTTCATCCGTTCTAATGATTTTTATCTTATTGAGAACTACTCTTCAATAAGCTACTCTATGGAAAATAGATCCAGAGATCTTCATTACGGTGAATATAAGTTCTAAAACCTTTGCACAAAAGAGCTATTGCAGGTTGTACAGTGCCTGCTCCGAAGGCACCACAATCAGACCGGCTCCTGCTGCTCTGAGATCAGTCAGATTTCTTGGGAGTGTGGCAGGGCCTCTGCTTTTTCTGGATGGATAAAGTATTAAGCGTATCGCATATGTAAAGTGTGTGTATGTACATGTACAAAGAGCTCCAGCATTTGCAACGAGTTCTGTAATTATTACCTGCAGTACTTGTGAAAGAGAAGTTCCTAGTGACATTAGTGGAAATAACAAAGATATTATCAATCCAAAACATGCTATTATGAACTAGCATATTTGTCTTCAAATATCAACAAAGAAACAACTTGACTCATCCTAAAATCATCTTTAAATATTAATCAGTGTCAGTGACCACATCTGAGGGAGAGGAGTGAAGCATGCTTCTAGCAGCACAGCGAGATTCTTTTCACGCTGGGATTAAAATACAGGGAACCTTTCGATAAACCAAAAACGTTACCTTTTTCCTTTCATATGAAGGTAGGAAAAGCAAATATTTACCCTCCTTACGTATAAAAAGTTTTAGATTGGTTTTTTGTTTGTATGGAAACTACTGGGACTTTGCCAGCAAAAAGTTTCAGAATATTCTTTTATTTTTGCCTCCATATTCGATTACTCCCAGTATTAGTGGAGGGTTTGCCTAATGTAGCAGGATCAGACTGCCAGAAACCATCACAAGCATCCCGATCAATTTAAAGATCCAGTCCCGGTGTTTAAACTGGAGTATATGATTAGTCTCCCAGCCTTTGGATTCAGATCAAGATGTTAGACCTTTCAGGCCGTGTCTATCTTTTTTGGTTTTTTTTGCATGGTCTGGTATTCAATACAGTTTTGACACCTTCAGATCTCAATCCAGTGTGTAAAATTAAATGATGTTGAATGGTGAATGGTAGCACAGAGACACCATAGGTATAGCACGGACTGAGGTTAGAAGTCCTCCTATTTATCCTTCACAAGATAGGTCCTCCAGATCGTACTATTACTTGCTTTTCCCAAGTATCACAATGATTTCATAATCAGGGGCCATGATGAGCTCTGGAAATAATACAGGGGCATCAACAAAGAGAATGAGCTGGCCCTTAAGGGTGCAAAGCTGCGCTCTTCTTCATTCTCCTCCTTGTTAGACAGCTATCTACACAACGTCCTTCTCCCCCAGTAAATGCTGGGCGAGGACATCAGACCTCCAGCACCTGGCTCAGAGGGTAGCACTRCGAGTCCAGACAAAGTTTTTTGGATAAACTGGCTTTTCTCTCTAGCCCTTCCCTCAGGGTGTCCTACGGCTACACCATCGTGTTACAACAAATGTGAAAGTTTCTGAGGGGAAGAGGGTTGAACAAGGGTTAACATGGTGCATTCTCCTCTTACTAAAATGATGTCATTTCCCTCCCCCTCCCTGAAAGTATCTGTTGCTTGGTTGTTTACATACTAAAGTTAATTTAAAATATATATTATAGACCCGCAGTTTAAAATTGAATGAATTCTCATATCTGAAGACATTTATACAATTTAATTTAAACCTACAGTGCTTCAGTGTTATTAAAAAGTATTGGTTCTTAGCCACAGACTACCCATTTTCCTTGTTTTCCATATTTTCTCCAGAAAAATAAAGACTAAGAAAACAGAAGTACTGATACACTGTAGAAAGTGTCCCAATGAGTTTCTAATCCAGTGTGAGTTACACAGTACTGATAAGTAAAGGAAGTTCAACCAGACAGTTTAATCCTCCAATTTCCTGTCTTCTAATCAGCCACTGACTCCTCTGGCTTTAAATTAGAAACATTCATGGCAATATTCAGGACAGGTGAAGGAAAAAGAGTAGAAAATAACTAGGGCAAATACTTGTAGGCAAAAGGAGGCCACGTATAGAAAATGAAGATACTATAAAGTGTGTAAATCGATGCACTGAATACATGTGTTGAAGTTATATATGGAATTTAGCAACTCTGACAGAGAAGGAATAATTTTATTAAAAACATTTGTACAGCAGCTGCGCAGTGTATGAACATACGAGAGTTACTGTATAAAACAAAGAAAATCCATGCTGCAATGTTACACTTTGTTCACACTGTTATTTTTATAGAGGCAGGAGCAGGATAATTATTAATACATGTATGGTTTTTGATATACAGTAAATTATAAGTAGGAACCACAAATCAGCAAAGCCAGGTATGGTTCAACAGCGTGTGGGGATTACCATGATAAACTTAGATGAGAGTATGTATATGCACGTATGTATAGATACGCTCAGTGATTTAAACAAGGAATACTACTTTTGAGTGTTTCATGCTTCTGGACTTCTTTAGCTTCAGTAGTAACAATCAGCTTTCCATATGATGAAATTAAATATTTATTATTAGATGCACCATTATTTTTAATCTCATTTGCAATGAGATTTATAGTGAGGATTCTATTAATTCTTAATTGACAGAAATGCTAGTAACATTTTGAAATTTTCTTTTTTTTTTTTTTTACGGCATAAATTACCTGAGCAATTTCAGCTATTCCTCCGAAAAAATGGAGCACAGAGGTGTGAAAGAAAAGTATTTACCAAGAGCTTCAGTGAAAAAATGTTGTTGAGTTAAAAACCTTTAAAGTAACAAAATGACCATTTCAAGTCCTGTCCTATTATCTTTAAGAAATTCTCTTTTAACTTACTGCATCTAAAGAAAATAAAGGCATATACACTGCACTATGGATCAATAGCTGGATAATAAAACTAGAAAACAATTATTTTGGAAAAGGACTGGAAGATCTGCTTTAACTGTCATATTCAATAACAGCAGTTTGCATGCTAACTCATACATGGAGTCATTTGAAATGGCTTCTTATTTATTAATGAGGCTTTTTTCTTCAGATATTTCACAAAGGAGAATGGTTTGGGGTTTGAAACTGTTTGGACTGAGATAACTCAAATTATGGGTCAAAGTTGGCTCTCAGTCACTCAGGTAAGCAAACCTGGAGTCGCTCCACTCCTCTTAATGCAGCGACTCCAGGCTGATGGCAGTGTAAACCTTGAGCAGAATTTGGCCCAGGGTCTTTAGTTTTGTATTGTCATTGAGACTTTTCCTCTAGTATATACCTTTGCTGCACATGTATTTCGAAAAACCCATGCAAAGGAATTTTGCAGACAATCCCTTATTAAACATATATAATATTCACATCACATTGGCTTGCTAGAGCAAATAATTTAAAAAAATAATCAGCTTGAAATAAATGTTTATAAAAGTGGCACAGCTGCACATATTTGTAACAAATGCAAGACAGAGTACCAAAACTTTTCTATGACTAACCCTTTAGTGTCTCTATGACAGCATCAAATTTAAATAAAAAGTGCCAATGATTACAAAATAATGATCATTTTTCCAACAAACTAATTCATCTCTCATCTTCAGGCTGCTACACCAGGTAAAGTATTTGCTATTATATATATAATAAAAATATATAATTCCTTCTTACACAAATTTACAGCATTTTGGGGGAAATTTTCTGCTAAAATGTCACATTACAATATAGCCAAAACAATAACCGTTTCTGCATTTACTTGATTAAAGCGTAAGAAAAAATAGATTAGGTGTCAAAAGATTGCCTTAAAACTGCGGTGACAAATGCAATTATTGCTAAAATGTATAAATCCTGTGGGTTCTATTGAAATAGTTTGAAACATTTATAACTGTCTACAAGAAAGAAAAATAATGTTTTTCTTTTACTTTGACCTCTTGCTATTTTGGCAAGTAAGATAAAATATATTAGCCATTCCATCAGATGGCTGGAGAGAAAAACTAGCTGCCATGAGGAAAAACGAATTAAAGGAGCATTAATAAAGATTATCTATGAAAGAAAATAAGGTCAAAATTAGAACTCTGCATTTTAAAGCCACCTTTCAAAAATGCAAGCTGCTTTGCCCAATGCTAAAATCCATTCATTTTACTAATCATGCAATCAACCAATCTCCATTATCTCCAGCTAGCTAGCTATAAACATGCTATAGACTGGAGTGAAAGAGGGAGAGTGTGAGGTTGAGAGACAGAGAGAGAGAAAGCAAGCAAGAAAGAAAGCAAAAAAAAGAAAGAAAGCGAGAGAGATTACTACACCCAGCCTTTTATAAAGCCGTTTCTTTCATTATAACAGGTCTTTTCATCAAAGTGACACAGAACCTTTAAATTTGGGCATAATACTCCAGTACAGTACACAGCTATAGCTTAAAACGGATTTAGAACCTGCTCCAGAAAGAAAACAAACTCCCTCGTTTGACACACAAATTGTTTACGATTCATTAAAAAGCAAAATTGCATATCACAGTGCTGGCAGCTGAGTCCATATGGGTGCAAGGGGTATTCACTCATCTCTTTGTATGCTGGCAGTACCAAACCGAAGTTTAGCACTGTGCAGCTGAGATTGTGTGCAGCCAGACGATGCATGAGGTAATTTTAAAAGCTTTATTTGTCTTTAAAACATTAAAATCTGCTCTCTAGCTTACTTTTGATTAAAAGAATGTGGCAAATGCGATGAGGTTTGGGGGTAAAAAAATAATAGATATCTACTTTTTGTTGTACGTTTTAGATTCACAGACTGTATGAAAAACTGCTTATTACTCCATCAATAATTGAAACTTTGTATGAAAATTATTTGCAGTTAACACATCTATTGTAAAGATCTTGAATTATTCATTTCAGTTAAAAATAACATCTCTTTCATCTACCACAACTTCTACAAAAAAAGGCTATTTTAGTGATTTTTTTTGTTCTCTTAGAAAATAAATGGTGTGACGTTCAAGTTTAAGGAGAACTTTCTGCAATGTTTAATCTAAACAACAGCATGTGTGGTTATAAAACTGTTTATTTTTAGGCAAGTGCATTACTAAATGTTTCCAGCATTTTTACATATTATATTCACAGTACTAAAACATCTGTGAAATAAATGTGACTGAAATGAAACTTCCTCGGACACTTTCTATAGGGTGATAACAACTGCCTAATAACATTTGAGGATACTTATTAAATAATAAACATGGACGTACCTCATCATAAAAGCAGCCGACAGACAATAAAAGAGGAGTGGTAATAAAATACACAAATGGCTTAGAATAAGGCAAAATCACAGCATGATATAAATCATGTGGTTAAAACAGGCACTTGAAAACTTTGCTTTGAAAATGGTAACTAAGAATCAATAGACTTATTTACAGGGGTTTAACAAGCTAAAAAAAAAAAAGTCACATGAATAGTCAACAGTTTATGTGCGTGCAAATACCCCTTCCCCCTCCAACTTCCCCTGGCAGAAAGTCTAATTGGAAAATCAGTACTATAAGTAAAGTGGTTAGCCTTCCCTATTCCCATTAACCAAAAGCTGCATGTTACATTTCACTGGCAACCACTGGCAAACCTCTAATAGATGGTTAAAAAATAAAGAGTTTAGACAAAACAAAACAGAAAAACCCGAGCCCAAACACCTTTAAATACAAGCTACATGATATACACAATGGCCACCACCAAGCTGCAGAATAAAAACCTTCCGGATCTCACTTTTAAAAGTCTTTCAAGTCCTCTGAGGTCTTAAACTTTCCAAATGATACCAAAATTGGTCCRGGGCGGCGAGGGGGAGGGAAAGCCCCCGACTTGTTTCAGCGTATCATACAATGAAAGTGATCATGCCTTGTTTTGTAATTCCACTCGCCAGTCCTTTTTTAACTGATATCTATGTGAAATGAGCTGAGGTTCACGGTCCAGTTAGGAGCGGATAATACATTCATTGTCCTGGCAGCAAACTTTTCCTCTCACTGGAAGAATTCACGCTTGCCACAAGAATAATAATTACAGAAAACTAAAAATGCGCTGCTAACGAATTAATCCCTAACGGACAACACGCTAACGAGGGCAGTAATGATTTGAGGACTCTCTTCCTCACAACAGGACTTGCATCTTCTGCCACAATGGGCTATTGTGCATCCTCCTAACTCACTATACCTCTTACAGATTCAAGATGTCAAAGGTTGTCTGGCCCGGCTGACCATGACATGCTAGTTAACTCATTCTACGGAGCACGTTGGGACTTTATTGAAACTTTAATTGCACCCAAAAGCAGCTAGAGCCAGACTATGTGGGATCTGTAACACATGGCTCCAGGTCAGCACAGCCCAGTAACCTGTTCTAACGTAAACAAGCGGAGGGAAAAGTTAGATCGGGGTCTCTGATGAAAGGCAGCACCTCGCAAAACACGCTTCTCTCACACGTGATGATTTTACACCACGACACTACCGCACCGTTCCAGGCTTTTACAGTAATCAACTCGCTTTGTAACGGACTGAACTTTCCACCTCCCCTCTTCACAAAATATTGCATGGTAAAAAATGCACACACACACGAATGCTTGAAAGCAGCAGATAAAGTAAAACAAACTGAGCGTTAGGCAGCCGACTGAGACAAGTTACTCTGCACAAGGCTTTTTCAAACTACTTCTTTGCATACTTTTTTTCCACCCACCCCCCCCTTAAGGAGAATTGAAAAAGCTTCCCTCTGGAAACTGTAGTGCACATTAACGGTCTCCTGTTACACAGGGGAAAGCACACAAGTGGGACAAGTGTGAGGCTGCTCTACTGAAGAGTGTGAAAAAAATCAAATGTTAATTTGATAAATGTGAGGTCTGGGACATTTTGTCAAAGAGGGAGGGAAAGTAGAAAAGGGAGAAAAAAAAAAGCAGCCCTGCTGCCAACTCACCATCCACCAAGTTCTGGCCGAGATGTCGTAGCAGAGCTGCCATTTGATGGAGCCGTCGGAGGTTTTCCCTGCCATTATGCTGTCAGCAAGCTTCATCTGATGCTAACTCACGGGAGATAAGACACCTAATTGAGAAAACATTTGCACTGGCATGTTGGGCAACATGTAGCCCGGTCCATACCATATGGAATCATGGGTAAAAAAAAAAAATCTCCTTGACAATGAACCAATCTCTCACAGACCCAGTGGCAAGGTGAAGTGGAGATGAAAAGTCATCTGCTCCTAGCACTGTCTTCTCCTCTCTCTCTCTCTCCCTCTCTCTCCCCCTCTCCCTCTCACTCTTTTTTTTTTTTAAAATTCAAAATGACTTGGCAAACACAATTCT
>JAYKAV010000089.1:1105017-1304390 GCA_035582835.1 Phoebastria nigripes | reverse complement strand
TTTTTTTTTAAAAAAAAGACTTTCAGTCTGATTCAGTATCTGTTTATCGCAGCTACTTTTCTCATGTACGTGACCGGCGGGGGGGGAACTGAGCAAAAAAAGAAAAAAGATTGCGTCTTTTTTCTTTCTTTCTTTCTTTCATAATTGTGCATATAATCATTTAAGCAGTGAAAGGCAAAACAAAGTATAAACTGCTCAAGTTTATTTCTCAATTCAGTGACAGAAGGAATCAAATGCTCTTTCATTTTTTTTGAGATGTTAAAGTTTTGGCTCTTTGTTCCTTCTTGATTTTAGATACCAGATCTTATTGTTTAAATGAATGACTTTTCATATGAAGGTTCAAATGGCTAAAGTGCTCCCTAAGAACTGAACAATTCCCTTCTTTTTTTTTTTTTTCCTTTTTTAATATAGTTTTGCTACTATATTTTTTAGAACTGGTTTTTAATGTTACGCTTCCCAATACCATCAGGTGATAACCACCAAAGCCTCACAGAGGTTTGTTTCTCCCTCCTGCAAAACTTCTYTGCAACATTCAAAATTTACATGAGGAATTGGCAGATAACTTGGAAAAAGACAACTCTAAAACAAACAGTTTTGAAAAGTTATGAAATCCTGCTATTGTCCAATATTAAAATCCTTTCCTGGAAAACAAAGTAAAAGATAATCAAACATTTTCCCATCTCTGTTTCCCACTTCTTCTGGTGCACTGTAAAACCAACAGAAGTATTACTTTTGTGACAGCTGACTATTAAACAGGCAGTGAATGCTTTCCATTTAAATCACCCCGTTGTATCACACGGAGCGACAGTTGCTCGGCTATGACCACCACCACTTAATAACAGGGCACTTCAGTCTATACAGTAGTGCCTTTCCTGAAGTGCCAGAAAAAATGAACTTCTGAACTGGCAAACAGACTCTCACCAGGAATATTTCTTAGGTTTGTTGAGCTGTGGCTGATATAACTTGCTCACTCAGAAACAGCTACCCTCCGCAAATCTTTTCGCGATTTGGACACAAGAGGAAAATGTATTAAAAATATCCACTCTATTTTAAACAATATCCATTTCTGTTTGTATCAAAAAAGGGAGCTCGTGGGCGCACAAATCTACGTTTGAGTGTTTTGTGTGCTAACGATTGTTTAACTATTTGGCTACAGCAAAATGATAATTCTGGGCTGCATAGATTACAAAACTGTCATTCAGTACAGGACAGAACTAACTTTCAKTGAGCTTCAATAATACCTTCAGATTTCTGTGATGTGCGAGATGATAAGCAAATGATTTAGGGTAAACACAAACTGCTAATGTAACATGCTGAGGTTAGTCTTTGTTTTTGCCCCAGCCTTAACAATGTTTGGACTGCACAAAAAATACATTAGTGCATGATCCATGCAACTACTTAGCATCCCAGTTTGCTTTTTTGCTCCAGAGAGCAGGTACAATCCCACAGCCATTTACAGGAAAGGGTCTGACTAGCACGGGAAGTGTTAAGTTTTAGTCCGAGTCCAGGAAAAAAAAATGGACACTGTGCCAGGAACTGTCCTTGCACTGGCTGGCCAAAGCATTTATCGTCTTCTGTTACTGCAGGTTCGTTAATGCTACCTGTCCTTTCTGTGGCTTGCTGCTTATTGAAAAAAACCTCCCTCCAAATAATCACGCAAAATATAAAGTAAAATGCTTAAGTAACAATCAGCCTTTGAATCGGTGTCAGACTCAATTTTATGCTGCGTTCTCCGCTCCTACCTCTCAAACCAAACAACTTACCCACCCTGCTTATTATTTATTTAGTATTTCATACCCAGTTGTGCTGCACGTCATTCCCATCAAGTTCTGATAAATCTCTATTCGGTCTATATGGTTTTTCATCATCTGATGTAGTTATAGATCTACTGACAAACTTTCTCTTGATTGCTGTATTAACCATTGCTTTGAGAGTACTTAAGTCTTCCTGTACCAATAYATGACTTTACTTCCCAATATTAATTACAAACACACCGAATAAATATTTTTTAGAAGAGCATACGCTTTTCAGCTTATAAATGACAGAAGCATGAAACCATTTCCTTCCTGACAGTATCATAGATATGTGCAAAGAAATGTGGAGTGCTGTTAGTTAACAGTGTTTTAAATTCAAAACAATTAGGTGCAGTTAACTTTGCCATTGTTCTTTCTGATGCTGGGGATGGTGGGTTCTTACCCATAGAGCAATTATTCCTTTCATAAGCGGCTGTTGTTAATAGCATTAAAACAAGATTAAATACAACATGTTAAATATTGCAATTATTGTGGAAAATAAAATTATTTGGTGAGCATAATGGGGAGGAAATCAAGCATTTAACATGATCCAGGAAATGCTACTCCAAACAATTGCATTTGTTTTATGCAATTTTTCCCCTTTGATTGCTGACAGATGCCGTTTTGGAAACAAACATCTAAGTAGTTTTCCTTCAATCAGGAAAAAAACCACACACCAGAAAATGGCTACATGTTTTGAATTTAACTCTTGTCAATCAGCATTCTGCACAACACTCCCTGTGAATAGTACTGGGACAAAACGATGCCTTCCAAAGACTAATAAGCCACAAAGATGTTTGCTTCTAAATCAGATCTGTTCCAAAGAAAGAAAAAGCCTTCGTGTGGCATAGACATTTGTGCAGACACAGCTGCAAAATAAAAACGCTTGCAATATATGAGTGATATTTCAAGTTGGAAATAAGTTAGGTGTATGTGTTTGTGGGCTACGGGAGAAGAGGTTTGTTTTCCGACAGCTTTAGGCCTCAAGCAATGAATTGAAGTACTTGCCAGTTGCTTTCTGACTTCCTACTGGAGAACTGGCCAACTACCCAAAAATAATTTGCTTAATTGTTGAGCAGAGTTACCTGCCGCAGCACAAACAGCGCGAGCGTGTCCCTCTCTATCTCCCCCCGGCAGCACATTCGGATGAGGTCATTGTTGCTATCAAGTGTGTGAAACCAGGAATGAATGCTAAAAAAGGCTAATAAAGTATATTAATTCAGATGACTATATCAAGCTGGCATTTTACAGTCTACTGGAAACTGAATGCATGAGAGCATTAGAAATGTTGGCATAGCGGGTGGTTTCTCCAAATGTTGGCTTCTACTATTCACGTCGGTAAAAGAACGCGGCAGAACTGTGTGTAGCTCCCAGTGCTAGACGCATCTTTAAGATCTTAGTACTCTTTACTAGATTATCTATTAATTGCATGGTATCTACTCCTCATTAACCCTTTCTTTATTCCCTTTGCCTCCCCCTGTTTCTTCAGTTGCAATTGCTCAGAACCTTTTCAGCTGATTGCAACAGTGTGATTTTAGATCTGTTCCTAATTTGGGAAACGTTTTCCTTGGGAAGCCTGAACTTAGATGAGTTACGAAGAGGATTTCCTTATCTCGAACAGTGACAATTAGTTCAAGTGCCATGTGAGAGCAGGCAGTTGATTTTTGGACAGCCTCTGAACTTATGCAAAGTTGCTGACAAYGAGTGTGTGTTCTAGCTTTTGGAAATCCTATAATCCTGCCTTCAATCAAGAGGATCTGCTGTTGCTGAAGGCGTAAACAAGGAGAGAAGCACATGTGACCACTACTCCTGCACCTTCAAGGACTCCCGAGCCAAAATGAGTGCAACAGTAAAGTTTCTGCTGGATACTCAAGATGACACACACATTTTGGATAATCTTGCTGAACCCAGGGAAAGAAGTCCTTTCCCCTCGGCAGGAAAGTTGCTTTTGGACTCTGCATTTCCCCCTGTAGCTCTGTTGTGTGTATTTCTCCCCGCTCCGCTCTCACTCCTCTGATTTTCTTCTTGCCATCTGTATCCCCCTTTTGCCTCATCTGAAACAAGCATCAAGATCTTGTTTCTGACAGAACGGTCTGTCAATATGGAAACACACTGACATCACAGACAGTGCTGTGACTTCATGTCTGAAAGAAACAGGAGGAACAGATGAAAGGAGCGGAGGGGAAGGAATGACACATACAAACATTTTTAAAAGATAAGTAAAAATTCTTCTCAAATTGTAAAGGAACATAAACCAGATTTACTTTTAAGTCTAAATATAACCAACTATTTCCTAATCTGTGACCATAACTCAGCACAACATTTCAACAGGCTCTTCCTCTGGAAGAGGTACCCCTCCCCTAGGAGCACGCACTTTGCTGGCTCAAGGCCTGTGTGACAGCCAACACGACCTCTTGAGAAGGACTAAACAGGGACTAATCTGGAAAAAAAGCTAATATCAAGGTCATACCTGGGAGAAGCCTGCAGAGGGAAAGAGGGACTTCTGCCCTAGACCAATCTAAAACATCTAAGTAAATGCAAATTCATAGAATTAAAAATAAAAGTATTCATCAAAACCACAAACTCAGTTTTGATGCAGCTGGATCAAAGGTAGCGTTACCCCACCGAGGTGGGGATACAAGACGTACCCAGAAAATATTCTTATTGAGTAAACGGGCGTGGAATATCAAATTACTATTATTTTCTTTTTTCTTCCTAGAATGAAATATTAACAAAAGTGTCTAACCATTATTTCTATTACTAGCTTTTTTTGTATAAGAATTTGGGAGGAGTTAGAAGCCCCGCATGTCCTTTACTATTTGAAATATTTATTTTAGCTCTAACATTAGAGGGCCTCCAGAAGATATTGCTTTCCTGCCATCTCCAGAGCCACTGCAAAACTAATAAGGAGATTCATAACTAGTAGGAGAGGAGCTCAAGAAAACTAAAAGGTTAATATATTCTAACTAGATGTTGGGTATAGAATGTCAGATCTGTCAAATTTCATTACAGTTTGCTGCTCAATGAAAAAGATTTGATTTCTTTTGCCACTGTCCTACTATGTTCAAGTCACACAGTGCCAGCAGCAACCAGCCAACGACCACAGGCTGGCACTGAGCGGGCCCGAGTGGGAAGCCAGCCGCAAGGACCATCTGTTTCCGATTTCTAGCGAAGCCAAGATGTGCAGTGAAGTGCATTCCATTCACCCAGCCAGCCTTCTCCCTGCTCAAGTTATTAGTGTAACAAGTGAAATTATCTTTTCCAAACAGCGGGGGAGCTATAATCCTTATGGAACAAGACTTTAAAAAAGGGAAAAAGAGGAGGAAAAAAAAAAAAAAAAAGGACAGAAAAAAGGTCCCCCAACTCCCCCCCCCATTGAAACATCTTTTGTTAAAGTTGTTGATGACACTGTTTGTAAATTTAATTGCCATGTTCACAGGTTTTATGATTTTAAAGGATGTTTTATTAAGAACCGTATCCTCTAAGGGAAGAATGTGTATGTCAGTTCATGGGATCTAATGGAATAAACCATTCAAATATATTTAGAGCGTTATTTATGAATAAAGTTAAAAATGACAAGATGAATGCTCATTTAAGTCTCTCTAACATTAAGTGCCTTGAAAAACGTCATCGGTTTTAAAGTATAATTCAAAGTGAGAATGCATAAACAACACTAATTACATGCTACTTACATTGTTTCAATATGTAATGCATATGTTTAACCTCTCAGAGAAAGGATTGGTCTTGGCACAGCAATTGTGGGGATTTAAGGGTATGCTAAACTGATAACTGTAGAATGAGCTCTGACATAGGATATTGGTCTCCTACTGTTACCTAAACGCCAGGTGAAACCAAAGGATTTATAGAAGGGTGGGTGGAAAGGGGGAGAAAGAAAAAAAAAAAAGAGACAACACAATGAGGTGAAACTGAGAAGTTTATTTTCAAAGGGGGAAACATTTATCCTTTGACACCATTCCATTCCAGTGACTTTATTTCTAATACACCATGAGATTAATGATGTGGCTACTGTCACTGTGTCTGATGAACACTGGCAGAGCTGTGGAACAGTTGCTCCCTCTACTATTATTGGACATAGTTGTAAATTGGCATATATAAGGTGAACTTGTTCCGTGTGCCAGCCAATTGGAAAAAAAATCTTATTCAGGAGGACAGAATTTTTGTTTTGCTATTGAATTCTATATAATATACAGTTGGCTTAAGATTGGCTGATTTAAAAACTTGTTTAAATTAACAATGTTTGACAGTTTTCACGTCATATAATAATCTCAATATGACTCTTATGCAAATCAATTGCAAATAATTAAGGAAGTAAATTATCATCATGAAACAGATTCCCGACATATCAGAGGCGAGTCAATATTTAAGCCTTTGCTCAGGGAGGGCGGCACAACTGCTGAATGTAGCCATAATCGTTCACCATCCTATCCCCAAATGATTTATTCTTTCAAAAGTAATGCTATCATAAAAGAAAATACAAAATAGCTTGTTCCATTAGTTTTCTTAGTCCCTTTCAATCTGTTTTTACAGGTCTGAAACTATTGTCGTGAGTGACTGACATTACACATTAAGAATAACTGTTAAGTCACCTGAAACCTAATTACTAGATGAGCCTCTTCTTTGGGTTTTATCTTTTCTCATTGTCTTCGGAGGTGCAACTAGACACTGACTGTTGTTGCTGCAGGACATTATTTGAGCTATAGCTAATATTAACACAAATCGTAACCTCATTCTAAATTTTCTGTCTGTGTATTCAGAAACATCTGCTATAGCTGCATACATTGCCTATCTTTAAGATGTCCTGTTTTGCCATAAGTAAAATATATTTCAGGTTCTCTGATGCTGTGAGAAACAACCCTTCTGGGTGTCTCCATGCAAGCTTGCTTCCATGTAGTAGGAAGAGGGGTGCAGAAGGACCCAAGGACCACAGGCGGGAACTGTGGGATTGCTCCACACAGTTTCTATACTTGAGGTCTACAGGGTATGGGATGAGAGAGAGGCTAGCAGGTAAAAATCATGAAGCTCTGCACACTTCTATCATTAGCTTGGTCAGACATTGGAGGCTGAGTACCAGTGCTTACTGTATACATGACTAGGGTAGACTTTTCATATAGGCATAGGCAAGTCTCATATCCCTCCTTCTTTTCAGTTTGTAGGTAATGCCACAGAACTGAGGACTACTTTTGGATTCAAAGATTGCAGTGTCACATGCCATAGGAAACTCATCTCTGAATCTATGCTTTTGATTTTTACTTATTCTTCCAGTTTCTGACAAGGATTTGCTGCAAGTGGCTCATAGTGGGGAGAAAAAGATTTTACTATTAATCAGGAGGGATAGTCAAGCGCCCAAAGTCTCCCTGGAAATGGCTTTCTTACATAGGACCTACTGAGTCCAACTGTGCTGGTGGACTTTCAGGCAGCAGTGCTAAATTGGTGCCTTTTATCATCTATAGCTACATAAAAGACTGCGACTACTCCTTCCTAATGAGAGACTTCTGTAATGCTCTCTGCTTAGGGCTATTCTTAAGGAATAAGGAATCCAAGACAGATGTGGCAGTGACCATCATATTAATCTCAAAGACCAAATCCCTCAAAGCAAAGGAAATATGAACAATTAAAACAATAAATACACTGAATCATACGAATTTCCAGTGCCCTCAGTACTAACTCCAGTTCCACACATTAATTTGTAATTCTTGAGCCATGAATAAGTAAATCCTCTTTTGTTTAGAGAACAAGATTAAAATGCTACTAATACTAAAACCACTCCTATTTGCTGGCTCATATGTCTATTTAAATACCTGCCTATTTCTTTGCTTCACCTCTTGAATGTCAAACTTGTCCTCTTGATAATACCAGCTGAATGGCAGCTAGCAGGCTGAACATCGTAGGCAAATACCTAGAGAAGTGCTTTGGGAAGGGCTGAGCTGCATCTAAGCAAATTTTACAAGCAAGTCTGGTATAATCCATTGAAGTGGCTCTAGATTATTGAACATTTTACAGCAAGATAAGACTTTGGTGACCGTAAGATATATTTACACTCTTGTGTAATCTATGCCACTGGACATCACATCATGGAAGAGAAATCTCTGAATGTAGTTTATTCAAAACACATCCTTTTTTCAGTTAACTGGTCATACAGACAAAGGAATTTTGGAGATGAAGTCTGTAGCAGTTGTCTTTTCTTGTGTGGTTCCTTTTATTTTTCAAAACAGGTTTTAAAAATCTGCAGGAGTCTTAGCTGATCACAAAAACCCACCCACCAAGAAGGGAAAAAAAGTTTCAACTAATCAAGTTGAAATTTTTTCATGAGTTTAGAACTAATGAAAATCTATTACTTCAGACTTTTGAAAATCAAATCTAATTCAAAATGTGGTGTACTGCTAGCAAAGAGGAGGTTATACAGAAATTCTAACTTCTATATTTTTTCTTGTATTCACTGGACATTTCCGTTAAAATAAGACAATATACCCTTACAAACTTAATTCTTTAGTGCCTTAATTCTGATGACCTGACTTCTTCCTTGTGCTAAGAGACTTCTTTTTGCAAAGGATAACTCTGACTGACAGATATGAAAGCACCGGTCAGCACTATGGGACGCAGATTAAAAGATACGGATGCAGAGATTACAGAGTGTGCCTCGATGCATTGCAGTCTTTTCCTGACACAGGGATCCACCATTAAGACGATGACATGTTCTGTCTACGAAGGCTCCTTTAGAGGCAGGGCAGGGCCAGGAACATTCCTGGGAGTTGCTAAGGAATAACTTGCACCCTATGTTCAGCCTAATCATGACCCCCTTCTGGCCAGCACTCACAACTTTTCAAAGTTGACTTGACATTTTGAATGCCTTTGGGTAAAACAAAGGTGGTTGCCCTTGTGCTGCCACATCACCTGTCCCTCACAGGCTTTCTCCCAGCTCTGCGTTGGTAGGAGTTTGTGTGAACCCAGAAATCAGTCTGGGTGCCGTGCTTTTATCTTCCTAGATGTCAAGTAAGGAATAACTGTGAACTTGTCTCCATGCTCGGGATCAGAGGCGCTCAGTGTTGAAAAGCTCAGGAATGCTTTCAAAATGTACTTTGAAGCCTACTTGGTAGGAACAGCTGGAATGTATGTCTCTGTTACCAGCAAGCTGCTCTGATACTATGAGCAAAAACACAAGCTGAGTCACAGTAGATGACAATGCTGCTGACAAAATGTTTTAAACTGCAAACTAAAACAACAATGGGATTATTTATGGACTGCAACTCTTATTTTAATGTCAATAAATGTGCTGGATAAATTCCCCTTCATTAGCCGGAAACCTCAGAAGGAAACAGAAATATTCTGGTAAACCACAAGCTTGTTCTTAGCAAATACATGGCTACATTTYCACTGCAGAGGCATATCCAGACTGTTTCTTCACTGGGACAATAAATCTCTGGGAGTGAAAAACAGAGTCTATAAAAGCAAGACCTACAAAGTAAGGGCATGTGACACATGGCCCTCAAGGCTCTAGAGGATGACATTGGAAAGTATTGAGAGTAACTTTTTTTTTTTTTTTTAAATGCATGGAAAACATGTTTTCTGAGATCTACCATTCAACTCAAACCAAGTGGCTGGAATGAGTCCCCTTCACTATGGGAGGTGTTTGCTTTCTTATCTACTGGGCTGCAGACATCCCAGAGAGAGCAAGTTGGTTTGACTGCCGTGTGCAGAAGAAAAAGGAAGGGGGGCGGGGGGGGGGAGAAAAAAAAAAAAAAAAAAAAGGAGAGAGAGAGAGAGAGGAAAAGCACAGAAATAGTGTGTTACACTTCCCTAATTTCTGAGATGCAGAAGGAGCAAGTCTTTCCTTGTAATAGCTGGGTCCATAGATATTATGCACCAGTCCACATGATATGCTGAATGCAGGGTACTCTAGTCCTTCCCCATCCTACCCCCATGACACCTCGCTCCTGCAGAGGCTTTGTGGAGAGAAAGAGTGGACCCAGAGTTGCCACTGGGGCTCTCCTATCATGGGAGAAACTCCATCAGATCAGCTGTGGTCAGCATCCGATTCCTTGAGACTTGAGTTTCAAAGGCAGAGAGAACAAGGCACAAAATCTTGCCCAATAATACTGATGTCTCCTCACGTTTCTAGAAAGAATAGTTTCACCTCAGGATGGAAAATCTGGACATCGTAGTCAGAGATTGCATTTTCCCCTCTGCTCCTCAGCCCTAATCTTTCTTTACTTTTCCTTTCTAAATTTGCGGTTCTGTATCTTGTCCTGCACTTAATGGCTTGCAAGCTATTTCCAGAATTGAAAATGTGGTACTCTCTTATCTGTGTAGCATTTTGTTTATTTATAGCATGACACTAATGACACTTCAAATTTGCTTCAAAGTTTTTTTTCTTATTGTAAAGACAAGACACACAAACAGTTGTTTCTGGGTCTAAGTACGTTCTTAACCCCATTCAATTTATTTCAGATGCTGAGTTCTCAGGATAGGGGACCAATGACTAATAAATCAGGTGTTTCTTCCATCAGTATAAGTCACCTACTGGGATCAATAAGAAGCAGAAGAAAAAAGTTGTCTTGTTTGCATGAGGTAATGCAGACAAATAGCAACACGTAGTAGGTAAGAGCATATTTCAAGCCCTACACTTAGCATACAGGCTAAGCTTATCAAGAATAGCTTGTTGTATTTGAGCAAGACTAGAAATCTATTTGATAAGAAGGGAATATAGGGATAAGAATATGGCTTCCACAGGAAGGTAAAATGGAGAATCCAAGTCCTTCCTCATTAGCTTTCTGTTGAGCCTCCGGCTCAAAATCTATAGCAGTATTCCCATTTCAGAGATCCCAGACTTCTTGCAATCTAACAACTATGAACTTGACACTCAGCTGAGCAGGGACCAGAGGAGATTTCTGGCGATGGTGCTGGAGCTTTGGTAGCCCTGCCCGTTAGCTCTGGCTTGTATGGAACACACTCTCCTGCCTGCACAGCCTTCCCTTTCTCCCAACTTGAGCCAGGTCATTGCTGTGTCCTCAACCACCTCAAGGCAATCCAAAACCTGTCACAACACCAGGTTATTTTCCACTGGATAAAAATTATTCTCACACTCTCTCTAGATAAGCAGATACTAAAGAAGCACTTCACAGAATGCGAAGAGCTACAAGTATACTCACACGTAAATGTTTACACAAAATGTTGTTCCAATAATGATTTTAGAAAATAAATCTCAGTAAAAGAGATGAACCTGACCATCAGTTAGCTGTGGACAAGTCAATTGGGATCATGCTTCCTTTCCCCTGCTTTCTTCCCACAAAACCTCACCTAGACTGTTGACTAAAACCTGTTTTTTCACTCAGTTTTGCAAATTATTTGCCTACACCTTGGTTAGACAGTCTTGCTCCTGGATGCTTACCAGGACCAAAGCTTTTATCATCATAATATGAGGATTCAATGAAAATAATTGGCACAACATTATGTTGAGATGAAACACAAAGCAATGAGATGCCTACAAATTACAGATACTTTTCAGTAACAGGGCAAATCCTGAGTCTTGAAAGTGAAACGGTCATCACAGGAAGCAGCGGGAGAATTGTTTATCAAAGGATGGGAAAAAGCAACAAAAGTTTTTAATCTTCATGAACTATTTTTAAGGTTCACCAACCTAGTGCAAGTTCACAAGTTTCTCTGATATAACTAAAATAACAATTACATTTTTATAACTAAAGAGAAGCTTGTTGCAAGTACTGCAATAAGACCACTCCTTCTAAGGCCACCCTGTCACAAAAAGGTTACTGATACATGGCACACATTATATATATTTGCTTTCACATGTAAACACACACATCCATGGTCTTTATTCAGAAGTTTACATAAACCTCATACTGAGTAAGACTTCCAAACCTACAGTACCTGCATATGTTCCAAACGAGGCAGAATGAGTTATTTTGCCCCTCATTCTGTCTTTGTAGAAATGTAGAGCAGAACATTTATGCACATATGCACTCTCAGCCAGGAACGGATATTATTTGGCCTAGAGCACCTCACTTTGTCTTTAAAAAAAACCCAAACACAGAATCAGGTTCCTTCTTGTAATTGCTTCACTTGAGAATATAGCGATCACCTTCCTAAAGGGAAACAGCATTAACTGGAGCTTGTTTGTGTTTGTGCTGGAAGACCAGGGCTCCAGTGGATAATCCAAAAGATTATTCCACAGTGGATTAACCCAGACAATACTTATCAAAAATGTCACACCACAAATATGAGCCAAGAATATGTTACTGGGAAAGCTGCCTGGACCAATGTAAAATTAGAGAAAATAGGCAAGTATTATGTATCAAACAATGCAAAACACTTGCATAGGCTGTGAACATACATTGCTATAACTGCCTTTATATTAAATTAAACCAAGTAAAAAATTTAAGACAACTAAACCCTGTCACCCTCCAGTGTCTCATCAGATTGCATTATATTGACAGCTCCACAGTACATCAGTGGGTCTGGACTTTCATATTATCCACTCATACCTCTGCCAATATCTCACTGACAGCAACAGCAGGTTGCCATCCTCCCTGGGGATGAATATGAAGGAATGGGACATTTTGCAAGTCCCATCCTCTCACCTCCGTACATCCCCTTGTCCTACCTTTTCTGCACTTCGTTATTTCTCAGACCTGCAGTCAGCAGCTTCCCCAAGTCCGGATCACCTTGCTCAGTAGCCTTAGCTGCACTCAGTAGCAACATAAACTTATCCCATAGGCATTCCCATCTCTCTACATATCCAAACTTCTGCTCAAACCTCCCTTGCTCCATGACTGTGGCCTCTTTGCATTCTCAATGCTTTTTCCTCCCACTTCATTCTGTTATTCCCTTGCCCTGCTCCACACTCTAGTCCTCTGGTCATCCCCTGTCTAGCTCCTGTGACCCCCAATCCAAACCAGTTAGCTTTCTCCTTGTGTTGCTTCCAGGCCCGCTCCCGAAGGGGCAGAATGGAAATACTTGGTAAGACCCGCTGCTGCTGAATCCAGTGATGTAACTCACCAAAAGAAAAACTCTACRTTTATATAAAAAGAGAGCCTTTGAGAACACAGTAATTCATGTCAGGCTTTAGACTGCAGTTCCATCCTTCCCCACGTGTATCAGAAAAGTCACTTACACCCTCTGCTTTCAAACCCACCTCTGTGGCAATCTGCAAGCCAGGAAACACTTGATTCATCCCACTTAATTGGGACAATAATACAAAGATATATGGAGACAAATACAGAAAGCTGGATGTTTTCACCAACCTCTGTGCTTTTTGCCTTCTAACAACACAGATTATTTGGGGTAGGGATCTTATTAACTCTATTTATACTGCACCTAACACAAAGGGGTCATGAATGTGGATTTGGTTTCTGGACAATTTCATACTATAAAATAAATTTTATGCTAAATAAACACCTACAGAAAAGATCTGTAAAATCTGTCCTGTTCTAAGATTTAATAACAAATGTACTATTTGGTGCATAATAGGSAATTCATTTTGCTATGCATTTACTCTATTTAAAACATAAAGCACTTAAGAATATTTGGAGCATGCAAGACACTATTATAAAATCAATTTCTATTCTAGTTTATAACCCAACCACTTAAAGTCTTAATTTGCTACCATTCACTTTCTTATATTCCGACTCGTTAAAGTGGGACCAGCTACCTCCTGAACTCCGATCATACATTTCTTAGAGCTAAACTATTTAATTATTGTCTACCACATCCACTGTCTCCATTTGCTTCTTGTCTACATTTACGCATTTACAGCATCAGTTCAGGTTGTTTGCACTTGCTTGAGAACCTGCTGCCTCTTTTTCTGAGGCTTGAAGGAGGGAGACTTTGGTTTCACTGAGTGATATCCCATTACGCTTTACAAATAAACAAACAGCAGAATAACTGGCAGGAAGTCATGCCCCTTTGGTCAGCAGGGCTCCGTCTCAGCAGAGGGCAAACGAGGCAGCATCATTTTCACTCCAGCACAAAGTGTCTATTCTTGACTACTTGACCAAAGGAAGCAAAAGCAGAGGGACGACTAGCAAAGCACATCTGCAGGGCTGTATTTCACAGGAAGTAATGCAGCTCCTCTGCAGATAAGTTTCACTGAAGAACAAAGACTGATTTTGTTCAGTGCTTCAAGAATGATGCATTGAACCTGGACCTAGCTTTTCAATCCCTGAAAACAAGGCTTAGAGAGTGAAACCTAATTTCTCCCTCACCCTTGTTCAAATTAGCTGCATGATTTTCAAATTAGCTCTATACTTACCATATGAAGAAAGCTTAAAAGACACCCACTAATCTCCAACTAAGTTTATATGTTTTATTTATTGATTTTGCAGACTACACACGTTAGTGCATCCGAGATAAATGTCAGAGCAACAATAACTGAGTTACGCAAAACTTAGCTTCCAATGCCGAGCTGCCTTAAAGCTTAAGAAACAAAATATTTATGACTAAGAACAAGACAAATGGTCTAATAATACATTAGCAGGCAGTATTGTCACTGATTGCAAACATATTTTGAGCTTACATCTTTCCTGTATATCACAACCTCAGAGGCATACTACCCACTACAATTGGTTTTCTAGCAGCTCAACATTTAACATGAGATAATGAGGTGTGCTTTTGAATGATACAAGCAGCATTAGATGTAGTGGGAGCCAAAAACATGATCATATTAAAAGCAAACAGCAGAGCAAAGATTACCTCTTGCCCTCTCTTTTAGCTTGAGCAGCATATTCCAATAAGTGCAGAAGAGACACTGTCAAGTACTTCTTTATAGTTTAATTTTCTTTTTTTAATCTCCATTGCTTGCAATGCCCTTGCCCTCTTTAAAAGCTGCAGAATAAAATTCCTTTCTCTGTCAATTTTGTACTTTCTCTCTCAGCAAAGAATGAGTGGGGATAAAAAGAAAAAAAAAAAAAAAAGCTCAAAACTTCAGCCCCTCTCCAAGATAAGAATTAGAGATAAAGGTTAAAGATAAGAAGTTTTTATCAAAATTTAAAGGAACTGATAAGTTCAAAGAAAGGTCATCTGTCCTACTAATTATTGCTCATTTCGACTATGCCCAGCTCTGTAAAAATAGTGGAGCATTTCATAGCAAACTATAGCTTACACTAAGTGCAGTCTTGGAGATATTTGCTCTTTAAGGAGGACAGTAAGGTCTTTTCTCAAAATATTTTTTTGGCATTTTGGGAGCAGAAGTTGTGAAACGTGATGAGAACAAGGTAACAGTGGTCTGGGGGAGGTCCCTGGATCCGAGCGATATTGCTACAGCAGCTCAGTGATGCTTATTCTAAGAATTCCCCTTGGTGGCTGCCTGATCCAGAGTCAGGCCATGACTGGAAGGCAAATGCTGTTTGTACTGGCTCGGGACTCAGGGACTGGGACGTGGGGCAGATGCGATCACCTGGGAAGGTAAGCTGAAGGCTGTATGTTTACTCTGGCTTGGCAGTCCAGAGCTGGAAGCCGTCTTGGTGAAGGAGACAGTATCCAGAGCCCCTGAATTTACAGATTGGCAGACTAATTTTTTTTCCTAGCTGCAGTGGAGAAACTGTCTCTTGGTGGTTATTGATAGAAATTTTCCTTCAGTTTCAGGACTGATAAGATTAATATTTTTTTTGTAACTTAAAATCCTATTGCTGCAGACCATTATTTAAACATTTTACCCTTGGTATGTGCTGTATATCACATATAGGAGTGCTCCTTACGATTTAGTCAGCATATTGTTTAAACATCRCATTCACAACGTTGTACATTTCTGTATAAACCTGTAATTTGCATTAGCTGTGGGACTAAATTTGATTTAATCACTTTCTCCCCTCATGTATTGCAACTCTGTAAAAGGAACAGTAACATGAGGAACAAAGATCTCATATCCCCAGTTCCCTTCCCAACCTTCCAGTCAGTACAAGCGATTCAAGAGTTAATTGGATGGCACCACATCTAGTGATCACTCTCTAATAATACATGGTTACACCCTTTTGTTAGAGTAGGCATTTGGGTCAGCAGATATCACAGTGGCAGTGAGAAAAGCTTTGCCTGCATCTTTTCTAGCCTTCCCTGTAAACTTCACCAAACTTCTCTCTTTTATCCTTTTCTGTAGGGATCCACAGGGAAGCAGCTCAGCTCTCCAGTACACTGAACAACATCAACCCTCAGGCTGATTTCTCCAGCCCAACCTCTGATATATTTAAAATGAATCATGAAAGAATCAGAGACTAATTCACAGCATAGCTAACGACTCCATTACAACAGACAAACCTCAGCTGGCAACTGAAGTCATTCTTCTGCCAAAGGAATAGACAACTGCTATTCACGTAAGATTGGCACATCACCTAGAGAAAACTGTTTCATAAAAGAAGTGTGTTTCAACCTCTGGGTCGTGGCTCACAGTAAGTTCTTTGGTTGCTACGTTTTTTGCTGCCTGCTTCTATCTGTAATGAATCTACCACACAAATCTGAAACTTAGGGATCCACTCCTATGCGTAGAAGCAACCAACATAGGGAAGCAGTCATAACTGAACTTCCAAAGGCTGGTCTCATTTTCAGTTGGTTGCAGCAAGTTGAGATGCCAGCACTGGACAAGATGGTCTTGGAAGAAAGGTCAAGAGCTTCCTCACTTAAAAAGGGTAAGAAATAGTCCAAAAAGAATTTGAAGATTGAAAGAGACTAAAGCAGAAGATGTACATCAAGCCAACTGGATTTCCAGATAGGGCATGCTAAGTGGAGAAAGGCTCACCACCGAATATTTAGTACAGCAACCACTTCAGTGTATTTTTCCTGTGCTATTTCCTGACAGAGACTATCCAAGATGGGACCTGTCTGTGGGAAGTTAGAGCAGGGAAAGATTTGGATTTTAATGGGGCTGGGGGTCTGCACATCTGCCACAATGTCAGCCGATACATGGGTGTAGTGTGTGCCACAGTGCCAGCTGATGCTGCTGAAGGCAGAGGCCAAGCACAATGACAAGATATGTCCTCTGTAGGGACATCCTTCTTGAACTACTGTGCTTGCGGCCTCCTGCTCCTTTTCTACCTTTCTTTCCTCCCTGGAACACAAAGGAGGAGAGGAGGGGAATAGCAACTGGCTGTCAACTGACTCTGGAGGGAAATTAGACGGAGAGAGGAAGACGAGGGAAAATCCCCTCTGAAATGGTACTTTCTGATCCCCTCTCTAATCAGTGCAGTGGCCTGAGCAAAGCCACCGCCTCCTGCTTCCCCCTCTCCCCCTCTGAAATCCCCTGGCAGCCATACTGCTAYGGATGTGCAAATAGTCCAGCAGCAGCAGCCTGAAGCCAGGAGGTGAAAGAAATGACTTCCACTAGCTACAGAAGATACAGTTGTGAGAGGACATGTGCTGTTGGACAGGGAGCTGCTATGAAACGCACTGGGGGCAGCTGCAGATGGATCCTTTCCTCTCACCAGGTATCCCCCAAGCTGTCCAAAAGTTTGCTGGTTGAGAAGATATGCAAAGCAGAATGTGTGTAATTTATGGTGTCCAGCAATAAACAAAATATTAAGTGCATTTTTAATGCTGTAAAACCTTTTAAAAGACTTTTAAACCTTTCACTGTGGGACATAATTAAACTTGTTTTGCTATCTGCAACAGGCCTGGCCTCCAAACACATAATTAAGCAGTCACAAATTGCAAAATTGGTTTGTTTGGTTTCCACGCTATGCAAATACTGATAAAAGCTTTCTCATTTGTCAGTTATTGCACTGGAACTGACAGGCTATGGGCAACATAATTATGCGAGTTTGGAGCATGAAGACCACATCCACGTCTTCCCATGATTTCCCAACACTGAATGTTTTACTCTGTGTGTTCTCTATGGTTTCAGTGGCTGCATGCACTCAGGTAACATAGCAGCTACAACTTGAAAGGAAAGATTTAAAGCTTGTTAAGCATAAAAGATCTTTTTCTTTCTTTATGAGGCAGAGAGATATGCTTTCCTCTATCTAATTATACCACCTCTAACCCTATACCACCTCTAACCCCTGGAAGGATTCATAAGCACCAGCATATGCAGAATGACTGGCTACATTTTGTAGCTCAATTCTTATGGACGCAGACAYGTGTCCTGGAGACCAGAAACACCATATGCTCTAGGAAGCAAGTGCTGGGGCTTCTGCACCGTCTTACATACTCCTCCTATTCCTCAGACTACCCAGTGCACTGAATATCCAAAGCTTTCACACATAAGCAAGAAGTATGTAATAGGGCGTACCTTGTACCCATAAGAATTTTTTATTCAGTGATAATGTGTGATCTATTAAAAAAAATATGCAGGAGATTGTGTATAAATCATTTAAGCAAGTTCTCTTCAAGATTTCCAGTAGTAGCTTTTTGGCACTACCAATCAGCCAGAGAATATTTCCAGCACAATTGTTTTGCTGGAACTTTCTTTAAGGAAAAAAACCTGGATTACAAGGATGAAAACAGAACTACATCAGAAATATCTGAGGAAAGAAAATAATTGAAGGAGACCGACGTTCTCTCACAGGTTTTCCAAACTATTATCTAGCAGCAAGTTAATGCTTAAGGTCCCACAGGACAGTTCAAAATACATAGAAAGATTATTACTTGCCGTTAAACATACCAGCTAAACCGAGGCTTTTAAATCCCAGCTCTGAACAAGGGTCTATGTAAACCATCAAAATCCTTGGAGAATCACCAGAAAGAACATAAGGAAGATATAATATTTCTATGTGCTTTTGTGGGTGATAGGGAGAACCACAGTCTGCTCTTACAAGAGTAGAGAGACTGTTCACAATCTGGATTTGTACTTATTTTCCAGCAGGAATTCCTATGTGCCAAAGACCAAAGGTCCAGACTAACTAATTTCTGGAAAGAAGAAACATCTCAGTTTGAATATGCTGTGCCAGGGTGTTTCGCCAGCGCTTAGCTCATGAAGTTTAAAGAAAGAGAACTCGGGCAGCAAATGAAACTGCTTGAGGAAGCAAGCGGTGGGACTCCATGCTGCAGGCTACTCCAGATGCTACAAGTTTGATTAGTTCAGAAGGTTACTGAAGATAGTATTTGCTAATACTTGCTCTTCAGAATCAGGCTCCCCTCAATCTAATTCTTCCTCTTTTCCTGTGCATTGCCTCTCTACATCAAGGTAGATGGGTAGCTTGCATACTTAGTCACAAATGAAATAGCTTTGCTATCGAAAGGCCGAAGTCACAATTCTGCTTCCATCTCTATGGATACGAGGTTGCACTTTCCAAAGCAGACAAAATTAGACTTTGGTTATACCTATATAAAAGGATTGTCTTATGAGAGGTGCTTCGGATTTACGCTGGTGTAAGCTAAATTTAGCCCCTGAAGTTGATGTTTCAGGGCTTTTAATGAAGTGATAATTTTATATGGCTTAAAATAGAATTGCAAAACACTAACAACCTTCTACCGAGTTTTTCTAATATGTAGGTTAGCGTAAGTGTCTGTTCTTTCAGTTACTTTGTGCTTTAAATTATTGGCATTTGACTTCTGTGGTTCTGGCAGCCATAGTCATCTTCCTCCAATTAACAAAGAATGAGAAAGGATTTCTGTGCATTTAAATACAAATCAATATGGACAACATTATACCAGCTTCATCCACTGAGAAACGTGGACAACTTGTTTGCACCCAGGCTGATTTCTGCTGCAGAAGCATTGCTCAATGCAGTGTAATCATGACACCTTTGCTAAACCCACGGTATTAGTTCAACTGAGCTACAGCACACTGGAACGAAAAACTGATCACAATGCCCAAACGAGATTGTCAAGGTGATCTTGGCAGAAGCACGATTAAACCTGTGTTGCAGCAGTGCAAGTGTTCTGCTGCCATACCTAACATTGCTCAGCACTTCCATATAAGCTCTTATTTTCAGGGCACCACATTGACTTGGATGAAGAAATTCACTCTTCAGTGAGTGCCGGCATTTGGGGTTATGCAGTTTGTCTGCATACAAACAGAAACACCTTCACATCTAAGCATATAACTATACATTTGAGCATATAACTATTGCACTACTACATACGATTCTCAGAAGCTACAAACTACATGTCACTTGCTAATCACAAGTAAGAGGTCACTCTAGCCTTTTATTGACATTGTTATTTTAAAATAACTAAATTAAGTGGTTTTACAGGTTCCAGATCTAATCAAGGAATGAGAAGGCTGTTAACAGAAGCCCCAAATGTCTGACAATTAAAAAAGCTTTAAGGCCTTGCCCTGCCACTACTTAGTACTTGCAAGTCCATTTGCAATCAAATAGCATCTTGGCTGTCTATCAGCATTTACAGGACCTTGAAACCAGCATGCCTCTGCCTCCAAACATTCCTCATATAGCAAGAGTCATGGAATCCCACAAAGATCCTCTTTTAAACACTGTTGTTTTATCCAGCTTCACCTTTATTGGGGAGGGTGGAGGGGGGCACATCTAGACTTTTCTGTGCTCTGAGCAAAAGTTAAATGCTGCAGAAAAATATGGCTGGACTGCTCTGCCTGCCTCCTTCCTGCCACTATAGCATAGAGGAAATGGTCTGTGGGCAACACACTCTGCAGATAACGTCAATCTTTGCTCTCCTTGTCAGCCCCAGTTTATCTTTTTAATGCTCTGTGGTTGTGAGCAAGGTGGGAGGCACAGGGTGGGGACCGCTGGTGCAGAGGCACTCCCACTCTGCTGCAAAGGATAATTCCCTGCTCCTGGGCACTTTGCCCCCTTCAATCGCTGCTGACCTGGGGGGAGTTGGCTATGCTTCAGCTCGCCTCTGAATGAAGCTTTGGAGGAGGATCCAGGCGATTCGGATGGTGTGGGATGGATGTCAGTCAGCTGGGCCCTCAGTAATTAATGGTTCATAAAGATTTCTGGTATCTGAAATGAGCCTGGTTATGTGACTGCATCAATCTGTTCCAGGGGATGATCAGAGGCAGGTGAGAGGAATAGCTCTGTGCAATCACTCTCAAGGCTGTGCCTGGGGAAGGGTGATGGCCAGGCTTCTTCCAGGTCTTCTGTTATTAACCATAACATCCCCTTCGTGCTCTGATAATCAGGGTAAATGGCCCCAAAAATCAAAGGCCTGCAAAGGACAACAAAGGTCAGGTATCTTAGAACCATACTCCTTGGGTTTGTGTCAACTGTTCCTCTCCTGTGCCGAAGAAGCAATGTCAAGACTAAACAAATTATGAAAAATGGGGTAGAGTTTCACTGAAGTAAGGTAATTTTCATGGTGGTGTTTGCCTGAAGTAGGATTACCAAATCACCAAAAAACCTCTAAATCCTGCTGAGGAGTTTTTCAATGCACTTTACCAGCTTAACCAAAGAATGAGATGTACACAGGCATTCAAACTACTTTGTCTGGAAACCAAATAACAGAACACTGATGTTTTTTCAACCACTAAATAACATTCAAACAGTGACTACAGCAGCAAGAGCTGGGCGTGGAAGAAATATTACCTTTGGGCAAGAGGTACTGGACTTCATGGGAAGAAGCCTCATTCAGAATTGAAATTCATTCACTTCATTCAGAGTTCTACCCTCCTCCCCCTTTTTCCAACCAATATTTAAATCTATTGTTTAAGGAAAAAAAAAAAAAAAATTAAAGTGTCTCCTGACCCTTGGAAGACGCTTTATTTCTAATAAGGWTCCCTTTCAGAAATGCTTTGATTAAATGAAGAAAAAGGAAAGATAAATAGACAGCTAAATGTCCTCTAATAAGAAAAGTTAATAAGGAAAACGGTTCTAATATTTCTTTCTCTGATAATGGTTCCATTGTTTTGATTTTAGAGGCATAAGTGAAGCATACATTCAGCGACGCGTTCCCATGACTAAATCACCTGTAAGATTGCATTTTGCATTTGAAAGCTCTTTTACAATGTCTTTCCCAGAGTAGATGCCCCTGCTTCTTTGATGCGGTTAAGCAATTTTGCACAATCATGTAATAGATTAAATTAGACTTAGTCTTCCTTGAACATTTTTATACTAGGTCGGGGTTATAGATGGAGCTCAGCAACATCAATTCTCATTGAAGAAGCCTACTTGAGGGCACTTAGCACTTTGCAGGAAGAGCTTAACTTGAAGAATCAAAATCAGAACATAAACCTCTACTCGTACAGAACAAATATGCTCCACTTTCAGTGACCTTACTCTTTTTTTCCCCTGCCACCTATGAGCTGGAATATCAAGTTGTGCCATTTTCTACTATTCCATAAACACCTTTTGAAGGTGGGAAAACAAACCCCACTACACTTAATACCCCAATGTAGTACCCCATTGAGGGGATAGAGGCTTTGAGTAAAAATGAAAAGGTTGCAAGTTCTTTTGTGTAGCCAACAACAAACTACCCATTCACATCACTGATGAAGCATGGAGCCAGTAGCAGGAAAAATGAACACTAAATAGTTGCTTTCATCTTTAAAATTTAAATAGTATTTAATGAAGGCATTAATCAGCAAAAGAAACATTTYGTGGATATTTGCCATGACATAAAATAGACTCAGGGAGTCCATTTGAGGCGAAAAATACCCTTGATCAGGCAGTCTGCATTTAATAACACAGCAGAGGACATAAGCATTTTATAAGAAATAAATGTAATAATCAGGCCTGATTTTCTACTACCTGGCTTGTATTTAAAGGCCTGGTTCAAGGTGCAAATGGAAAGTTTCCCTTTGATTTCAGGGGGCTTTGGCTGCGTGTTGCTTAATAACAGCTTTGCTAATTAAGTGTCCATTGGTTACTGAATGTGACACTCATTTCCTGGCATTTTAAAACTTTTCTAAGTATATGGAAAATGTCTACACTTGGATTTTCTTAAGAATGAGAAAAAAGCAGCAGCTGACACTATCTTAGCCAATAGAATTTCAAACACTTTTCTACTCATAATGTATGCCGAGATAAACATTTTTTTAACATTGAAAAGGGGGAAGGCATTAATGGATTTTGGCACCTACCCCTGATAACGACTAGGGGAAGGGCCTCCCTTTACTCCTACGCTACCAACCTGCTTGGGCTGCATCACCATTCACRTCCCCTTTCCTTCAAGTTACTGTTTGCTTTGTTTTGCTCTGAATGAAACCAAAGAATCCTAAAGTGAAAGTTATTTGCATCGAAACTGTAAACCACATGAAACCCCTAATATAACTTAGGTTTGTGGKTTTTTTTCCCTAAGCTTAGTCAGAATTCTAGCCAAATTGGCAAACGTGATCAGAGCTTCAGGTTGGTGTGTGTGAAACAAAAATCCCCCCAAAATCTGAAAAACAAGTCACTTTTGCCTTATTTTAGGGATTTCTGTGGAGAACATTAAACAGCCCTGTGTAACAGGATTAAAATAAATTTACCTTCCAGGGTCTGAAATTTCTTCCTGTGGGTTTAATGACAGTTTTATTAACATAAGCTGATGCAGGATTAGTCCATAAATATTTAAATCCCAACACTTCCTGGAATTAATCTAGAAAGGGGAAAATTTCAGACAGTTCCTTACCTAAAATAATCTATTCCACCGATGTGCTTATATAGTCCACTCTTCTAATAGGTGATTTTGAAAATGGGATAATGAGTCACCAGTTAATTTACTTTTGGTGTAATTTGCCCAGAATACTTCTGAACAGTTAGCACTCTGGTCTGAAGGACAAAATTACTTTGWCAAAGTCCTGCCTAGGGGCTACTCCATGACGTGTTCAGAGTCCGAGATTTTTGGTACATGTCTGGAATTGACAGTGACTCAATACATAAGGATATCCTTTCGTATTCATTTGTGTGATAACCTCACTTTTGTTGGCACAGGAAAATGTTGTCTTTATAACCTGACTTAAGGAGCTGGCCATAGAATTAGTCTTCATCATTTTGGATAGCAAGTTGGAATCAAGATTATTTTGACAGATGGCATCTAGCCTGTCTAATATACATTTTACCTGCTCCATAAATATTGATGATTTTAATACATTTTTGTTCTGCCATATGCTTCTTAAAGGTACACTTCCAAAACTTGACTTGGCTGTGTGATTTAGATGGAATTAATCTCCATTTTGTAGTACCATAAATGAGATCAGAATCACATGCATTGTGTCTGAAGTTGGAAGATTAAAAATGGGGTGTGTGCGTGTGAGGGCTCAGGGGGATAACGCCAGCAGATTTGCATCCCAGTTCCACTCTCATAGTCCTGAGGTCATGAATATTACAGAGGGACACTGTGCAGGTGGAAGGTGTCTTCATAATGTAAACCTTTTTACACAGAAAGGAGTTCTGGGCAAAGGGAACCCCCTGCCTCATGAAGTCCTGCTACTTGGACAATGTTTGAAACAATTCTTTCCTCTCCATTGTGAAACCTTTCAGCTCTGTCAACTCCTATGACTGCCGTACCAAATACCTCCAAGAAGAAAAAATATTTGTAAAGATGGTGGTCTTGTTAGATACCTACTGAATCAGGTTTTTTAGACCCACAACTGTATGAGCATCGCTTAACATGCAAGCTGATATACTATACAGATATTCCTCTGCATAAGCACTCTTTCCTACACCCTGCCATTTAAAGGATGTACTGCTGCGTGCTTTCTGGAGAAGAACTATTTGCTTTGTATAAGGACAGTTTCTTTGAACTCTGTCACTTCCAAGGCAGATGTGGTGTATAGTGACAATTAGCTCTCTTATTAACACCACCACTTTCCTGCTTCTCCACCAAGGTTACAGACCCGTTCACAGTGCTGTAACTGAAATGGGAGTGGGGCCAAGGCTGCTGGCAGGAAAAGGGGAGATGTGGGCTAGCGAAAGCCCAAGAACCATTCCCCCAGGCTCCAGTAGCCTTGAAAAAAGCAGCACTGCTTCCAACGGGAGCAGCCTCATGCCCCACGGCTGGAAGTTGGCTTTGACTCCCAGCAGTTTTTCCTCTGTTGAATTTGCCACCTTGTCTCATCAAGCAAAAAAGGCAGCCTTACCACCACCCCTCTTCACATTATGCTTCTGCTGCTTCCTTTTCCCACTCTAATTAGAAATTATCCAAATAATGCCCAGGACATCCTCTGTGCATATCTTTTTCAAGCTATTCTATGATATGGCTGAATATAGCAACACACAAAAAATACAGCATGCACTCCATAGTAAACTGTAGAAAATCAGAACAATACCACAAGATTTCATAAAATACTAAATAATGTACTTAGGTTTTTGCAACAGTTAGAAATGATACAAAGGTACCATTTCTACAAAGAAAAAAAATATTTTCAATCAGCATTTGTGTGGGTTCCCAGTGAAAAGGATTTTTATCAAAAATAAAAATGATGAAAAACCTATAAAAATGACAATATAATTGCATTTCCTCAAAAATTAGTGAAAGAAATAGTTTTCTACTCTGTCAAGTGCACAATTTTTTCTAGCTACGGTCAGAAAAATGAGATTTACAACTTAAAAAAATCAGTTAGGATTATATTTTCCCATCTTTAAACAGTTACTTTGCTTTTTTGTAAAGTATCTGGTACTATTTACTCCTCTTTACAAAGGGGAAAATAGTACACCATAGCTCGTCAGCAAAAGAAGGAAAACAGAACTAGAAAACCTGCTGAGAATATTTGCAGCATGCTTTGCTTGATAAATAATAACCACTTCAGGGCTGAGCATATAAAAGGAGAGGTTAATGGTCTTGCTGATGCATTGGTACATTAGTAATGGCAGAGGCTCAGTTTGTTGGCACCGAAATCAGACAAGAGCCCATATACAGCATAGTACTTGCAATAGAAATATAGGCAGCTAAGTGCTTTAACTTTGCTACCCAAAGTATATTACAAAATTACTCCAAGCACCATACAAAACTGTCAGGAAGGTTTCTTTGCAAAGTGTATTTATGTAAACTCTCTTCAAATTAAACAAATCATTTCCTAGTCTTTCTTTTTTTACAGCCAAATTGTAAGAGGCTTGGTCTATGTCTGCTCGCACTAGTTTAACTGGGCTTTCAACTACATCTGCGTGTTTGGCTATGAATAGAAGTGAGAGGCTTGCTAGAAGAATTCACACAGTCAGAGTCAGGATTTATCCCTGTGCACTAACTTACTACATAGCAGCAGCCAGCAGCCACATGGGTTGGTATTTATCAAAACTTAAAATTACAGTGACAGCACTGTCCAGAAATGCATGCTGCTTGCTGTAGAGGGGCTGGGCCATGAAAGATGTTTTGCATAAGATTTGGTTTGCCTGAAGAGACTTAAACTTGCTATGCAAAGGGAAACTTGATATAAACCATGCCCACTCACAGAAGCAAATTATATTCTGTACGGAAATGCAGCATGCTTTCTATACATTCAACATGTTTGCTACTTAAGTTAAAGGTTGGAAAAGGCTCACCTGACCATACTATTAAAAAAGATACATGATTTGGAAGAAAGCCAACTACATAGGGCTGTGAGGGGTTCAAAGATAGGTCATATCCTTATTAGATGTAAATCAGCAAAGCATCACTGGCTTTTGTGTATTCAAATCAATTTTCACCAGCTAAGAATACATCCTTGCTCTGGTTGGATGAGACACAAAGGAAATCTAGATACCACAAGAAGAGCTAGCATTTCTGAAGCCAATAGTAATTTCTGGTTTAGCCCATAATAAGAGCTTTAGAGATGTCTGAGAGTCAGTACTCGGCTGGAGCAGAGTATGCTAATTTGTGCAGGTGCTAAAACACAGTAGCTTGGCAGCTGTGAATGGGAAAGAGAAAAAAGAGTGCTTCTCCATCTTTCAGTTGTGATTTGACATCTCTAAATGCGGGCAAAGGCTGAATCAGTTCAGAAGGTTGGTTTGACCAAACACCCAAGAAGGAATATATAAAATAAGGCAGAAACACAATGAGAAATGGCTTTCCTTGAGTGGCTTCTAGGTAGACCAAAACTGCAATGGGAAAAACCTCTCTCAGAGCTATTTTATTTACTTTTTTTTTGCCACTGCTCCTTTACTACCAGTTCTGGAAATGCCAAGGCAAATTAGTACTACTGTGGCAGAGGTTAACCAAGCATCTGTAACCCTCAGAAGAGGTGAAGTCTATTTCTGTTCAGTCTCAGGTAAAGCTTCTGGTTCTGTTCTTATTTGATTCAAGCAATTTTACAGGTACTTAGTCATTTGTATTTTTGCAAGGATTTAGCTGTGATTGCAATGGCAGCAGATGCTGTAAGTTCACAACTCTGCCTGCTGTACGCTGGCACTGTGCTAAACAACCACTTATGAATTGCATCGAGGCTTACAACAGCCCAGTCCTCAAAAATGCTCAAGTGTTTGGATCARAGAACAGTTCACTGCATTCAGATTAGGACACGCACTGGGCACAACAACATAAACGTGTTCCTTGCTTTGCCCTCAGTTCCTAGCAATGCTTTCTTTTCCAGTTTGCACCACAAAAGTGGACAGTTACACAGAAGTATCCACAACAGTTCCAAAAAATCTCATTTCAGAGTGATAATAGGTAAGTTAGATCCAATTGTTCTGTGTAGCAGCTCAGTTTCCCTCCACATTCATTACTTTGCAGTTGTTAACCTGGATTTCCAGGTGCCATTTTGTTACCTCTTCACTCAGTTCTGTGATGTCTTTGTCTAATACTTTGCAAGTTTTGACAATGTTAAAGACTCCAGATCAAAGAATAGATTATCTTTTTAAACTTACTTTTTTTGTTTGTTTGCTCTTTCTTTACTAGTTATGAACCCAAGACAAGACCTTCCATTTACCTTTTGGAAAGTTAAGTTTCTTTACCAGTTATACTGTATTGACTGAATAACTATATTGAAGAAATTCTGAAGGTGTAGTCTTGAAGGACACCTGTGGCCCACAAAGTCTTTTTAATGTTTTCACCTATTTAATTTTTCCAATTCTTCACCTACTAAACTTCAAGTAATTGCATTGCATGTTCATTTTATTCTGTGGTTCCTCGCCTGACATCCCAGCAGTCCCTGAAAGATCCTGTTCATGCACACTGTCTGTGATGAGTCCTTTTCTAATTAATTTTGCCAGAATACCAGAGAATACAGCTAGCAATCCCAAAACATAATTTATCTGAAGGATTTCTTAACAGAAAAAAATATTTATAGGCAAGAAAAACTATTCACTTACAAGGAGATCAAAATTCTCTCAGGCCTTGCAAGATGGCAAGGGTCACAGTCCCTATCTTTAAGGCTCACGCTAACAGTCTGAAAGATGGCTAACGCAGCTGTTTTCTGTCTTCAGAATAGAAAACATAATAACATTTTTGAAGTTGTTAGAGGAAAGAGCTAGCCTGAGGGAAGAGAAAGGGTTACACAGGTGTGAGGAGAACATAAAGTAAGCTCTGAGAAAACATTGTATTTATTAAGACACACTCAAAAATATTGACCTTAAATGGAAAGTAATACAAGTCAGGTCTTCATGGTTACATGTGATCAAAACAAACGTGTTTGTTGCTTCCAGTTTCAAGGTGGTTTGACATAATATGTTTATAGAGTCCTTCCTGTTTAGTGAGGCAGTAATATAGATAACAAGCTAGGGACATATCCCTCAAAAGCTCTCAACATCTTTTTAAGAGAAAGAGGGCTCTGCAGATAACTGAAGAATCCAAGAGTCTTTCAACCATTTTTCTTCAATCTGACTGTAATTAACTATTGTAGCCAGACAATCAGCTATTCAAAAGAGAAATGAGTTCAGTTTTGGGCTCAAGTTCAGGAAATCCTTAACTTGGTGAATAAGAAGTCCCACTGACATTACTCTGCATTTCCTATCAAAGCACCTCTCTAAGGACAGCAGGTACTGCAGGACTGATTCAGGAAGCACACGTGCAATTTTAGACATCTGTGTTATCTCACAGCATCAGCGACTACAATAGAGAAGCCAAAGCCACAACTCTGTTTCTGATATACCTAAACATTAGGAAGCTGGCATAGTGAAAGCACAAAAACAACGTGTTCATAATTCCTGGGCTGCTGAAGTCTGGTAACAAGCTTTATTTCCATGCTTTCTTTTTCCTAATATGTACACAATTTACTTCCGAAGTCACATGTACTGYGTACTCTGTAACAGAGCTCAGGAGCTCCTTTTATTGTCTGAGGCTTGGATTTGTAGTGTTAATGTATCACAGAATGCCCCCAGAGGAATAACCTTTTGCCCCATCGGTTTGTTTACTATAGCATTTCTGGGTTTAATTAATGAGGTAGCTAGCATGAAAACTTTTACTTGTTCCTACAGTTTTGTTATTGCTATTTAAAATTATTTCATTACTTCAGAGGGCTTATTTCAAATCACTACCACATCCTTCTTTTGTTTATGTCCCCATAACATATAAGAAATAACAGTAAAACCTTTTTCTTGATTACCTTCCCCTCAATCTCATTACTTCATGTTTCTTTATGTTGACTTGGATAAGTCACTCAAGTTTCTAGACTATTCCAAACCATTCACATTTAAATTACATGCTTCAGACCATCAGCAAGTAACATCTTCTCATAAAGGCTTTTTTGGTGGGAAGAAGCGTAATTTAAGTCCCACCATTTACAGTTGGACTCCATGATCTTCCAACCTAAATGATTCTATAATACTGACAGTCCTCCTCAGTTTTAGTCTTTTCTGCAGTTCTCATTTTCAGTATGCAGAATACTCTATTAAGTAATACACAACTCTCTAGAGATTTACGTGTATATTATTTATGGAGGAACCCCTACCATCATATAATCCTAACAACCTTGTTGACTAAGTAGTTCCACCCAAAGAAGCATTTCATCTTGTCTCAAGAACACTTCCTAATAATGGTACTACAGTGTCTTTCTTGCTGTCTACTTCAACAAGTAACAGTTCCATTTTCAGCATCCCTTCAAGAGTTGTTTTATACTCTTCTTTATCAAAGGGTTAATTTCCCACCATAGAAAGAGCTTTTAAGGCCTCTGCAAACTCTTTCATCAGCCTTTTATTTACCCAGTCTTGTGTAGTGCTTAAAGTACAGTCAGATTCAGGAAGCAGAAGAACAGTTTTGTGTTCTTCTGTAGATACTATTTCATTTGGCTAGGTCATGTAGTGTATTTCCGAGCCTAAGGTTCTCTATTTAGAAAGTGGAAATAATAACCCATATGTAAAYGTAAAGAAATATACGGGATTTTAGATAAAAAGGGTCTTACAAACCTTATATAAATTTATTATTCCATATACACTGGAATAATTTCTAGTGCAAAAGAGTTTTAACCTTCAGTACAGTCATTGTTTAATTTCTCATATTAAGTCTTTTCTGGTTGAGCACAAAACCAGTGACCTTCACTGAATTATGAGAGCTATTGGGAACACTTTATGCTTCAGTCTCTACTTCTTACTCATGCATTTCCTGACTGATAAAGACAGGAGGGGAAGACTTAAGTCCACTGCTGATGTGGTGAGGATAGACTACTGACTTCTACAAAAGAAAGTTGTGCCTTGTATTAATCAAAAAACAAAGCAAAATATTACCCCAAAACCAAAGCAAATGCTCTTGATCTGTTCCTTGGCTATGCAGTATCTTGTCTTCTATTTTTGCTTGAGATTATGTCACAAGAAAATACCTTCTGCAAAACACAGGTACCTCTGGTTCCTTGATTGTATTGTTAACTCTGGTAAGGAAAGAGATAACTATTGATGTCAACAGGACAAGCATTTTAACCAAAATGTATGTATGATTAAATTGATAGTATTATCAACTGCCTTTTATATTGGGAATTGAACACTATCATCAATTTTCAGAGCACTGCAGCAGCAGCATGAGGACTACTCATTAAATTAAGTTAAATCAAAATCACCTTGTGAATGGATTCAGTGTTGGAAACAAATACCGTTATCATTTATTTCGATATAAATGAAGACTCACAACAGTTCCCCCCCGCTCCCTGTTCCTCCATTACATTTGTTTGATTCAATTGCTCCCTCTGGGCTGCACAGGTGTACATGCTACAGAAATTGGGCTTGATGCACATTTACCTATTCTATCCAAACACAGGACTTCTTGGGAAGCTCTTAGCTTCCACTTACAGAAAAAGAAAATCACATTATGTAAATGACAAATCAAAATTCAGCATTAGTAATTGCTGAAAATTCTCTAAAAGCCTGCATGTTTAGTGGTAGTGGCATCCCAGAACTTCACAGCTCTCACCCTCTGCTCCCGTATGGTGCAGTTCTGCAACAGAAACCCATACCAATAACTGAAACTGCTGACAGCCAGAGGGAACGGCATGAGATCCTGATTTGTAAATATCACTGGACCACTCTGAAGTGGACTTATTTCTGGCTTTGCCTTAAGCATCATTTGAAGGCAAATGAAACAGAATTAGCCCTCTCTTTTCAGCTATTTAGCATAATTAATTTGATCAGCCCAGCGAAAAAGAGTGGTTCTTTCTCTCATGCTGCAATGACATAATTTCTTTGACCCCTATTTCTACCTTTTAGATACAAGAGGTTCACACAGTTAGAAACGGTGACTGTTGCATCGTTAGCAGGTATATTGCCAGAATAATTACTTCAATAGGTGAAAAAACCATGTGTATTTATTTCTAACGTGGCAAAATTTCAGGTTGCCTCAATGTCACATGCATTGTACACCTCCTGTCATGTTGCTCCAGCTAAATATCTTTTTTTTTTGGCAACCAAATTTATATAACTTATGAAAAACATGGGAACTATGACAAACTGTAGCGCTCCATAATAAGAAAATATCACCTTTTAGGAAAAGGTGATGTACACGTACAGTATTAGCAGTTCAGCAGTTAACTATTAAGGAGAAACCCAGCCCTGATTAAATCCAAACTTTTGTCCAAACTTGAAGCTAGCTTAATCTTAAAAGTTTCAAGATCATGAAACATCCAGTAGACCTGCAAGAAAAATGTTGTTGTACCCTGAGATTCAATCTCACTTTTTAAAAATTTAAAAAAAAATTTTTAAATGGTAATAGCTATTTCTGTTACTACGACTCCGATTCATCAAAGCCCTTAAGCATATGCTTACCTTTAAGAAAGTAAGATGACAATGAAATCAACATATGCTCAAAATCTGTTCCCCCTGAAAACACTTGCTGATTTCTAGCGCGCACCCTCTCTGTTCTGGGTTAGCTGTACTCACAACACATAGCATGAGGAGATGGTCTTCGGATGGCAGGTAGTATTCGGGCCCATTTTCCTCCATTCATTTATCATCCTTACTCTTAAAACCTACATTGATTCTCTAGGGTCTCTGGGAGCAAAGACTACAGCAGGTATGGGATTTACCGGGGTTGCTTCCACCACTGGCCTGTATTATTATTTCTTCATACAGAGCATTCAAAGCAGTTTTGGGGGCTATAAATTTATAAGCAACAAGGCAGATGATGGTCTGATAGATCACAGTGTAATATATTAATAGCACAATGTCATGCTCTCAATTGATATACATACAATGTCCCAGATGCAGTCATTGTGGCTTGGGCACATGAGCATCCACCTCAGCTTCACACTAACTCAATCATCCTCTTCTCTCTCTCTCTTTTTTTTTTTTTTTTTCTTTTTAAATAGACATGCTATGATAATAATTGGGGTTTTGTTCAAAGCAGTCATGCTGTAAGACATGATACTCAAGGTAATACTTTTATTTTTATTTTATGGGCTCTTGTTTTGTTTTGTTTACAATTATCAGTGCCTGCTGTGGTTTCTCTAGAGAGCTTTTTTTCTGAAGCAGGTGCATTTTCAGCTCATGTAATGGATTTACAGATATTTGGCCATAAATAGATAGTGTTAAACGCTGCTGTAAAAATGAGATAAATGTTTATTACCCAAAAGGTTAATAAAAAATCCACCTGGGACCTTCTAGAAAAGAACTAATCCCTTTAAGCCTGTATTGAACCAGTGACAGTTGTGCAAGATTCACAAGCAAATTGCATCCCTAAAACATCCTAAAAGCAGAAAAAAAAAAATCCCAGACTGCACACCACAGTAAATGGAGTGAAAGGCATTCATGAGATAGGTACCATTTATTATCTAATTTAAGCACTTAGTAGCAGCATCTGTTTACAAATAACCACTTTCAGCATTAGATAAGTCCCATGTTAGGTTACTGTTCCTTCCCAACTTCATTATCAAACAGTATGATTTTATCAGAGTAACACAGAAAATCTCAGCTGAAAAAGAATGAGTTCTAAAATAGTCAACAAATAATCCAAAATGTCAGCAGGAAGAGGAAACAGCACTTGCCAGGCACCAGACGCTTAATGTATATACAATATTTTCACTGAATCGCATAGGTTCTCACCTATGTCTTTAATGGACTAAATGCACTTGACATTTTACTCCCCTTACACCTTGCTGTTGAATACAGAAATGACAGTAGCAGCCTGGATAGAAAAAAGAATTTATTTTCATCGGAGTACAGATGATATCATAACCATCAGACCTGACAGTTATCCATAACTAAGTGGACCTAGTACGATCTGTTTATACAATACACAGTCCTTTAATGCAAACTCTCCCACCTAGCCACATTTCCTAGCTTCCCTTGGGGGCAGGCAGAACTTAGGTTCTCCCAAAATCCATTTCCTTGTGGCCTCCCAATGTTTTCAAATGTCCTCCTTCCTTATTTCCACTCATACTTCACTTCTGCTAGTTATAAGTCTACTTTTTTCCAAGCAATAGAATGGATGGCAAAAGCTATCCTTGCTAGATGTGATTAGTGGAGTTAAGAGTCATTTGGCCCTCTAAGTTTTAAACAACCTGGCTGTCATCTCCCCCTTCTGGCTGGCTGCTAGAATGATGCAATATATCCGAGTTTGCTTCCCCAAAGGAATCCAGCTACTACCAGGGATGGTGGACTTAGGATAGCTAAGATAGGTAGACGGTTTCTGGACCATTTGGCAGGCGATACCCCATACACTCTACTCTCATTCTCCTTATTCTTCCGAATGGCTGACGGAGTCTATCTGGATGAGGACTGTCTTCTTCAAAGAAGGATGAAAAGTGCATAATAATCTGCATTTATCTAAATGACTACTTGAAGCATACACTAGAGATGAACCTGAGTTAAAAGGTGCTGACTGAGATCTGAACTCTCCTAGGGCTGCAGGAACGCTTTTGGGAGCAGGTAGTTACTTTTCTCAACAACTGAAAAAATCTGAACAGTACCTCAACAACAAATGTTTAAGGCACAGTTTTCAGCTCCTGAGGTTTTCAAACTCTGGATGGAAGGACAAGGCTGGTGTGTATCTTCARTGCATTTTGGTGAAAAAAGAATTGCATAGTATTGAAACATGAGTTTCAGCACTCTGACAGTGCATAGTGCAAACTAGCAAGTTGTAAAAGACCTTTTGCCGGTTAAACTCAAAATACTTCTTTCTCCAACTCCTAGAGTGAAAGTTACTCTATGGAGTAAATGTGTAAATGGAGCATTTACACAGCTGTATTTACTTTTTAGAAGGCTGGCATAAGATACAGGGATTGCAGGCGCTAAATTCATAGTAGGTGCTACAATCCTTGGCACATCTTTTTGTGCTTCTATTTCCCATTGTGTATAAACGGGGATAGCAATGCCTSCTTGTAAAGGCATGAAAAAATTAACACACTGTGAGGTAGTCAGGATCTCACAATTAAAACGTTTGAACAAAACCTTGAAGCAAAATTTGGCCAGTTGCTATTGTATCTTTTTTCAGGTCACTGTATTCAAACGCTGTTTTTATATGCGTTTTTCCCAAAAGTCATGTACTTACTTTATGCTGTCTTTCCTCTTCCATTTATTATCACTGATACCCTTCCCAACACTACAGAGTTTTTCTGAAATCTACCCCTTTATACTCCCAACCACTAAAACCCTAAAAGATTTTTTTCTTTTACTAGATACAAAATGCTTTAAGATATAACTGTTCCTTTAGGCACACCTTTGGTAGCGTGTGTGGGAATTTTGAAACTCCAGTTTCTTTTATACTACAATGATGTTTGCTAGAAGTATATCCTGAAGTTAATGAAGTATCACAGCATATCAGAAGTTTATACCAGATGCTTCAATCCCCCCCAAAACTTCGTGATATTTTAAGCTAGTGCATAGCTTCAATTAACCCCGCCTTTGTGTATCCCCAGGTTTGGAGTCCTGTGCTGATGAAATAGCCTAACTCCATCCTGAGATTGACAAGTTATTAATTAGGACAGCAGGCCTGTCACAACCTCTAAGCCTCACCAGCACTTCCACCAGTTCCTTGGAGAGATGTATTGTCGCCTACTATTGGGATTAAGCTTCTCACTTCCAAAATATAAGCCTCAGTCATGGCAGTAGATTGAAAATGACTCTATTAGTATTCTTGTAGCCCTTTGGCCTGCATCTCTTCCTTTTTGATTTTACGGGTGAAGTCTCGGACTATTGAAGACAATGGGAGTTTTGCCACTGACTTCACTGGGGCCAGAATTTCACTCTACATATTCTACAGGGAATCCCRAGAGAAAGAATTTAATTAACAAAGTAGATTATCAAGTGCAGTGGAACAAAAACAGCCTTAAAATATCCTCAGTTGTCTCAATAATGGAGATAGTGACTTGGATAACTTAGGGCAGGACGTAATCTACATAATCTTGCCATATTGGCTGAGAAAGCAGCAGGCAATGCCGCAAACTCTGATGAACTAATAGTGAATCCTTGTTGTAGGAGAACGCTCAAAGCACTTGGAAAAAACGCACCAGTTAACAACGCTGTTGGACTCCAACAAAGTAAAGGGAAGCTTTTACAAAGGATGACTGAAGGGTGACATTCTTGGGACTCCCTGTAAGTTGAACTCTTGCCTTGACACAAAGGCATTGGGAGAGCACACAGGATTTGGACTCAACAAGAGCTGTATGTTTCCATATTACTGTTTGTATTGTATTACTTAGTATTCTCTGATGAGGCCGTTAGTGTACAATGATGGCGATCATACACAGCATGAGCTAGCCTCTGTTGGCAGCAATTACAGATTCTGTTTAAGAGAGTTTTCAGTTGCACTGTTTTTACTTTCCACCAGTTCAGGGAGCCAGCAGAGTATATATAGTGTCAGGTCAAAAAGAATGAGAAAGGAGAATTTTACAGGAAAACAYGCATGCTAAAGTTTCAATGAGAGTATTGTATCCCATTAGAAACATTCACATTTACTATCAGGTGCCCTGAAGAATAGCCACAGTGCTAAAATGTTAGTGCTTTTGCAGCTCTACTAGTTTAGAGACAGCTGCTTTTGTTGGATTAGATTCACAAGAAAAGCTCTAGCCAACGCCATGTAGGTCACCATGTGGGGTTCTAGCACTTGCCACACTGCAAAAACGTTATTTAAGACCAAGTTTTGTCGAGGAGCCAAGGGCCCTCTGTAGCATCTGGGTGTGCTGGTTTCTAGTTCATTGCTCAGAGAAAAATACATGGTTTCAAGTCAGAAAATGGAAAGGGATTAATAGACAGATTTTTGTACAATGCAGAGCAATGCCCAGTCTCAGATTTTAGTCTTCTATGTATTTATCAAAGCCATTAATGTATAGTCACTGTTTTTAAAACATCCATAGGCCTGTAGACATCATGTAGAATTAACACAAGTACAGTTTGTAGGAAAGCAACACCACTGAGAATGCATATCTAATTGCACCCCAGCCTGTATAATACCAATTTTCACAGTAAAGTTATAGTCAGTCCTAATAATTAAAAAAATCCTACCTTTTCCTTCCTACCCTTTTCTAGTCAACCTTTTTCAAAGCACCTCTGAATTAATACTATTTAACTGCTGGATTTGAGCATGAAAGAACTTAGATTAAGTTTCCAGTGAGCAAGAGTCAACATTGCAGATTTATGCATGACCAACAGAACACACACTAGCTATCACACCTATTAGCTGAGGTCTCTGGGACGCTCCAGTATAGAGACTACACAAAAGCACTTTCCCATTCTTGGGAGAGTTCAAGTCTAGGTCATTCTGGCAACGGACATGAAGGAAAAGCAGTGCTGTTCATGGCCATGCTGGAAAAACAGAAGTCCAGCTTCAGTCGGCCTGGATCCATGAGAAGGGCAAGGCTCTCATCCAAACTTTTAATTAACACTTTGCTATACTTTACACACTGTTAGGCATGTTAGATGCTGACCCACATTAACACAATCCAGCAAAACAAGCAATCATATCACAACTTGGGATACACACGATTCTGACTAAATCTAATAAAACACCTAAGTAACTGACTGATAACTAATGGCCAACAGTACCACATTCACAGAAAGCTGCAGAGACACTCAGAGGAGGGTCTTTCCTGAGAGGCACACAAGAAACTTCCATCACCATTTTTTCTCAAATTTCCCATCAAACTTTACTTTAAAAGCATAAACAACAATAATTCTTTCCTACCTACCCCATCTGYAGTCCTGCCTCTGCCGAGAAGGTTGCATAGGGCTCTCCTTTGTCACGCACCACCAGGAGCAAAAGCTATTCTGGCACCGAGGTGAGGCCCTCAGAAACACCTGGATGCATCCCTGGGCCTTAAAAAGGTACACCTGGATATCGTTAGGTTCACCAGGCCCTGCCTTCACCTGCAGGATYTTTATTCCTAATAATGCTGTGTACAAAAGATTGAGCTCAAAACAGCTTTCAGGTTAAGAAACTAATCAAATGCAGAGACTCAGGTTGTCCTCATAAGCATGAAATGGCAAAATGCCTTTTTTTTTTAACAGTGTCATTTTCCAGGATGGATTTATATTCTGCAGTGTTTACAAGGCCTGTGTTTTCACAGCATTTGAGGCAAACAAAATGCTCTTGATGAAATACCAGCTCTTTCTGTGTGCAGAATATGGCATTAAATTTATAGAGCAAAGGAAGAAGTGGTTTACTTGCCTTGAGGGGAATTGAGAAGTGACAGTAGGCACTTAACAGCAAGTTCCAATTACAGCATTTAAATATAATTGCATATTCTGTTAATCTATGTCAGGGTGGCATCATTTTAATATGATTGTCACAGATTCTTTTTAATATTATAAGTGATGTGAGTGAAGCTGAGCCTACTGAAAAAGTTCAGTTCCAGGTCTTAATATACGCTCCAATTCTGTCCGTCAATTATGCTACAGCAGAGTTCAAATAAAGGTCTGGGGATCTAAAGGATGTAGCTACCTTTATTAAAGTACTTCTATTGTAAATACATGTATGGGTCAGGAGACAGTTATCATTTGGTCTTGTTATTTTTTATGAGCCTACTACTATTAGAATAGACTCTTGTGTATAATGATTTAGATGTGTCATGGAATCTTATTTCAAATGGAAACCGTGAAGTGAAATAACAAAAATTACAGTTTGACCTCTGCAAAAATGTTGATTTATGCACTCCCAGGTTTGCATTATATAGAGCTATTACAGGAGACAATTATAATCCAAGGTTCCAAAAGCACTTGGTATATGCTTTATAAACTCCAAACTCCTAATTATGTAATAGAAACTTAGGTATACAAAGAATGGAGATTCATGTTTAGTAGTTCAACTTCAAAACTTAACATAGGCATTACTCTTATTTAAAATGGTAAAAATGTGTGGCAGACTGTTTCTTCTGGTGTCCTGCCTCCTTGCTCCACCACAGCTAGGCCCCCATTGGGATTTACTGCCTCCACAGTTGTGCTAATGAAACCGATTGTATGGCCACACTTCAGACTTGATCAGAACTTATCTGAGTTAAAAAATATCCTCTTTTGGAGGATTTTTTAGTCCAAGTGAGCTCATTGATCTGGTTTAGAAAGCAGCCCACACAGCTGCATCAACACAAATATTACAGTAATGCATTGCATCTTGGGGGCTGGAATGAATGACTGCGGTAGAAAAGGGAGAGAAATTGTATCACAGAACTGTATAAAGAGTTTCCCAACTTACTGTCTCTTGCTAGAGAGTATTTGAAATGTCTTTATACAGGCACAAACTTCTGATTATACACTTCATCAAATGCTGTAGATGTTTTGTGGGCAGTGTATATAAATAGAATTTACTGCAGAAATGCAGCCACCTCCTTGGAGGAATCCATTAGTTTTATTGTAGTGATGACCACAATCAGCCAACAGAATAAAACAGGAAGAAAGCCCCATAGAACGGAAAGAAGAGGGTGGAATTACAAGACAGTAATTATCGAAACGTCCTTCTTTTTGTGCAAATTGTCTCTAGGTCTTTAGACAAGTTTATATCTTATATTAAAACATCACTGCCCCAACAAAACTATCCTCTAGCACCATGCTGGCACATGGGTTGCTGTAATCATGCAGGAAGAATGCCACTTACTGAATCACTGGATTTTCCTTGGCGGTTTCCCATCCAACACTACAGGGCTTGGCTGTGTTTAACTCTCAAGTTCAGGCAGGATCTCAGCCAAAGTTGCATGGCCACATATTTTCTTAACCCTCCARCCAGCTGCCATGTTAAAAAGACAAGCTGCAAATGCCCAGCTACATAATTCTTTAAATTTAAGATGCTCTCTCCTAGCATTTTATTGTCCCATTTAGTCTCTGAAAAATTGTTTCTGGCCAGTTACCTATATTTATCAGTCGCCCTATTTTCTCTGTAGTCATTTATGGGAACAGAATAATTTTAAAGCAGATTTTCTTTCATGGAAAGAACCAAAAAATTTCAAAATATGGAGTTTCTTCTAAAAGGACCCTTGCTGAAGTGATGGCTATCCTGGGGGCTTATGAGAAAAAACAAAAGAAAGAGATGTGCATTTTAGAGATCAGTGAAGCAAACAAATGATTGTCCTACGAGCTCTTGGACAACACTGCGCAGAGCTACCATATGCTTCTTAGTGCTCCCCTAACTGCCAGCTGTCTCCACCTTGCTCCTTTCAAATGGCAGAGTGGGCAGCCGAATTGCCAAAATTGATGTTTTGACCTGCAGTTATAGGCAGAGAAGAGGCTTGGGGTCAGTTTGATGAGAACATAAGCTATATAAAAGTAGAGCAAGGACGAAAGAGGGTCACATCGTTCTGCTGCTATCATGCAAGTGTAACTGAGGAAAAATAACAGTGTAGAGGCATTTCTGCTGAACTAGTGTGAGATTAAAAACAAGCCCAGATTCTGAGCAGTATTTTACATTCATTTTTCCTTTCCTTTGCAGAAGAGGCAAATGTTAAACAAAGTGCCAGGCAACAGAAAATCAGATCTGCTGCCCTTTGAATTCATGTCATGATCTGAATACAGATAAGCCTAAAACAAATGAATTGTTGACAAATGTGCAGGCTGGGGAATCTATATTGCAATCACCATACCATAATCTCCTTTCTCAGAATGACCCAATTAGCTTTCCTCCATCTCTTCTAGTCCTCCCTTCCACCATTTCTGTCCATGTCAATGGAGAACCATCATGATAATAATTCTGATTAGTTTGGGCTCCATGCCACACTGTGCCTCATCTCTAAAAGTTGGTACTTCTCAGTAGTGAGATGCACCACAGTGAGTGGCACCCATCATACAGAAATGGCATGTCCTCACGACCTGCTGGACTTGGAACTTGTACTAGCACAGGTCTACTGACACACGAGGAATGAGTGTGCTTGTGTGTGTGCTTCTAAACTTCATGAGGATGTTAGATTAGACTAAAAGGAGAAAATCCACCATTCTGCTAAATGGCAGTGATTGCTCCCTGATCCTGTCATGTTGCTGAGGATAGTATAGAAACCTCTGAGAAAACATTGTTTTAATGATTATTTTTTTCAATGCATTGTTATGGTGGTGTATCTGGTGATTTTTTACTATACCAGCTGGAATCCTAAAGCTTCCTTCTTATGAAACGTTAAATTGGATAGGTTATGACTGTCTGATTGCAGTTACTCTCTAAGGTATGCATCTCATGGGAGATTTTACAAATGAAAGCTTTTACCAAATGAAACACATAACAGGCAGGTGTGAGGCAGAATGTAGGAATACATCCTTATCTCAGTTATAGACTGAAAGCTTGGGAGAAATGCTAACAAACTGTTAAAAGCCTTTAATTTAGTGTGGCCCAAATAAGTTGTGTGCTGTTTGGATGGGAACTTAGAGATCATAAAACCTCAAAAAGTCTTATGAATTTGGGCCCATGACAGCCTGGAGACACTGAACATGCCACAGGCCCTACGAAAGGCAAAAGACAGTGCAATTACTTTGGCAGTCTTCATCACCTCAGTATCTTCCTGAGGGTTTCATGACCAACAGAACAAAGAGTGCCAGGATTCACATGCTACAGCCAGGCCACCTACCAACTGGGCAAAACCAGGCAGCAAAGTGCAAAAAAATGCTTACCTTACTTTTAATTACCTTTCATACAGAAGCAAGACCTGCAGAACCAGGCTCCTGAGGGGACAGGTTTCAGGTGGGGCATACTATCTGTCTGTATCGTGTCCTTTAATACTTTTTGAATTTCAAACATGTCTTAAGGACAGCTAAGCTTCTCCAGGTTGGGCAAAAATCAGTATTTGTTTAGAAGAGAAAGACCTACTGAGTGAACCTATACATACTCTAAGGAAGCATTTATCGCACAAGCTAACAGTATTAGATATCAGAGAATCTTCAGAGGATTGCTCCTTCCTAGCATCCCAAAAGCCTCAGTTAGAGCTTGTATCACCAGTTACCCTAAGACATAAATTCATAGAGAAGCCCAGTCTTCATTAGCTCTAATTCCCATAGAATGGGTTGTTTCAACTCTCTGGTCTTGAGGCTACCCAAAGGCAGTTCTAGCTGGATGCCATAAACTTCAAGGGGCTRTTCAGCAGTCATAGATCATGATGGTATCAGGTGAATGTCTTCAGCCCTGGAAGACAACCAGGAGTGAAGTGTAAGGCTGGATTGCTCAACTGACTCTTCACCACATAGGAATTTTCTCCATCCTAGAGTTTCTTTGCATTGCCAAGTGGAACTGACTTTGTGCTTTGTGCATTTGCACTTGTATCCTCCAGAATGCTCTGCACTTCCAAGAGCTCCTTGGTACAAAAGGCAAAGCAAGCTCAAGTAACTAAATAAGACGGTACTCTCTGTGTCTGTACTGAACACAGACACACGCATGCTCATTATTTAAAACACCCCCCTTCTCCCATTCATATGTTGTTGCTTTTCCCTAATGATGCTTCCACTTTGCCAGTGTCTCCTTCTGAACAGGAGATGCACAACAGCTGGTGAAACAGTACAAAGTCAGGGGAGAGTAGCTATTAGAGGAGTTAACTGGTGAAGCCTGGACACCATTAGGAGACATTTTCCATGTCACTGTGCATTCAGCATGGAATCTGTGTCATCACATGGTGYGGCAGTCTTGGCAAATCTGTTCCAAAGCTGAGTCTGCTGGCACTTTGCAGCTACCATCATCCCTGCTGTCATTGCTCTTTGGCTGCCTTACTGCAAATGGTATTCTCTTGTCACCTTTGCTGCCACACAGACATACAGAGCTAAGTTCAGTTCTAGCTTACCTACGTAGTGTGTCTCTAGGCTGAATGATATTATTCTGGACTCCCTTTTAGTTGGTATTTGTCCATAATAGACATCCTGTAAAAACAGGGATATAATTATTTTCTGCTTTTATCCAGGAATAGAGGGAATAGGGAAGGAATGCCTGATTCTTTTTGGACATAACTGTGTTCAAGTCAGCCCAGTTCAGATGTTATTTTTTCAGTGAAGATCATTCATCAGATAAAGATTCCCTGAACTTCAGGCATTAAACCTGAATTCTTTAAAGGGACGGCAGACCTTGCTGGGAACTGTAGTTTCTCTTGTGGGTAAATCAGCATAGGAGCAGGTAATAAACTATGCTGGTGTTAAGATAATTTTGTATCTGTCAGAGGCAGTTCCTTCTACATAAAACTGTATTCACTGTGGGTATGCAGTTATAAAAATGGAAAGGCATGAGGACACAGCAGCTCCTGGCTCATTTGTCAGATGTTGGGAGCATATCATGCTCCCTACTGTACTAGACAAACTTGTTTTTCCTACTGTGCTAGTCCTTTTCTGCATTTCACTCCTTTCATGCATCCAATTAAACTGTTCATTATTTTACAAATTTTGAGGAATCCTTCAAGGCAGTTACTCCACTCCGATGCAAACTTTGTACAGAAAGTAGGATATTACTTATCATTCCATTCTGCTGCTCTCATTTACCATGGAGAGGACACGTTTGTTGTTCGCTGACCCCTCTGGATTGCAGGCAGCAAATGTTAAAGGGATTTGCTCTTTACCCACCCTACAGGAGTCCTTCTCAGTGTGACTAATGCCCTGTGCTAACACGTACTTAAACACACCTTGAGGATTTTTGCTTGTTTTTTTTCCTGAATCTGCATGCAGCCAAACCTTTAGGCAAGTCTCAAGGAGGATGAATTCCCACTTTAGAAAGAAACTGGCTTGAACGTTCTGGGGGCTCACAGTAATGGGCCACTTCATACAGCCAGCACGTTGACACGGGTCTGCAAGCTTTTTGGAAAAACAAGATTTAAGAGTTGCGTTCATTATCCACATGCCACATTATCATGCTAGGACATAAAAACCGGAAGAGTAACAGCCACGCACTGAGGTATCTTCAGAGAAGTAGGACTGCTGGGTTGCCATATTTTTTCTTCCTTCTGCTAATTCCTGAATAAAGGGAAACAATAATATCTGTACAGCCTCTACTTCTTTTAGGAAATTCCCTGTCTCTGAAAGGTTTCATAAGTTCTTTCATTAACCTGCTATTATGTATCCGATGCATGCCTTTATTTAAAAAAAAAAAAAGTTCAATCTTCCGATGTAGAAAATGAAATACTATTCTTTAAATGTTCTTATTATTTGAGCAATAATAGTTTCGGGGTCCAGCTTTCTCTCCTCTGTCCTGTACAATTGAAACTTTCAGGTTAATTTTTGCTGGCTTTGACATATTTTTACATCTCTTGTCTATGCATTTTACTCCCCTCCTGCTCCTAGCTACTCTATTGCAAGAGGGAACCTGTGACATTTAGGGATAATGCAATTTTTTGGAAACCTTGCCCACAGCAGAGGGACCAATGGAACAAAGTCCATTTGTTCTACTTGTCCCAGATGCACCAGATGCACAAAGTATGTAGACATGCATAAGCCTCACTGGACATTCATATAGACAAAAACTGTGCTGGTGTTGGCTAACAAACTCCCCTAAAGCATTTTCTTCTCAAGCAATCAGAAGACTTCCCTGATACCAATACCAAGTAATTTTCATCTAGCATGTTTGGACTAACCTAATCAGCTTGATATGACTATATATTTTAAATGGTACAGGAGGACAACTGGAACAGTGCAGTACGACTTGGAGCAATTTTTACTCTAAACTTTACCAGACATTGTCTGGTTTAGTTTATCTTTATGGCTGGTTCCTTAGCTTCTGGCAAGGCAAGTATTTAAAAAATGAACATATGTTGCATAAAATGACAATGCATGTAAATTAATTATTTCACTCTGACATACATTTCTAGCATAGCCCTCTTTCTGCAGAGCAATCTCTATCGCTAGCAATTCTGATCATGTTCTGTGAAGTCTGTGTGGCCACGTCTGTTAAAATGCAGCTGCATTTCATAAGTCATTCGTTACCTGTAAATGCAGGTAAGCAACCTATATGAAGTAAAGATGAACTTTCAAATAATTGATCTAATGAGGATGGGGAATATGGTAGTAATTAGTGCTTTGGGAGCAGCCGTTAGGGTTCATAAGCTCTTTCTGTGGATTATTGAATGTCTGATTCCTGGATTCGAGTTACTTACATGCAATGCAGGTGCTATTTACTCATCTGCCTTGTAGATGAGTTGTAGATAAATTTTTTTTAAGTAACGGCAAGGAAATACAAAGCATTGTGGTTAATAGCTTGAAAGAGTTCTAATAATAATCATACTTTTTGCTTCCTGCTCCCCAAATAACCTTCCTGACTGGATTTTTGTTCTTAAAAACCAAAATTGAATGAGAGAAAACAGAATCAGAACTGCCTGAAATGTCAAATCTTAGGAGCACAGCTTGGAGAGCAGACAGATGGACCTAGCAAAAAGCAACCGCATATAAAAGTGCTATAATCCGTTGAAGCAGCATGTTAGTCGAGAACAATCAGATTCAAAATTGTTCCTCTGAAATTTTCTCGCTGGCAACCAAACATTGTGACTTTTGTCATCGTGCTACAAGGATGAATCAGATGGGTGACAAGAGCCAGGGATTGGAGAGAAAGCAGCAGATGTGAAGACTGAAAAGTGAAGCCAGCACAAAATGCTGCTATCGCTTACGAGGGGAGGTAGTGATTATGGCATTAATCAACATTCCATAATCAATGGCAAAAACTCTGAGGAGTGCCAATATCTATTCATCTTTATTTATGCATACGCCAATCCTTCTTTACAATGTTGTCCCTGGGAGTAGTTTCTAGGTTATAAAGACTGTTGTCATGAAAAGAGATAATTGTAGTTCATGACCTGGAGGCCAAGGTAGTGCATAATAACGCTATTGTGCTCTGGGATGTACAGAGAGCTCTATAATGAGGGTGGAATGTAACCAAATACGGCATTCCAGTGTAAAGTCAACAATGCATTTTAAACAGAAAATTCTAGCTGTGCTATTAGAAATACGCTTTTGCCAGGACGTAATTACACAGAAAACCAAATTATATCACAAAAGTGATAGCATTCTTGACATCAACAGCCAAAAAGGTACTTTACCCCATGAGCTTACCAGACCTGTGAACAATGGAAAGTTGTGTTGGAAGGCTGTTAGCCTGGGACTGAATCCTACCTTGGAGTGCATAATGCTTAACTCTTTCCTTGCCTCTTGGGCAATGTTTTGTGTCTTGCTCACCCCATAATTACATCCAATATCTGCCATATTTGAGACTGAGAACTATTTCCCTGTATAGTACTAAAATGTCCTAGTTATAAGCCTTAAAATTATCTCAGAGAGAGTCTGGCTTAGCAACCTTTGAGCCTGCTGTTTCCGGAAGGCTTCGGCTAAGCACACCGGATAAGGAGGCCTCAGGGATGCTTTGCTGGTTTTGGCAAGGACCATACTAAAAACCTAAACCTAAACCTAAACCAGTTCTGACTTCTCCTCTTTACTGGTTGCAATTTCATGTTCTGTTTTCAGCGTACTTTTAGAAGAATACTAGAGTGCTTTTTTTATACTCAGACATACAGATAATGAGTTGCATCACACTAAGTTGGAGGCTGACATGCTTTTTTGTGGAGTGTTAAAAGTTTATGGGAAGTTTGACTTAAAACTATAGTCTACACCATGCTCCCAGGGGAAAAGACAAGGCTTCTTTGAAGCTTGGAAATGATGCTCCATTTGCATTGCATGGTATCTGAATATACTGGATTAAGTTGCTTTATGTGATGTTATGTGACTGAACATAACCAAGTATAACCATATGGTCCATAAAGTAACTTGTGAAATAGACTTGCCTTACCCTGGGAATAGATGTTGCTCATTTACGATCCCCAAAATATTCTATGTCTGAATTGCTTGCAAGTAGTGCAAGGGAGCTGGGCTGTATTTTGAGGCCAGTGCAGCAGCCAGACAGAATCCTGACACCAGTACAGCTATAAAATGTACTTGTAGGTCAAAGATACAAAACAATCTGTATCATGCTGATTGCTGTCTTTAGTGTTTCCCAGTGCAGATCTGTTCAATATATAAGAACACAGAATTACTGTTCCTGGTTATGTTAAACTGAACACTATAAAGACTATCACATTATTCTGGTTAGTTCTCCAAGGAAAAGAACAATCTCAGAATCCAGCTCTCCTACACATCTACCCCAAGGATAAAATCATCTGTTTGAAGTGATCCCAATTCATTTCTCTGTAGCCTTAGTCCCTGTCTGCTATCTTTGACAGCTAATTCTTTCCCATTCTTTTGGAGTGTAGTTTAATCATGTAAAACTACACTAACACTTCTCAAATATTTTAAATGCCCACTATTTCTGGTTTGTCCCTTATAATAATGATTTGTAAATCCTAGAAGCTTTCCTGACAAACCTTGAAAGACTCTACTAGCATTTCCATGTTTGTAATTTTCAGTAGCAATTGGATGTTATGAAGTCACTGGATGTTACTAAAATGAACCATAATTACAAAGTTAAGACTCAGATCATAGTTACTTCAATATCCTGGATTAATCTGAATTCGGAGCCTGGGACTAGGCTATGACAAAAAGATACAGAAGTTTGAAATGGGGTCTTCCCCAGGACTAAAGAAGGCTTGGATCTAGAATTTTCGTTTGAATCTTTTGCTAATATCTAAATTTTTTTTACTTCAGAGAATGGCTGGGCATAGCTGAATACTAACAGCACACTCCTGTGAGAACAGAATTGGAGCACATTGAGCAGTTGATAGTCAGCTGACTCTCTTTTCTTTGTTCTTCATTGTCAATAACACCCATGAAATTCATATTTTAAAATAAATAAAAGGACAGAGAAGAAAGAATAAATAATTTAGGCGGTGGATTAATCTAATAATCTTATGGTAATACTGGCAATAACCATTGTTGTTTTAAAGCATGACGAACAGTGCTGTTTTTATTAAAGCTGCATGGAAAAAATGCACGCTCTGGTTCTTAAATATCTTAACGAAAATAGTTTTACTATCAGATACATCCTTTCCCAGTTGCCTTTGAATTGTTATACTCGCTAGAAACCAATGGCTAGGTAAGTAAATCAAAGGGAGATATTTCTGATGAATGTCCAGAGGCAGTTCTACACATTACATGTTGTAACCCTATAATTAAAAAGTGTAGCCTAAATTCAAATATTGCAGCAGCTACCTGTTGACTTTATTAGATCAGTACCTCTTTATTACCTATTAGATTTTTGGGAGGCATCCATAAAGTTCTAAACCCCTTCTAAGAGTATAAATCTGGAGGTGATGAACTCTATTTCATTATGGAGATTTATACCTTTAACAAAAAAAGAGAATATTTGATATTAATAATAAAGATCTTTGCAAATTTCCTAGGGAGTTACTTGACTATATCATCTTGTGCAAGTTACTCTATTCATAACCGGTTTTGTGTGCTTTTTAAAGACTGAACATCCATCTTTTCTATTGTGTTAAATAAGAGAGATTTTGGAAGTCATATAACATATCTCTCTGTGGATGTGTGCTTGCATGTGAATGTGCATGTATGTGTAGGAAAGTTTCTCTATACTTAGCACTCAGTGAAGTGCCACACCAATCCACATACAACTCTGTTTTCTCAAATTTTTACCAGTCGGAGAGTGTTCCCACGGATGTCAGTGGTAGAAGTATCAAGCCCTGCTCATGAATGTTGGATGAAAAGAGATAGAAATATTGGCTTCCCCACTGCTCAAGGAACTCATTTTTGAGACCTATTTCACCTCCAGAAGGAGCTGAGTGCCTGAACTATTTAGACTTAAATTACAGTGATGGGGACCAAATATAATTGTCTTACCAGATATTGAATTCTTATCCACATCTGGCACTAATGTGCAGTGATGAAATAGGCAGGAAAAAGAGGAATTAGAGGTAAAGAAATGTAGGAATGGATATTCATTCTTAGAGGTATGCATCAAAGCACCAAGTACTATGTCCTTTTCACAGTATTTTCCACTATCCCTCAGTTTCCTCCCCAAAAATAATTTGAGCAGGTGGCCAGAAAACAAAGCAAGCAAACTCACAAGCAATTAAAAAAACCTTTGATCTTGTTATTTCATATCTAAAAGTTCAATAGTAAGACACTAAATGTGGAAAAAAATGGAAATAAAGTTTTTTTGACCTTTGTCCTTTGGACATCAGCTAGATCTTTTTTCCCCACTGTGACTGATAAGCATAGCTAAAAGGGAATGAAGACACGCCAAGCATGTCCAAGTTCTTTATTTGCAAGCTTACTGTTTCCTTCCTAGAAAGGGAGAAATCTCTGCATGTTACATTATTAAGTTGCACCTAACAAAAATGGTGCCTCCTTCCTGTCACACTTTACAGCGGACTGAGGATATGCAAATCATGAGACTATAGATTTATTTTCCCTTATTTCATTAAATATGTACCTGTGAGGGAAACAGGCACAGCCAGGATTATTCCCATAGAACAATTTCATAAATTGCATGTGTTCTGCACAGACTTTTAGGCATAGACTAAACATTCATCACTCCTTTCTTAGATTTTTTCCTCAGGTCTTTCATTTTATTTTTCTCTCCCCTCTGGCTTGTAAAAAGTTGAGCCATTTCCTTCATAAAATAATCATCTTCCTAAAATAAGAAAATAGAAGCTTCTGACAACTGTATATAATTATGGTATTCAAGCTACATAAAATAATCCCAACATCTGTTTCTCTGTCAATTTTTCAAACCCTAACCTACTAATAATATGCTAGAAGGATGGTAAAACCAACTATCATGCTATCTGGATCCTTCTGATTAAATAAATGCATTAGGATGTGTGGCAGCTTTTGTGACAACACGAAATAAGGGGAAAAAAATAGATGCAAAAAGAATCACAACAAAAAAGGAGCATATGCCATCAATAAGCAAACATTAAAAGTAAACTCCAGAAAAATAATTTTAAGACCAGTAGTTTATCAGAACGGATTTGAGACATTCTGTTTTTACAGTTACGTCACTTACAAGATGGTTTCTTGCTGGTTTTGAAATCATGGCTGACAAATGAGGTATCAGCTTGGTATAATTCTCTTTTTCTGAGTGCGTCTAATGCTTGGAAAGATGTTCTCTTGATTGACCTTGACATTTCACCCTGGATACTTGCATCCTGGCACTGCTTTTTATCAGTGGGCAATCATTTCAGTGTTAGGAATTCTGCAGTGAAGGCTGTTGTCGTCTAGTCATGCAAGAACATTAAGAATGTTCTATTGCATATGACTGTGACCTTGGTTAATGTTTACAAAGCAATAGCTGGATTTGATGAAATAGTTTTCCTTAACTATGTTGGGGCCATAGACAAGACAAGAGGGAAAAAGAGGCTGTCATGACATCCATTTCTATGCCAGACTTGAAAAAGACCTTTCTTCTGCTTGGTACATGTAGTGTGACTAATGACTGTAAGTACCTAAGAATGGCAAACTGAATGAAACTGGAGCCCTGCTACTTTAATATCCTATCTCTAATGGTAGTGAGCAGCTGAAAGAAGCATATAAGAACAAGTAGATAGGTAGACAGTGATACCTTCTCCCAGGTTCTGACAACCTGCATTGTATGAATTTCCAAAGCCAGAGATGGTGTTCACATCTTTGTGTTGAACAGCCCTTGCTGGATTTTGATTCTCTCAGTTTGAACAATCAGTTTTTGAGTTGCCTTTTCCTTGTGGTCTCCACAGCTGTCTGGATGCTGCAACTTGGAAGTATTCATTTTATGATCTCCTCATCTTTTTTATATGCACTATTTAATGTGAAAAGTGAAAGTCATCTGCAGCTGCCTCATTCCTCTTCATTGACTCTGCATCTAACTTCCAACTAATTTTAAATTGCACATTCCCCTATAACCCTAATACCTCCCTTTGTCTGTAACTGGCTTTATGAATGAAGGCACAGTGATTAAATTACAGTGATGACATGCCTGCATTGACTTCTTTGCTATGCATTGTGGTATATGACAGGGTTTGTTATCTAAAGCCTCTCAGGATATTAGTTGTCTGAAATAATCTTGCAAAAAAAAGTTCAATTTTTAGTGATAGACTTCTAAGTATCAAAATGTAGCTGAGAATGGGAAAAAATGGAATGAAGTAGCAAACTAATATGATAGAACACCTTCTAATTACAATAACGCACTCCAGGGCTCAAATTATCAAATGATAATTTACACCTAGGTGATTTGACAGCACTCGGCCTTTGGCCTTCTGCCTAACAACACAATAGGCGTAAATCATTACCAAGTGATTCACACCCTGTCATGTCTTATTGCTTAATTAATTTGTCTAAAAGGCTTTCCATGAGAACTTATAGCAAATGCCTTTCTTGTACATCTTTTACTATGGAGGTCAGTACCTGCCCTCTGTCATTCTCAGCTCTCATTTCAGCCTCCTGTGTTTTAAAAGTGTCCAGCAAATTTTTGCTTTTACCGTGCAGTCATTTAAATTTATGCTTGCATTTTACACTCTCTTCTTTTAGGTAAGTTCATCTGGTGTTCTATGGCTGCTGTATCTGTGGACCCATGGATGGAGGTTAAACTCACGCTGAGCTTAAGACTGCAGAGAGCCTAGAACAATTGATCTTATGGGTCACTGGAAAATTGCACTCAAGCAGTTAAGATGTTATTTTTGTTAACTAGCAACTGTATGTTTACTCAAGCAGAAATATCAACCTCATATATAATCTTAGAACAAGTAAAGCTATATTGCTGAGGTAGACATTAAATATTTTGAATATAAGTAATGTATAGTGTACTCTTGCAATGATCCAATCCTAAGCCCCATCAGTGTTCTGAAGAATAATAAATCTGATGATACAAAAAATCAGTTAAGCAAATTCATGGAGAATATAACTACTGACAGTCATTAGACAGGATGACCCAGCTGCAGCCTCGAGTCCTTAAACTACTGATTGCTGAAAACCAGAATGATTATAGAAAGCGAAGGTCACCGTAGTGCTGCTTTTATACTCTACCCTTAGAATTCACTTCTGACTCCTTTGGTAGGGAGGATGCTAGGTTAGATGGAGCAAACAGGCAGAAAGGCATATCTTATGTTCTTATGACATTGATAATCAGAATTTCCCGAGGACTGTTTTCTACTAGAAAGACAAAGAAATTACAAGAAATATTCCATAAGCCTTTGTAATGGCAATATTTTTTCTAGGTGCTTACTCAGGACACACAAGCCCTACCCAATCCCCCCAAAATGCTTCCTTTACCAAAATAATTTACACATCGTACAGGCTGCCTCTCATGGGAACGAGGGAACGGACAATATGTGACAGGTCCTTGCATCCAGAATAGTCACTGTTGGAAGATGCCCAGGATCTGGAATGATGAGCATGGTACAAAACTGAAGGTAGGAGCCATAAACACATGTGACAATCAAGGCAAGGGAAAAGCTGGAGATCTGAATTACATCTTTGTGTAAGCAATGGTCTCCTAAGTAAAAGCACTTCTGTGGTAATTTTTCTTCTACATTCCCCTTGTTCTAAATATTATAGTTTTTTATAAAATCATCGCTCTTGTAAATTAAAAAAAAAAAAAGGAATCATTTTTAGTGAGTGAAATGGCTCTGACTCAAAAGCTGAAGTCCTTTATCTATTCTTGCAACAACAGGCACAGTGGGAGGGCCAGCAAGCCACCAGTGTGCCTCCAGCACTTCTTATAGGACAAATAATGATGAGCTGACTTCATGCTTATTCAAATACTTGGTCTTTCTTGATTTGACTGTCACCTAGAACTAAGCAAATATTCAATGATAACTTGCTTGTTTTGATTTTACTTTACTGTTTGTAATTTTTGCATGATGAGATCATGATTTCTCTCAGGCTTTGTCTCATGGCTGAATAGTAACTGGGCTGGAAAGTGTCCTTGAACTATCTCAAGCCATGGAACAGTCATTATTGGCCGCATGGAGGTTTTTAATGTCTGTGCAGGTGAATGCAGAATCAAGTTTCTGTCCAAGTAGCATTTATTTTCTTGGATACATCTCCAATTCTTGTTAGAAATTATATTTTGGGAAACCATCAATCTAACGAAACTCTACTGCCAGTTTATTGCAGACAAAAGAATGGGTGCAACTTGAGGAAAACAGAAATCAGCTAAATAGCTGAATAGTCACAGAAATCTATGAAATTTTCACTTCTATCTTCAGATGGGATACCCTCCCAGACACACAGAGCAGCAATGAAACACCTGTCCCTAAGGAACTAAATCAAGATAATTCATGCATACCATAGAGATCACTTAAGAGCTTTGAGATGGTTAAAACTTGCAGGGTTTGACCCAGCGAGTGAGGATTGAAAGTCTTTTAATCTCAAAGCTACCCCAGAGCTCTTCCTTGATTATTAATGCTATTAATATAAGTAACAAAGCAGTGCTAGGAATGCAAAAAAAAGACACAAGACTACATTTAACTTCCAAGAATCTTATTTCTCCTTATTTTTCTCTTTGAAAATGAAAGTTCACTACCTGCAACTTATCTTATCTCAAAATAAACACCTGCAAACTACAGAAATTTACTCCACTTCTTTGACAACTAAAGAGGGAACATCTGGGAAATGCAACCCAGAATCCAGGCAGTTGGGAATTTGATTGCAAGAGAATATAAATTGTTTCCTTAAATACAGTTTCCAAATTAAGACTATTTTCTGAGAATACCCCCTATCAAAAGTACTTTCTTTCTAATACTTAAAACCGCAACTATTTCTTAACTCAAATCTCAAATGAACATGTTCCAACAAACACATTTAAATTTTTTCTTGCCTATGTTTATTTGCCCTGTCAATAACAAACAGAGTTTTCACCTTTCCACTTATCTGAGATTGAGTTTCCTGATAAGACCATGTTTCTATATGTATTTGTGTAATGGTAAAATCAAGATGCTGATGTCAGAATTTGGCTCTCCCTGTTTACAAGTTTGTTGACTTTAATTATGTAAGGGTGACTGGAACATATCTTCAGTTGTCTTTCAGCAGAGCAACACTCACTGTTGTCTTTGTAGCCATTTCTTCCAGAGCCTCATGGAGGTGTTTTTGTGTGTCCTGTTTTGCACAATGGAAAGGATGCTGCAAAGTAATAGATAATTAAGCCAATTGTGCAGTAGGATGCTTTGAAGATGCAGGGGATTACATCAGCCCTGAGTGTTACTAAACCTGTTTTCATTCAATAGAAGAAACTCATAGAATCGACGTGATTTTTTAAGCAGTTAAGGAATATATACCGTGCAGGCTGTGCACAATGCAGATATGCTCAGCAGTGCTAGAGGACGGTTCGTTTGTCTAGACCTAATCACAGTGATGCATGGATGAAAGCCATTAAAGTAATTTCAGGTTGTGAAGTGCATGTTTCTGGTGTTTAACTGTCCACCAAAAAAAAAAAAAAGAGCTAATAACTGTATTTTCTATTCATTTACTTTCATATGATCTCTGCAGTAGGATGTTGATTTTATTTCCCTGCTGTTATATCGCCTGCTTCGCATCATGGGTACCAGCTGAGGGTATGAATACACTACCACAGTGGTCCCTCTTCACACAACCTCTTTCAGCAGAAGCTGGGCAAAAGGAGGTCACAGCCTGACTCCTGCAGCCCATCCCTGCTGTCTTGCTATTGCTACTGTTCGGTGATGTGGCTGCTCCTGGGAGACCTCCCTTACCCACATCGGTCCAAATGTGGTGGGTTCATCTGAAGGACACCAACCATCCAGCTCGTTTTGTCTCCAGTAGATAAGGAGGGTCATTCCATAAAGGAATTCCAAAACAGGTCTTTGGAAAGGGAAGATCTAGTGAAGGAGTGATAACGAGTAATGGGGGGCAGCGCAGGGCGGCTGATCTTATTAGGCGGTACAGCTGTATCATGAAGAGGAGACAAGAACAAGCTCAGAACCTAAACAGTCATGAAACCAAAGTTTTCCTAGGTTAGGAATAGCTTTTCTAAGAAAGGAATGGCTGTAAAATACATCATTAATATTTTGAAGGAACAGCAGGACAAATCCCCTCTTGACTCTGCAGATTTCTTGTTTACAGCTTTGTCAAATATTTAGCTTGTCTGGGCACCTTGTATACAAGGTAGGCAATTCAACCAATAGTTTTAGCAATTGTCACCTAATAGTTTTATATCATGTGTATGTGGTTCCTACAGTGCAGGAGAACACGACTTGGAGATGGCAGATGACTACACTTTCTAAGAAGCCAGGTGAGCAGGTCATATATTTTACCACTGTTAAATATCTTTGCATTTAGCAGTGACCTTCCTGAACACTGGCCAGCCCAAAAAATCTGCTGTGCTCAAGTGAGGCATCCCAGGTTACCAAGATCAGCTGTTTAGCCCAAAGGCCAGACCATGCAAATACATAATATTGCATAGAACATGCGGACAAGCCCAATAGCGATGATTTCAAAGGCRGTTGTATAGAGATCTAGCCGTTCCTTTCATTCCTTTTATTTAAAAAAAGGAAATTAATTCAATGTCATTTCATCCCCTACAACTGTTGGAAAAGTACCCAGGAGTCTGGCTATCAAGTTAAAAAGAAACTTTATGGGGACCACCCAGAATCTGTCCTTGGTTATCCAGGGCAACAGAGCCTTAATGAAAGATTTTCTTTTTTCCTTGTTTTTGTCTTAAACTTTAAAAGGCAAGGAGAGCCCTTTAAGCACTTACGCAGCTGCTCAGACACTAGCTTGCTCTGTCAGTCAGCTTGGCCCACACTCTCTGGCTTCCATTATCTTAATGCTGAGCTCTTCAATAGTAAAGTTGAGTTCTCAAACCATAAGCCACTTTTGATGTTTTTATTAAAAACAAAAAGCAGGTCTGGGTTTTTGGATTTTGAAGATGCATATATCTCCTGTTACTGATTTACTTATTCTTGGCCTTAAAAAATGCACTCAAAGGTATTGTTAACTGTAGGAACTTGTTTATTTCTTTGACTTCTGAAACCCTGGTTCTTGCATGGATCAGCCTCATTTCTGCTCACTTCACAGAATGTTCCAAACATAAAGCAATAAATGCAGCTTTCCCTGGTAAAAGAAGCATCACTGTCTTTAAAACAAGCAGTTTTCTTTACTCCGTTTCTGAATTCAGATGATCCCTATTTTGCAAGCGTACTGACTCAACCAAAAAAAGGGAATTAAAATAAAGCAGTCTATATTGAAAAGTGGAAGATGACAATCAGATGACTCTCCTTTTGATTTTTATTTGAGTACAAGGCTAAGTTTCTACTCATTAGACCAAATTTTACTGTCGTTATACCTGGCAAGCTAATCAAAGGCAGTGTGACTGTAGAACTGCAATTGAATTTCACAAGAATGACACGGCACAGTCAGAAAGATTAGCTTGTAAATCCTCTGTGAAGACTATATGCAGGACAGTGAAAAAATACTTTTAACAATGTCAAAATAGAATGCAATGTTTGAGCGATAACAGGGCCTCCATAATTCTTTCAGTTTGAATAGAAATTCTGGATTAGAAGTGCCCTTTAAGATTCATCAAACCTTTGGGGCTCATTTCCTGTATTAGGACCCAGGATACTCCACAGTTTACAAGGAAGCCTTGCAAAAGAGAAGATTCATGCAGCATGATCCAAATGTGACATGAGAGCTCAGCTTGACCTCTGAATTGTATCCCGGTCTCTGTTACCAGGACTGCCCTAACTCTGGGCACTTTTGATTAGGACATTTATCCAAAGGTTTATGATGAATATTTTTCCTGCTCTTTCATTCTATTCTTTCCCGTTGTAGTTAATATCATTGCAGAAATGGAAGCTGAAAAGTGTTCATTCGACGCAAATGCTTTACAAGCACCTCTAAATTGTGATCATACCAAATTTGCATGCTTGCCATCTGCACATAAAAACCTTGTCTTTGGTCCAGTGAAGCTGACTTGCTGAACTTACAGTCTCTAGATTTGTACATCTCTGCACCATTGCATGGTTATTTGTGTAAACACGGACAATAGGAATAGCAGCAGCTGCGCATGTCCATCTGAGGGCAGAATGCACTCTTAATCTTTAATAATAATAGTGGCAATGTGTAACATTTAAATAAGCCTTTTCATCTTCAAAGTCCTCTGCAGGCACACGGATTCACCCAACATCTATCTGTTGTGGATATTATTAGCATCATTTTACAGAAACAGTTAGGGGACAAAGAAAAACAATGCGATTTGCCCAAGGCCAATTGTGGGATCACTAGCAGAGAGATTATTACRAACTGGCATTACCTGGAAACTTCGTTTAGAGACCATCAGAAAGAATAACATAGGAACATGTGTTCCAAGAACCACAAAGAGAGCTGATGCTGTTTGTGTGATGCTGTTCTTTCCTACGAATTTACAGGGATATATCCCAACCATTAACCTCTCTAACAAGAGAAAAAGAGGGAATTTTTAACTCGTGAACGTCATCTGGAATTCTCCTGTTGGTAGTTCAGGGTGTCGCTCAGTGTATTGTGATGTAGATTAGATCGATTTGTTGCAGAAAAGTGCAGCATACTGCAGTGAAAGTGAAATATCACCTGGGTTTTGCTCCACTGCACATTGATTTAAACCACATTGAATTCAAGTGCAACAATCTAGAGGCTTCGGGTCAAGCCACCCTCCCATAAATATATGATCAATCTTTTTATTTTTAAGGCATCCTGTTTTGATAGGAGAAAATTCCTGTGCAAAGACTGAAATGCAAAAGAGTATCAAAACTATGTTACGGTAGCTGAAATACTAATGCACTGCATCCTGGAGTGTACCTCTCTCAGAAACATGACATGTTTTTGATCTAAGCTTTGGGGAATAATGTGGACAAAAAGCCTTTTCAAAAGCAGAGAATAAAAATGGTCTTATTTGAAATTTGAGTATAACGGCTGAAAAAAGCGCCACCCTCATCTTTATTAGCCTGCTATTCAATCCACATGAAGTGAAGACATCATAACACTGCTATTATCACCCCACTGGATGTGGAGTGGTAATAAATGGAAAGAAACGCATTACATACTAACCAAGAGACCTGATCCTGAAATGCACTGAGCTTCTTATTCCAAGCCAGGAGTCCTTTTAGCTCTCCTTGACCTCAGTGAGAAATTTGGGCTCTCCAGAGCTAGTGCACAGTGCTCTTTATTTTTACAACTCTGGGATAGGTGTATTGAAAAATACATTTAAAAGAAACACTGGCAAAATGTATTTACTCACTTTTTTTTTTTTTTGTTCTTACATCTCATCTTAACATAGTACATCTGGCAACATAAAGGTATGGCAGCTGAGCACTCTGTAAAAAATAAAAATGATGTCTATTTTGTCTGGGATTTGTAAATTGTATAAGACTAAGGATATTCTGCAGGAAAGAAGCACATTACCCTTCCAGAAGTGGATTTGCACTTATATTCTGTAAAAAAATCTTTAACACACTCTTCTAAGTTCCTTATGTGAATAAATACAGAGTAGACACATATTACTCCAGCAGTATAATATTAACTGCAAATTTCCACACCCCCCCAAAGAACTACAGCTAATGCTAGAAATCTTATCATCTGGGGTGCTGTTGATTTTTCTCTTGTTCTTTATTTATAGGAGACATCTATAGGCATACCATTCACTCGCTAATATTCCTACAGAAATGGCAACCATCTGGGTGCTGGGGTGGGTGCACCAAGCCCTGGGGTGCCTTTAGCCAGTTCACTTGAAATCTCGAGTCTGTCCTGTCCTATCACCCAGCAGCAATGGAACATTTGTTCCCCGAAGGGCCGGCACGCTGCCAGCAGCAGGTGTTAGGCTGTCCTCTGGGATGAAGGCAGCAGGCATGAGCACTGATGTGTGCCTATGACAAGATGTTGCAAATCTGCTCTCATAGCGACGGTGACAGCATCTGGGACAGTGTTGTGAGTCACCATTCTGTAACCATTAAAAACCAGTTGCCATTCCTTTCATAATAGTAAATTAAAATATCATTCCAAAGCGTGCTGGTCTCAGGAAGAAAATTAAAGAATGCATGTACGGATAAACACATGTGTGTGTGCACTCGCACACACAGAGTTTTACAGCATGTATTATCAAACCGTGTTCAAGTGATTGTATCTTAAATTAACAGGTAGAGTTGATTGATAGGATAGGTTTGTGACTACTATTAAGACTGCATTTTTAGATTTTCTTAAAGGAAATACCATCAAGTAGAAAATGTTTAAGAGTCAGTAAAAAAGTTACAAACACTATTAGGAACATATATCCTTTTGAATTAATGATTTTATAATTAATAGGTAATTCTAACACAGTTGCCTCTGTTAAGTCCAGATCCCTAAACCATTTAAGTTTTGAATTTTATTTACATAGGCTGAAGTTGTGCTGCTTCTGCCTATATTCAAAGCTAAGCAGAGTATGTGGCATTTTACATGAAGAGGATTTATATAAATATCTGCATAGAAACAATAATAGATTAGCAGTAGCTGTCTGGTTCCAAAACGTCTGTTTTGAAAATGCTTGCATAGATCTGTAGGCAGGTGCACAGATATTGTTTCCATGACCTCTTCCCACGGAGATCATATTCTTGTACTTCAGTTTATACTGGATTTGAATATGGATGAAGCACATTTTAAAAATTCTCAAACAAGCAATACAGCAAATATCCAAATAATGCTGTCCCTTGGTTTCTCTGGAGTCTTGTTTCAGCCTGGCATACTTATCTTCCTAGCGATCTAAATCCGAGACCTTCCATCTTATTGACCTTTGTTGAATATAACACATGGGATTGACGAACTCAATGACTGGGCCTCCTTTTGACTAGTGGTCTTTTGTCAGCAAGGCTACTGCTTTAATTTGGGCTGATCCTGACCCGGTTCAGATCAATGGCAGAACTGTTAATGATGTCAACAGAGCCAGGATTTCACCCTTGCCCTCAACACTTACAATGGTTAGCATTATCGTGATGGAGTTTTATAAGCAGTGTTCATCAACATGAGGGGCTTCAGAAAGAGAGAACTCATACGAGGGTCGATGCCTCCAGTCACATTAAATCCAACACAGTTTATTCCAAGTAGCTTTTATTGTCATTAGCGTTTCCCTTCCATTCATGCTCAGTGTCTACTTTGCTTAACAATCCAGGTGGTTGTTCACTGCTTTTAGTCTACCAAATAAGTCATTTGCTCACCCGCTTCCCTTTACACATTCCTGTAAGCCCCATTTTTGCAGGTTTGCCTAGTAATATCCCGTGCACTGCTGAAGACCAGATAGCTTGGCCCTGCTACATTTTCACCACATTTTGGTGAAAAATAAGTTATTCCTTCAAAGACAGATGAGAAGTTGGTTTCAAATAGTCCATCTTGTGGAAATATATTTTACTTTTTGCCTTCTCTCTCTTTTACTTCCCTGTTTTTAAAGAAAAATGTGTTCTGTTTTTTGCCCTCACAAATGAAATGTGCAAAATAGAACCAGGTTTTTTTTTGACAGTTTTGAAGAAACCAAAATTATTTGTTAGTGGAACAGATTCAGTCAACAATTTGGTAAAAAAATGCAGAAAATATTATAAATGGTAAAACATTTTTTTCTGGTCCTTTTCAAAATAAAAATGTCTGATTTCAGGATGCTGATACTTTTTGATTAAGAATACTTTAGAATTTTCCCTCAGAAACAAGTATTTTTCATTTAAAATTTGACCTAAACCTCTAAGAAGACAAGAGTCTCTAAAAATTTTGTGTGATATAAAAAGGAAACAAAAGAATTCATTTAAATTTGAATGATAAATTCAGGGATGACTTAGAGCAAATTTTTAAAATTTTTATTTTGTGATGGAATTGAAAAATCCATTGATCACTCAGCTATTTTTTGCAACGTATGGCAAACACAGAAAACCAGAGAGCCAACTATAGTGGCAAGATCAAACTACACCCCCCACCCAAGGTATTCTCACCATACATTAAGCTAATCGGTTACCTATAATACTACTACTGACTTTAAATCTAAGTCAGATATGTTGACATTGCTCTATAGTTATTACAGTGTCTTCAGCATAAACACCTAGAAAGTAAACTTCTTTATGAAAGGTAAGAGAGATAGAAAAACAGACAAAAATATTAAGTGCTGCTTTGAACCTCTAATGTTTTTTTAGGACTAGCTGCTGGGTATGTGTTTAGCTACATAACGACATCAAATCCAAAAGGTGCCAATTACCAGTCACCCCCTTGACCTCTGCTAAAGCTTGGCGACAGGCACCCCTCAGGTCACGCATCTTTTGATATTTTTAGCTGAACACTGATGTTTTCCTTCAGTCTCACACATCATTCACTCACCTGCTGTGTGTTTAAGATCAGATTTTCGAAGACAGGCATGTGAATTTGTGCATGTACATCTGCACGCATCAACATCTGAAAATTCAGCCCATGGTTCAAATGAAAAAAAACCCCACAATCCTATTCCAATGTGAATTCTATGAATACCCCTGAGAAAGTGGAATGATTTATTGACATGTTTGACAAAGAAACCATATACAGCATCGTTTTGATGCATTAGATGTGGGTCTGCTTTTTTTGAAGAAAAAAGCCTTTGCTGTAAATCAGTAGCATGAAGAATTAAAACATGAAAACAAAAGCATATTATTTAAAGAACAGCCTGTTCCCTAAACTGTTACTGTGCTTGGTGCCAAACCACATTTTGTGATATATCATGTACAACCTCCTCTTGCATGTTTTACTGTTGCTTTATATGACTTGGAGTGAGAAAACCCTGATAGTTCTGTCTTAGACTTACCACTGCCATCAAAGACAGGTCCACTCATAGATCTGGATCACAACATGACAACTTCCTCCAAGGATGATGACTCTAAAAGAGGTGGAAAAGTGCTTGTTTACTTGGCAATGTTTATGAAAAGAAATCTGAGTTAGCTAGAAATGTGAATTTACAGTGGATCTGTTACCCTTCATAAAACACTTGGTGGACGCAGAATGACAAYGACCTTGCTTGCAAAGTGCAACACATTCGAAGTAGGGCCACTTCATTCTCATACAGGCCTAGAAATAAATGACAGTGACCTAAGCTTGAATGTGAATTTACAGCATATCAACTATAATTACCGCCGGTATGCAAGCAAGTCTGTAGAGGTAAATGTGAAATAGTTTATTTCACGCAGGGCTATGTTACGTTTCATTTACAATGGAGTAACAACAAGCACATTGCTATTGCAGAACAGCTCATGTCCACCAAATTCACGCTCAAATCTATTCTGAAATGTTTTGTTTATATGCCTCTATCTTCCATCACTACATTTACATTAATCCATTTTCGAAATTCATCCTGATTAATTTTGCAAGGCATACCTGAGAGGACAAGCCTAACTTTTAGTACTGTGATAGAGAGAAAGGTTCAGCAGCCTTTTATAGATCTTGTTTCTAGTCTCTCACTGAACAAACCCTAACTCAGAGACACTCACAGGTTAGAAAAAAACAGGTCTGACAAGTTAGCAACGAGAAAAAGGACTGGAGCTGTTTGTACTGAGGGTGGTGCAGACACTTGAAGGTATTTCAAGGGTAAATCTTTCTGTGCCTTTTAATAAAAAGGATTAAATGAAAGTGAAATAGAAAGTTAGGAATGCTCATTCATTCATCCCTATTGCCTAACAACTTTGCCTTTTGAGAAAGGCCTTATGTCCTGCCTGAGCTCAAAGTACAGAAAAATATTTGTGATCTAAGTAAAGGTGGAGCAGGTAAAACAGCTTATTGTTGAGATGGCTCCAAAACTGCTACTTCTGATTGCTTATAATCTTGCCAACTCAACCCTTTGGGCTGAAGTTCTCCATGTTGCAGAAAGCTGTCTTAGGCTGATTTGGGCAAGTCATTAGCCTTTGAAAAGGACCGCACCAATCAGAGTGATCTTGGTAGCTGCAGCTCTGGTCTGTTGCAAGCCATTTTGGGTCAGCATCGTGTTTGTCTCGGTACTCCATTGGCACTGTGAAAGGCAAAGCTGCCTTATGCAAATGTAGAAGAGCCTGTCTCGGGTAAAGTAACTGGGGCAAAGGGCCTGAAGGAGTCATAGCCTAGAGCTGCAGACTGGTGGGTGAAAGAATGAAACTGAGATTCGAGGTGCGGGGAGAATAAAGAATAAAGAGATGAGAACTGGAGCCAAGGAGCAAAAAAGACTGAGTTCTGGTAGAGAGAGGAGGCAGACTGAAGGAGGATCTGGRACCAAATACAGGAGGGAGCACCACTAGGTGGAAGGAAAGAAGGAAAAGGCTGGCTATGAAAAGGATGTAAGCAGAGCAAACTGCAATTGGAAGCCAACGGGGAAAGCATTGGTAAAAGCTGCCACTGCTGTTAACTGCTCCATTAGCTCAGATAGAGAGATTCATGCTATGGAACAAAAGGTCCCAGACTCAGGAGTGACCCACAGGGTCTGCAAGATCTGTTTTCCATTTTATTTTTGAGCCTTTTAGAAAGATGACAGGCAGGAACTATACTAAAATTATATATATTTCAATGCCAAGGACTCACGGGAAAAGAGATTACAGAATCAATGTTACTCCTTCAGCTGAAATTGAACTCTCCTTGTTCATATGCATTATATCTTTAATAACATAATTGCAATCTAGTTTTTTCTACGTCTCTTGCCTTATTCCTTGCATAGTTCTGACCTACTTTGGGATGAATCAGGGCTGTACAGTGAAGTAGACTCTTCTGGATCTCCACATATTGAGAAACTGGAGGTAATAAATGAGTGATTCCTGGAAGTGATAGGAAAGTTAAATCCACTTAAGATTGAGATCTGGATTCTCTGAGTGACATTACTAAAGTCATCATGTGGTGATAGGCAAATCACAGAGTCAATGTTATATGGACACTTATAGGTACCCCATTTTCAGGGCGCCCAAATTGATACTCAAGGGTTGGATACACTGAAGTGCTGAAGTAGCTGAAGCTGAGGACAAAACAGGGCCATGCTAGGAACACATAAAGTTTAACTTGTGTATTTCCATAAAACATTTATAATAAACTCAAGTATCAGTAAAAAAGCAGTATCAACTATGAGTACATTGAAAAGATATATATTTTTTTAAGATACACTGAAAATAGAAAGTAGACAGAATCTAAAATTCTCTTTTGTACATATTATTACTGTGAATTCAGTGGATTCCAAGAATCAAAATGACTGACTTCAATAACTGACTAATGTCACTCAGGTGATCCAATTGCTCTAGATTTTTACCTTGCTGCATTTTAAGAAAATAATGATCATAAGAACCTGTTTTCTGTAGTTAACCCCACATTAGTGTATTAATATGAAGATGTAATGGTAAGTATTCTAAAATAATTATAATCTTACATTAGGATGATTTTCTTTTTTTCTTTCTGTACCTCATTTCCTTTCACCTTCTGGTGGTATAATGAAAATAAATTAAATCTTTTTATATATGTTTATATATGTTTGTCACATATAAAARCGTTACTGTAAAAAGTGCTGTAAAAGAGCTGAAGAGGAAATTAATAACTCTGGGCAGTAAACAAGGCCTGGGACAACACATTGAACTGTGAGGAAAAACAGAAGCACGTCTCTCTTATATGTGAATAAAAAACCACGCAGTCAAGTAAATGTAGCATAATGCATACGCAGAAGTTGTGCAATCTTAGTTTCAGCTTTCTAACATTTCAATCTTTGAAGTCCCCTGTCCTTTTAACATTCCTTAAATGTTATTTCACTGTAATTACTGTGTTTGCAATGAGAGATTTGTTTTCCCAAATGGAGTTATTCACTATCAGACCAGAGTGGGAAGAGAGAGGCTCTGGGAAGGAGAGAAAGGCTGCAGGATTGTAGCTCACCTGTTCAAATCTCTTGCATGCACGGCAGATAATTCTGACCAAACTGGAAGATTTTTCCTCAAAAATGTTCATTCCAGAAGAAAGAGGTCTTCACCTGGAGGAAATCACAGAAAAGAGCTGCTGTAACAGTTTATTCCTGAGTAGCTGCATGTGCTGTCCAGTCCATAACCTTGGGTAGGGCCATAGTGAAGGCACACCCAGCTCGAGAGGGAGGCAAGTGTGCATTGCACAAGAGTGACCACTGGTGGATGAGAAAAACCTTATGGTTTATAAGGTAGCTTCCGCGAAGTGTGTTTATATTATGGCTGGGCAAAGGTGCAGGTTTTATGCTTTTTTTTCCCAAAAAAGGGAAAACCACAGAAAGAAATTGAGACGAAAAGGAAACAAGTAAACAAATGTGGTTTTACAGAAACTGAGGGACAATTTATCCTCAGCACAGCAAGCAAAAACTTGGAAAACATTTGGAAAAGTCAGAAAACAAGTTAAAGTTGGTTGGCAGACTCTGACAGAGCTGACAGCTAAAACTACCCCTGGCATGTTGACAACAGTGTGGCATCAATCTGTGTGTAACAACCTATCCTTGAAAAACTCCATCCTGGATTTAAGCTAGCACTTCCTAACCTTTTCTCTACCCAGCCTCCAAACTGCAGTGCAAAAAAAGTTTTCAGACATGACTTTTAACTCGCTTATGAGCAGGGGCCAGTGCTCCCCCCCATCATGGCAGCAAGCTCCAGCCGCGCTCCCTCAGGGGCCTGGCTGCCTCCTTCCCACCTCACTGACTGGCAGAGGCCTCCCCTCCCCAGGTCCCCACTTGCCTCCTCACCCAGGGTCTTGCACCTACCCCATGTTCCTACTTTCTTTCTTCAGGACATGTTTCTGTCCCCTAAAGCCAGGCGTCAGTAGGAAGATGAGGAGTGTCATGACAACATGGCTTCCCTTACTGTAACCCAACCCACTGTAGGCCGCGTGCTGCCTGAGGGGACCCTGAGCACCCTTTTCCCACAAGGTTATTAGTTATTGCTGTCAGGTTATTATACAGCTGCATTAGTTGTTCACACAAAGGCCAGCACTTGAAACCTGTGGCTGCTGGTGCCTGACGGGTGCAGGAGGAGGAAGCAGCCACAGGATTTCGTTTGCTATGGCTGCTGGGGGAGGGATGGGGTTGTCACACCGGGTAAGCCCGAAAGCCCTGTCCTTAAAAGCCACAAATGTGATTCTCAGGACTGAGGTCCCCTATAGTTTTCTGGCAATGTAAAGGATCTTTAGTGGGACTGACATAGAAGTGGAAAGAGGTCACAGTAAAGCTTAAGCTTAGGCCCAGTAGCAGCCATTTCTGAGTTGCATGGCGTTTGAGACGCATACCTTCACACCATGTTACATTGCTGTATTTTGTTGCATGAAGGTATATAAATGAATGCCATGACACCGCTTTCTGTGAAATTTCCAGCTGCATCCACTGTTTGCTGGTAATGGCCAAGGCATCCCTATCCCTGTACAGCTGTAAGGGCTTGCTCTGCCTCTTAGCAAACTATTGACCATTACATCTCGCCTGAGGTGCGGTGGTAGCAATAAGCACAATCAGCCTTTACCACCTGGAGCTTCAGTCCCAAGAAAAGTGGGTTTAGAAGGTTGTTTTCGTGCAACAATCTCACGTACTGCCATATAAGATGCCACGGAAGTTATTCTTTCCGCATTGTTACTACACCTTAAAAATAGTCTTCTGCTTTGAGACCCTTCAGTGTTCTCACATTATCTGTATTTATACAGTTCTTGTGGTCCTAAGATCCCTATGTGTTTAGCTGGATGATACACAGATAGCCTGAGTTGTGAGTCACTCTCTCCGTCTCTCCTATCCATCGCTTGAGAGGCTCACCTCACTTCTATATACTTCTTCTCACTTCTATATCCCCAAGTGACTCAGCTCAAACACCTCAAATACATTAAAGGCATCCATATGTAAAATGCCAGCTTCTATGAAGATGCAGCCAAAGGTTGCACTGCACAGCTCATACGCACTCTATAATGACCATATTATTTTGATTACGAAAGAAAGCTGTGCTTTCTCAGTTGTGGTATGCCTAGCTATCATTTGCTGCCGCATGCCACGTTGAGGTTGATACTTAGCAACTGATGGGGGGAAAATGAATTGCTAACATCTGTTTTATCATTTTTTGATGAATGAAAAACCAAATAGAGACCTTATTTGTGCCTGGATCGTTCAAAACAATGAAGTTTACACAGACTGATGTCATCATGTGTTGCATTTCTAGCAAACAGCTTACCAAATTATTTTAGAGATATTGCTAAAAGAAAAAAAAATCTCATATATACTGCCACATAGACAACCTGTCAGCCAGCCCAGCAGATTGCAGCCTTTGGACACTTGGCTGTTGTGTCACTGGTCACTGTATTACACGCATTGAGACATCTATCAGAAAAATGAAGATTACTTTTCTTTCCAATTTCTCATTGCTAGAGCCATGTGAATAGTGGGTCTGTTTGGTTCCCAACTGCAAAAACAAATAAAAATTCCATCTTTAACACTTAGGAAACTGTCTATTTTTAGTTTGGTTTCCTATGGAAACAAGGCATCTGTGATCAGGCTGTCTCTGTGCGTGTATCTGTCCTTGTGTACCCCCTAATAATTCTTGAATCTAGTGGCCTTTTCTAACCAAGTGTGACAAAATGACAGAAGCTTCAAGGTAACTGGGTTCTAACAAATTTCATGAAAATAAGTGGCCAGATAGATGAACAAAAAAATTTGATGTTGCCCAGCTGAGGGAAGGCTGCAGCATTAACTTACATCTTATGAGGCGCCAGAGAATCTATGGAGGTGAGAGCTGCAGTAAATAACACCACTATACAGAAAAGCTTCAGGCCAAGGTCACACTTTTATGCACCTCAAATTCATAAGAAACCAGGTTTAATTCATTCCACTGCTCACACAACTATTTGTTTAATACTTGCAGAGGGCCCCCTTCACTCCTCAGTCAAAAGATTAGAGTCAGTTCTCCCCTTTCCCTGTAACCAGCAAAGAATCTAGTCCCAGATGTTCTCAAATCTGACCTGCCATTTGGGTCAGAGGATCAGGATCATGTCATACTAGTCTCAGGACTCAGCTCTCCTTTTTAAGCTGGCAATTAAAATATGTGAGCATATTAAGAAATAAATGTTAAAGGTGTGTTGGTTTTGGTTATTGGGAGAATCAAGAGGAGAAATGGAAGCAGTAGCAAGGCATGGTGCTGAATAGACCTTGGTATGGAAGGGTTGCCAGCTTAGATTATTTTGTTCCTTTTTTGCTGAATCCATCTCTTGCTATGTCTTCAGCCTTCCCAATATTGTCCGGAGCTGGGAAACAACCAGCCGAAAGAGGGGTCTTTTGGGGTAAGGAAACTGGAACAGAATATAGCGTAGTTAATAGTACATATGTAAAGTTTACTTAGATTGCAGATTAGAGATGTTCCAGTTGACTTGATGCTGGCTAACTCTAGAACTGGAGTCACTGAGGCAGAAGGTAGAGACGCTCCTATCTCTCTCTCTGAGCTGGATCTGAATCTGTACAGCTATACTTCTGCAATTTTGCATCCAAATTAATAAGCTCTATCCCCAAGGCAGAGCTGCTTCTGGATCTGTTTTGTGTAAGTACTGTGTAGAGACTTACTGGCCCAAGCTGGTGCTTGCTTGGGCCTCTTTGCACTGTGCTCTGTTGTACAAAGAAACACATACAAGATGTATGAGGAGCTGTGACTGTAGATGGTGTGTTACTAGGGGAGATAGCAAGGCTAGCAAACTGGGGAGAACTGCAGCTTCCACCTTCCCTGGAGACCAAATGTTTTTCAAACCCTGCTAAGGTCTGCAGAGAAATCTCAGCTAATTTGTAGCTCTTTTCCACTTTCTAGGCTTATAAGAACTCAACACCCTGGGATACAAATAAGCCTTTCAGTATGGAAACGGTCTTCCTAACAAGAAAATATCCCGGCTGTAGAGATGCTTCCCTACGGCTCTGACAGCTGCCTTGCCTCTCTCTTTGTGGTGGTCACAGAACCTAGGATGAATGGAGACAATGCGGATATTTATCCTCACCATAGTGTGCTGAGGAGGAGTTCCCATGAAGTAAAGGTTTTGGATTTTCCCCAGATTAATATTACGGTTGCCATTTCTATAATGTAGCGGTCTGCTGTTACCTCATCCTGTTCTGCGTAATGTGCTAGTAAAATCAGTTACACCGCTTATTTGCTATTGTATGGACATTACAATTAGAGGTCTCCTAATTTCTGATCTTTTATATGGAATAATAATGAAAGTCTTTGAAAATAAAAATAGGCAGATATATTTTTGCGACCATTTGCCTGACACTGAAAGGTAATATCTTTTAGTTGTATAGGTTTTTTTCTTTCCAATCTCCACAACAACACTTACCATAATTCATTTAAAAAAAGAGTTTAGAAAGCAGTGGATATAATTAATGTATTGATCTAGTTTTCCATTATGTTGTTATCACAGGTGAAAAATGTGCTTTTGATGAAATTGTTGATTAAAACTACCAAAAAATCCATTATATCTGGCTTACTTTTCCTTACCTAATGAAGCAGATGGATATAAAATGAAGGAATGCCATATTGACCTTTTGTAGAAATATATATGGCATATAACTTGATACCTATAAGATAATTAATATTAATCCAACCTTTTTAGTTTCTGGGCTAGAGTTCTGTTACTAATAGCAGCTACATAATGTGTTGTATGTTTTCCCTGAACAGGTCACACACTGGTTAAGAGAAAGAAAATGTGGATTAGCTAGGGCTGTTCTCAGCATCTCTCAGATTCAAGACAGGGAGGAGGAACAACCCCATCTTCCTCRCCAGCCCTCTCATACAACTTGGTAGGTCAGCAATGTGCATAGTGCCTCTTCTGTGGGCAAYATGTTTTAAAGGAGGAACACCAGATTGCTGACCAGCATGAGAAAGTGCAGAAACAGTTAAAATAGGATATTTGATGGTTTCAGCAACACAGTCCCAGTCCTGTATTAGTCACTCCCCCTGAGCAGGGACCATTAGTACACTTGGTTTGCCCAGCATCTAACATGATAATACAGCAATGTTATTTTACGTGATAAGATAGTGGGGGCTATGTAAATATGTGATTATGGCTTGCCTACCATGGAATTACTCAAAAATGGCTTTTGCTTTCAAAATTCACATCAACCCTAGGTCAAATTAACTTTAAGTACAGACAAGTCCTAAAACAAATGCAGGGAACTCTGTAATAGGCTTTTAAGGAATGTTCTATTCATAAGCATTTTTTCTAACTATCCAGTCAGTGATTGGCCTTTTCTAAGATGTAAAAAAAATCCTGGATGTTTGCTGCATTATTTAGCAGCAGCTGTCCTTCATATTGGTGTAAAAATACAACTTGTGCCTCAGTTTCTCCCTGGTCATTTGTTTAATGTTAACATTTTGATCCCCAGGAGAAATCAGAATTTTTTTTTTCAGGAAAAACAAAAGAATCCAAAGCAAAATCCCATTCTCTGGTTTGGGCCAAGTGCAGAACTTTACAGTCAAGTTAGCATGCCCAGTGCTGTCTCTGTGTTCACATCTCTTAAAGCTCCTGAACTCTTAGAAGGCATTTGTATTGCTCACCTTCAGTCAAAGGTGACCTCTGAGAGCAAGCTCACAAGGACGTGTGGAAAAATGTTTCATCCACATTAGACATTTCTAGCTATTAGCTGAAGCAGTTCTGTTACTACATATCTCCACAGCAAAATACTCTTAAAATGTCAAAGTAAAGGGGTGAAGATGCAGACAAACCCTCATGCTTTGCTTGTTCAAAGCGTGTCCAGCTTTCCCAGTCATCTGAGCGCTGCCTATTTGCTCTGCTTTGTTTTCCCGTGGCATCACTCCCCTCCGTGCTGTGAGTGTCACAAGGCTGACCCCAGACAGTTCTGTACATACGGTATGCTGCATAATAACACAAGAAGGCTCCACATTTCCAAAACTGAATGTATTCTTTATTAGGAGCATTGGTTAGCGCTAAGCTGTGACTGCAGCCGGCGCTCCAGCCATTCTCATTCAGGCTGAATCCTTGGGTGCCTTCACTCACACAACCCCTGCTCCTCTCTTCAAATTCTAGACAGGCTGTTATCAGCAGTTGTCTGCCTGCTACATAGACCAAATGGAAAGGCTCCCCTTTCTCAGAATCACCACCTATAACAAGTTTCTCAGCTTTGAATTTCTTCCCTGTGTCTTACTTGACTGTACTTCAGTGAATTACCCTATGCTTCTTTCCAGGGTCTGTGACTTCTCCCCTAAAGTCCTATGAAATTCTCCCTTTTCTCCCACTCCCTTCACTGTCTTACGGACACTTATACCATAGACTGTTCCCCCGTCCCAGTTTCTTGCTTATTATCATCTGCCTGTTTCATACTTTGCCTGGCTTTCATCCTACAGCATTCTGATCCCCTCGGGATTAAGAACATTGCACTTCTCTCAGTTCTTCTGGGCCTATTTATATATACATATGTATACATATATATATATATTCCCAAGACTAGATCGTTATGCAAACTGTGTATGTTCAATCCATAAATAAAATATTTTGAGAATATTTTTGTATTTCTGTCTCTTTACAGTCAGCAGCATAGCTATCTCTTCTTTTAAAGATGCTTGCAACTCTTTTTCTGGCTAATATAAATAATGTAAATAATTCATGTATTTAGTAACAATAAATATTCATATTTCATTTGAACCAGACAGTGGTTGTCTAGATTAAATTAAACTGCTTTGGATTCAACAGCTGGCAATCTCCCCATGCCAAATAAGGGATTTTAGTCATACTTTATGTAAAGTATATAACTACCAGAAATGGGTGGTGAGGAGGAAAGGAAATGGACTCTTCTACCCAAACATATAACACATCTGTCTATTGACCGTACTTTCTTCAGACTTTGCTACAAGCAAATATATTTATTTCTGGAACAGACTAAATGGGTGCTGAAAGGAAGAATACAGTTTGCATACTTTATGAGCATAGATAACTATGTCAGAGCCTCTTACTGGTTTTGGAGTTCAATTCTTAATGAGTTGTATTCCTCTTGCCTGAGGAAGCTTGGTAATTTTGGGGGTCATTTGAAAAAAAAAAACAGTACAGTAAAAAAAGAGTAATGAAATAGAATTCTCCTCCCCAAAGTAACCAAGACCTTTTCCTTACGTTGTTAAACTCTTAAGCTGCATTTTCATTTGTCCATAATTTTCATCATTAATGAGAAACATGAGCTTCATAAGCATGGAGCAGGAGTGAATTTTAACTGTGGGAGAGACTGAGGGATTGTGCTTTGAACATTTGGAGAAATGGCGGTTTCCTTCCTACCTGTTCCAATCAATCATGCAAATACGGGGCCAGGGTAGGAAGAAAAGTGCTCATGTTTTCCTTCTGTGTTTCCTTGGTGTTCATCTACCTTCCTAAATCTGTAAAATAGGCTACTGGGCAGGAGGACTGGGAGCTGACGTACATTTTCTTGCTCAGAAAGTTGGAGTGCACATGGCTGTAACTGTTCTGAGCACTCTATATACACCAGGAAAACTCAGAAGTCAAAAGCAAACCTTGCTTCCTGACCAGATGAGGTAGAATCACCAGCCTTTAACAAATCTTAGGCAATGAGCTCTGCAGAACAGGATACAGAGATTTCTCCAAACAATTGCTCAAATGCTGCCTATAGCTTCATGAGGAAAAAGATGAGTTTTTTAAGCCAGTCTGAGCTAAACCATGTTAAAATCCTGCTGAAGACAAAGCAGTTGTATTTTAACATGCATTATCTAGTCAATGTTAATAATGAGCTTATTCCTAGGAGTTCCTTAGCTAGGTAACATTAATTGAGTCTATATGTACTGCATTATGATACTGGTTCTTGGGCTAAAGATACAGTGTGTGTCTTTCTGTTCAGATCAGGCTATTCTGGACTGGGCCTGTAAAGTATGAATGTAATTTCAAAGGTAGGTGGTTTAGGGAGTCAAATTATTTTGTGAGTTTTCCCTGATTTCCAAAAGAGCTGGAGATGAGGATAATGAGATGCTTGGGGTGAGAATATGGGGGGAATGAAGTGGGGAGAGCATCAGGTCAGTGGGTTCCCTGAGAGGCTTCTCCAGTTTGCTGGCAGCAGCCTCGTAAGTCACAGAGACATTAATAAATCCTTTGTGTTGTTGTTTTTGCTTGCTTCTCTGTTCTTTTCAGCGTTCAGCAGGATTTAGGGCAAGTAGGATGTGCCAGTAACGGGAAGCAAACACTGAGATGGCCAATGGAAATATTCTTCTTCTTATGCACGCTCACCATAAAACATTTGCAGGTGGGCCGTCTGGAATCACAGCCATGACTGGTGTTATTTCCTCATTTGTTGTTTTCTCCATCTGCTCATTTATTTTCCTGGTTATGGTCGTCTTCTCTCTGTCTCCATTTCCCCCTGCTCATTTGTATAAGTAGAAATATCCTTCCCTCCGGCAACTGTGTAATATGCTTTCTCTTTTATGTATATATTTGGCTTGCAAATAGGTAGCTTAAAAAGCTGAGACAAGACAGAGAAGCCATCATCAAATTCCAGCAGATTCTTCACGTATTTAGACTATATTCCTGCAGATTTTCTCATCTTTTCCGGGGAAATGGTTTTGGCCATGGCATATCACAATCTAAACACACAGTAATGAAGCTTTATTCAGCACAGGTTATGTGGAAGATGAGACTGAAGCAGAGAACACAATGCACAGTAACTGCAGGCTCAGTTACCACCTCACTTGTGCACAGCAGGGGTGGGAAATGACTGGGTTTGCTGAGCAAAAGAAGGTGCTTTGCAAAATGTATGGCTTCTGCCTTGCTGCTGAAAAAGAGTGTTTGCATTTGTTTGTGATCGATGCCAGTTGTGGGGTGCTTCTCCTCTATTTAAGCTTTGCCAAGGAGAATTGCAAAAAACCTGAAATCTAACCTACCATTCTTCCCTGGCTTGTGAAGATATTGGGTCTGACCTCTTAGATGGTGTAAATTAGCAGCAAATTAATGGATTACAAAGGAGCACAGGGAAGGGGGCAGCCTCTTCTCTGTCAGATGGTGGTGAGGGCTACCGTACTTTCAGTTCCCTGCTAAATCTGCCCTTTCACCAAAGTATGTGAGTGTGATATTATGATCTGTTATTGTTATTTTCAGCTACCCATTCTGCCTGGAAGTGAATTTTGATCTGCAGCACTGGGGAGCTGCTGGAGCCTGGTGGATAAGGTGCAAGCCTGGGTCACTGGTGGTGCGGACGGAGCCGTTTTCTCTGCTAAAACATACGGATTTTGACAATGATTTCAAGATTTCCCCCCAGAAAAGTATTCGCATCTTTTTCAAGGACCCACTGTCTGACCCCCGGCCAACTCGGTCACCTTTCTACGCCTCTCTCTCATCCATCCCATCTGTTTGGACTTTAAGCTCTTGAGAGCAGCCATTGTCTCTTAAAGTGTATTTATTTTGTACAGTACCTAGCACCGTGGGGCTCCTGCCTCAGTTGGAACCACTGGGTGTGACTGTAATGTAAATACTGAGTAATAATAATAGCATATGTGGGGGTGTAGAAACAGGGAGAGAGAGAAAAATATTTTCCCTATTCTTGTCTGCTTTTTGTTGTTGTTCTATTTCCTATTCACAGAAAGCATACAATACTGATTAATGAAAAATTTCTGGCTCCAGTTCAGTATCTGGCTTCAGTACATTTGCTATTTGATATCTGAGATATGTACAACATGTTCACAGTGAATTCTCCAACTGAAAACAGTAGAGTTCAAACCAAGTCAATTAATTCACAGAGTGAATGGATTCAAGCCCAGATTCTCGTGCCTTGTGGAGGCCTCTTTGAGTCTCCTGCCAAAAGATATCTGTTTATAAATGCAGTAAACGTAACTATTTGATACTTATAGCTCTTACAGCCTTATGTGATTTTTTCCTTGTTATGGCTGATCTCTGATAATTGAGTTACATTTTGCAGACATTTCAGGCATTCTCTGTCTCTCTGCGCTTTCTTCCCCCCCTGGCGCTACAGCTCAGCCAGTGCTTTGGACGGTTTCACATTTCCTTTCTCTTTGTTGCCTTGGATATTCTGCTGAAGTAAGGCATAACAAAACTGTATCCAAAATCCATACGTACTTCTAGCCAGGCTCCGTCTTGAACCTGCTTTGTGGCTCTTGCCTGTAAGAAACCTTCCCATTTCTGCGGTAGGAGAGGAGAGGTAAAACCTTACAGTGAAAATGACTGTTGTGTTCTGCATTGATGATCCAAGAACACTAATAATAGATCTTTGTTGAGCAGTATCTCTCACCCCTAACGTTCATGCATTTAATCAACTGATGTATATAGTACAGTAGGCATTTTTGAAAAACATTCATCACTTCTGTGGAGTATAGCAGGTAACGTTATAAAACCAAATAGAAAAAACAATATGCAGGGAACATCTTTATCCATGTGAAAAATTAAGTTAGAACAATGGGGAGTGGAAATTCRGGGAGGACATATGGGCTAGCATTTCTTCTCTAACAAGAAACATTCTGGATTTCTTTCTTTTATTCTTTAAATCTAGCTTTTGTTTATTTTTTTCAGCTCCTTGATGTGCCCTCTCCTTTCTTTCTCCCTCCAAGCAAGGGTACCCCAGGGCTCTTTCAATTGTGCTCTCCTTTCTTCTCTTCATACCCTTTGCCCATTTTTTAATCCATTCGACATATTCACCTGCTGTCTTTACACCCGCTGTCCTCTGACCTTCTGCTTCTGAACTGTTTCCAATCATCCATCTCAGAGCATGGACATGTCTTACTGGCTATTTTGCTACAGCTGAAATGCTTTATAGATAGAAGTTAACTCCTGACATATCCTTAATATTTCTCTCATCCCGTTTGTTCTTTATGATCCTTGGCTGCACCACTCTTCCCTTGCTGCTCAGGTCTGCAGCCTGGGGTCATCAGATTTGATTCATTCCAGTCTTTGGCCCAGAAAACAAGAAATTAATTCCTTTCCATCTCATGGACTTCTCATCCATTTGGTCCAAAGGAATGACACCAGTAAAGATTATTTTCCTTGCCTCTGACAAATTCTTGTAATCACTCATCCTATTTTACCTCATCATCCCTACTATTTCCTTAATCTTTTGGATCCTTCCTTACCTTCGTCCCTACTATGTTCTTCTGTCTTTTGCTGCAGTACCCATCTACCCCTGCTCCACTATGGCACATAGACGAGTTGCTCATGGACCAGTATCTCATACAAGCAGCCCTGGTTTTTATATTATTTCTCATTGTGCATAGTGCACTGAGTGACACTGTCTCCTTTTGGTTCTCAAGTTTCACCTCTATGRTAATAACAAAATAAAATCAGTCAGTGAAAGAGACCTGGAGAGGCAGGAAAGATTAATAATATCCGTATTTAAAAAGTACATTAAAAATGCATACGCCATTATATTATTCCCACCCCTGCAACAAATTCTGTGTACCATTTCTATTCTGAATGGAAACTGCAAGGCAGGACTTGTTTCTTTCTATGTATTTCTGCAGCACCTGGCACAATGGAGTCCCATTCTGCTATATTATCATAAAGGCTGCTGAGAAGCAGCTGTATCAGATGAGTACTCCCTAACACTATGTTGAAGCATTAGAATATTTTATTTAGCTGCCTAAAGAGAGGTAACATGAAACTGGTACAATATCAAATGAATATATATTGTCCTCCATATTTTTAGACTAGGAATTAGAAGACAGTTTGTAGCTGCCAAAAGTTCTGGAATGGCCTCACCAAAAGGATTGTGTTTCAAGAACAACTTAACGAATTAATGAAAAAGATCATAAAACAGGATAACAGCAATCTTGAAACCACCGTTTCTGATCATGAAGCTAGGGGTATTTCATTTGTTGATTCATTATCCGCAAAGGGGTGGTGAAAAGAGATTTGATCAGTGAACATGAGTTGTGTTGTATTTGTGTGGTATTTAACTAATTCCATGCTTTAGGGCTTCTACTTTCCTCTATAGCACCAGAAACTGGCTAGATACGAGATGTAGTATGTAGCAGACTAGATGTAGTATCTAGAAGTCTAGTATCTAAAGATGTTTTCCTGTTTGTGATGGTGCATTTTAGTTGCTCAGGTTGACTGGGGGGTTTAGCTGCATATGCCCAGCTCACGGGATCTGGAGTCAGTCCTGCTCCCATTCAATGGCAGATAGCTTTCCACTCTTTTGCAGCAAACACCCAAAGCTTGCTCATGGTCTTTGGGAGGCACTTTGTGTCACGTGAAATGGGTGACCTGCGGTCTGTTCTGGCTTCAGCATCTGTGCTGGGGCTATCCGCAGCTGCAGGGGCTCAGAAACATTGCCGCACGCAGCCTTTCCCAGCAGCTCCCGTTGCCATTCGCCAGCCATCTCCTGCCCATGTATGAAGGCAGTCGGGCTGCGCTTGGCAGATGCTGCTCAGCTAATGGGATCCCTGCAAAGGGTGCTATAACCTTCGGCAGGCAGTAGCACTGCTGTCAGCGCTAGCATGCTGAGCTGTTATTTGTGGTATATTTCGATAAGGAAAGATAGCTGAGGAAATAAGTGTCAAAACTTAAATCATTTCACATTGTAAACTGTTGAACTGCTTTAATCCTACAATAGTTCTGCTTCTTTCAGTTTGTTTAAGTTCAGTCACAGCTAGAAAATCAGTCCCTCAGTATTTTTGCAACTGCAAGTAAACCTTGCCAGCAGTATAAAAGAGGGGAAAAGGTGAAGGGTTGAAATAGTAAAGCCTAGAAAATAATGAAATGTCAGCATTACTATGCTGGTAGCAGATCCCTAGCAAACCAGCAAAGAGCAAAAACGATTGCGTTAAACAGCCAGGAATAGCAAATCTAAGAAAGCTATTTGGACCCTGGGACAGTACTCCATCGCAAGCAATTCCCAGGAAGGTGCAGGAAGGCTTTTGTTAGAAATTCAGAGAAGTCAAGAGCAATTCTTTCTTCCATTTCTCTCCTTACAGCATTTATTAAGGTTATCATTCTAAATCTGTCTCTCGTGTCTTGAGGAATTCTCCTGAATTTTATCCTAAGATAAAATCTTGTGCATACTAATTTAAAAAAGGCATCCAACAGATTCTTCGCTGCACTTACCTTGCATATATATAGGTAGGATTTCATTCCAGCACTGCTCATGTGTAGTAGAAAGTGCTTACATAGCAAGCTATGATTTCCCTCCTCCTGCTTAGGAAAGTATCAGTATCACATGGTCGGGGCATCCCATCACATACCATGGACACTGTCTAATTGAAAACATGTGAAACCATCAACCTCTAACTGAAACAGATTTTCAGAAAACTTTTCAACAATTCCAAATAAACAAAGTGTGTTGATAGACAAGTTCTGAGCAGGAGGAAGAAAGTCTAAATTCATCCATTTTAAGCTGTGAATTAATCATAGCTTCAGAAATGGCTTCTGTCATGCCACAGGTTTGATGTCTCCCTCCCCAAATTTTACTCATACCTTCCCTTCCTTTCATCCTGATGATTAGAGCTTCCCTTGGGATGTCTGCTCCAAGACATGCATATCCAGACAACCACATTGATTCCAGTTTCTCACAGATCCTCTCTCTCCCCTTCAGCCTAGAGCTCCAAAATGCTATTGCTTTAAAATGTCTCCATAAAATGTCTCTGTCCAGCTGTCTCCTAGACAATTCACCCTCTTCCATGTCTTGCTCATCTCTTTCCAACCCTTTACTCAATGTTTCTTTTGTCCATCATTTTATTTAAAAAATTCTATCTCTCCTCATTACGTATTAGTGGCTTATGTCATGTTTATAGTCAGGTAATTTAAATTTTACTCATCTTTGCTCTATTCTCTTCAGTGTTTTTAGGTAGATGATGGTTCATAAAAGTATGCAGTAATGTAAAAAAGAAAAAGTGAAATGAAACCGTCAAATAAAGCTAAGAGTGAGGCTGAGACCTATTTGCAGATGTTCAATAAAGTCAAAAAGAAGCTGATTTGAGGGGATAAATTATTCATAGCTAATTATTTGCTCTTCTTTAATGCTAAATATCCTACATTTCAGCCTCCTGCAGGCAAGTCAAGGAGTGATTTCTGAGTTTTTTAACAGCAACAACCACACAGAGTTTTTGAAGTGTTTTTGGTCCCTCCGGGTTGACAGGTGCTACATAAAAACCAGACAGGATATTGTTATTAAGACTCTTGAGAGTTTGAAGCATAAAGTCCTGTAGAATGAGCTGAGATTGTATCTTCAAAACACACATATTACAACTTCTACGTACTCATAGGCTCCGGGCTGTTCTTTCGGCACAGGCTTGAGCAAAGAGCAGTGTGTCAGTTGTTCTGCCCTGGGGACTTGTTGACTCCAGCTTGGGGCTGAATTGTAGTTCATCATCTGCATCTACAGTGCTGTGAGGAGAGAAGATGAGAATGTATCATTTGCCTGCACTGCACCAAGAGTTGCCAGTTCTCCTATGCRCATGCTGACTTTGCTGTTTGCCCAAAGAGCAGGGGATGGACTCAGGTTTCTGGTCTTTCTCCATGCTTTCCACCTGCCCCAGAGTAGGTAGCAATTGGGCACAAAGCTCCATTTTCTCATATAAAGTGCAAGATGCAACTTGCCTGGTTAGACCTGCAAGATTTTTCTCCAAACACATAGTTCAAGTCTCAAACTGACCATGCGTCGTCCTTTTGGCTATGGATACTCTGCACTCTGGCCTGTTTTATTCAAGGAAATTACTACCTCCTTGTTAGCCTGTAATTCAGATTATTCCAAGTCCGGAATATAGTTATCCATCGCTGAACTAAACTGTACATATGTGATATACATTATCAATCCATTATAGTTGTAAATCCAATGTAAAGATTATAGTGGGAAAAAAACTTGCTTTTCTTTCCTTTCTTTCCTTTTCTTTTTTCTTTTTTTCTTTTCCCCAAACTGGAGATGCTTGTGTTATTTAAATGAACTCAGACAGCCCAAGTCAGTCCTTTGACAACCTAAGCCCTTCGGTAGTCGGTTCTGACTGGCACACAGCCACTCACTTCTGCACTTGCCCATAATGAAATCCATTCAAACATATCAGCTCCCTGAGAATGATGTGCCTCAGTCTAAGATTACCATGAAGGAACCTACAAAACAGGCAGCTACAAAGCGAGGACTATTTATATGCATCATTTTATTTGCATTGTAAAAGGCTTTTCCAACACACAGTGAGATCCAAGTTGTCTGCGATAAGTTTCAGGCTGGCTACTGGAGTGCGTTGTACATTTTGTATATGTATTTATATGTAGATATATATGTATATACTGTTAGAAGGATATTAGCTCAGCAACTTCAGAGTCATATCAGGCTATGGGAGGAAGTCAGTGTGTTTATACAGACACTGAGTAGTATGTTAAAGGGCTTGTTTTTTGGAAATAAAAGCTTAATTTCATTATCATAATGATGATAACATACAGCTTTGAATGGTATTAGTTCCTGTTTACATTACTCATGGTGTTGGTCTAAGCTGCATTTGCCATCTAGACATAATTACTATTTTATTATTATTTTTTTCACAGTTAAGTGGAGCATTTTAGCACAGCTGAATTGCTGCAAGCCTTGGTGGAACAAATCTATTAGTGGTATGGCTTGAAACAATACACAAAAGAGCCCTGTGTGTGGTCTGCTCTACATGCTTTTCACTTCCTTATGTTAAACAATAAATCTCTGAGTCAGCTAGAACTCAGAGACTAACATCCAACGAGAGCCGCATTTTATCTTTTATTCATTGGCAGGAACATAGCTGTAGGAGGTATTCAAATCACACTTTTATTTAAACAAACACAGCTGGATCACAGCCTCTTAATATAGCAATTCTCTAATGAAAAATAACAACATAGTATTTATCTCTTTTCTTTTGTGCAGCTCTCAATTTGCTAAAATTAGGCAGACTTCAATCCCATACAAAATTGGCATGTTTTCATGACCAGAGCTCATAGCAACTAACTGCAAAATTATAATGGGAATGTAATTATAGTGGGGCATGTGAAATACACATCCTTTTGCTGCTGTAAGCTATATGGGGTTATACAATTATGCTGTAATAACATCATTTATCTTAAAGAAGTCAGACAGCTGATTTCATTTATTTAACTTGAGTTCTCCAGTTATGTGCTGTGTCAGGTTAACATTAATGTATTGCACAAAGTAATACGGTACAAGAAGTCAGGGCTTCCCCAAGATGCATTGTTCCCTTGTTTGCACAAGTTTCTTTTCTTCTTTATCCCTGTAAGTGTTTGGAGACAACCAACTTGAATTTCTAGCTCTTTGGGAGCCTTGTAAAACATGTTTTTCTATCTTTGCGGCTGCACTGCTTGTTTCGTTCTGTGGTTGTGATTTGGGGCCAACAATTTGTAATTAACTGCAGAAGGATGTAACTAAATAAAATARCTGAGTCACCTGGCCACATGCAGAGTGAGAGTTTGAAAATAATCACCTTGCCATTCACGTGGTGTAATAATTAATGTTGGCCAAATTCTGCACTCATCCTAGGCAAAACAATCGCATTGAAATCAACAGGACTTTTGCAAGTCAGTCTGATCTTTTATCTCCTCAGGATTAAGCAGGGTACCCAGAATACCATATTTCTATGAGAGATGCACTATTTAGTGATTACTCTGGGAGTAGTGGCTTGGAGGGAGTCGCTTTGCAGAAATGGGACAGGGACGTGTGACACTAGAAAGATACTAATAAATGGTGAGGGAGGGCTGCGAGGTGCTGTATTCCCACTCAGATGTCCTGGGAAGTTGTGTGACTCTCAGCACAGAAAGGATGTGTGGGGCAGGGAGACTATCATCTGAGAAAAGCCTCCTCTTTGGGAGAGAGACTTTGATCAGGTATCAGGTATCGCTGTTAGCTATTTGTGTTTTATTATAATAAATAACTATAGTAATTATTATTGCTGTTCAATGGGACAATGCAGGCACAAGCCATAATAAAGTTCACAYCTCTGGAAGTATTTTACCAAGCACTGGGACGTGTATTCCTTTCAAGTCCTGTTCTGTAGCTTGGGATTACACCACCTTCCTAACACTATGTTTCCCTTTGCTTCTTCCTAATCAAGCATTTTTGATAGACAGGCACACAGTGAAAACTTTTAATTTCAGTCTGAACTCTCCATGTTCTTAGTGTATTAAATATGCCTTTTGTGGCCTGACAAAATATGCTGTTGTTGATGAAGGTAGCAAGTTTGGCTTTCCTCAGCAGCCATCAGTTCACTATACACATGTAACTCCTGATGTAGACGGGGCTAAAAAAACTCTCTGTTCGTTTCAGAAGGCTGGTGTTTAGCACACTTTCTATAATGGATTTTGAAAATAGTTCAGCCTGTTTAAAACAACAGCCATATGGCTTTCAATACTGGAGGGCTGGCCAGAATGTAAATGGATATGACACACATTGTCAATAAAAAGTCATTTTACCACTAAACACACATCTGTAATTTTAAGGACAGTTTTGGGTCCAAGTCCACATTTGTTTAAATGTATGGGGCATGGATAGCTCATGTGGGGCTGAATTTTGACATTGTTATTTTGGATTACAAGCTCCATTTCCCAGTAAAAATATAAAATTGTGTTTGATCAAATTTGTATCAAATATCTTGGGTTTTTTGAACAAGATCGTTTGTATTTGTACCTAACTTGTTGTGTTGCCTACTCGTATTTTTTGAGGTTTTCTTCTTCTGCTACTGTAGATATATCTATGATATAATATCTGAACTATGCTATCCTCCAGAAGTTATTGGTCAATCTTCATTAAGTCCTATGAGTGTGAGMGAGGACTGGAAGGCCAAAAAATCCCCCAAACACTGACTGGTCTCTAATTGCCAAACTGCAGCCCCAGAAAATAGAATTTTACTTACAGGGACCTTTGCTTTTTACTTCTTGCCATGAAATGCACAGTGTGTTCCAAGTGCAGTCAATGTTTCTCCACTCTAACTTCCCTTAAATAAGTGTGGCTTTATAATATGCTGAGGTTATTCATCATGGTGTTACTGAGAGGCAAAAATTTCTGAGTAGATGGTTCTTTAAGAAAGGCTTGTTTCCAAAGGTACAGTTGCAGCTGGCTATTATATGCCCACGAACACATCTTTGAACCTTGGAAACTAAAGCAAAAATATAGTGAAGAGTTCTTGAAACCTTTTCTCATTTGATCGTACAACAGGCTATAAATTACAATATGGGATCTCAAGATTGTATCAAATAGAAAGCCTAGAAAGACCCTGAAAGATGAGGGGACCTCAGGAAATTTCACCAATACCTTGTGCAGACACTCAAACAGCAAGCTATCATCTTACATTACAAAAGAAGCCACGGAGAAAGGCTAAATATTTTGCCTTTATCCCAGAGAGCAGTTCTTGAAGGGAGAGAGGACTTTCCTCTTCAGTCAATGTGTGATTCCACTTTCCAAACAAAATGGGGCTCTGTTGTTTTTAGTGTTTAATTTTCTTTTTTGTTTCCCATCTCTACAGGTATCATGTCTCTCTAACATGATATCTACCATTTATTGGTATCTTTCTGGTGTCACACGTCACTGACATTCAGCTATCCCAGTTTTCACTATTACAAATCCTGGAAAATTCAGTCAGGAGCCACTTGAGTGGAGTGAAACCTTGAGAACAAACTGAGCTTATGAACGCAGCCTACATTCCTGGAGACGTTTGGGAAGGTGTGGAAAGGAAGAGTAGTCAGTGAGCAAATACTTCCAGAAACGCATTTGGCAAACACTACTACTCTTCCAGGGACTGTCCACCCCCAATTCAAAGTGAAAAACAAATAAATTAACCTTGGCGTTGTCCYTGAGGAACGAAGCTCAGTCAAAATGATTTCTTTCTATGGATGCCTTGCAGATCATCGTCATGACAAGTAACTTGTCTGGGCACTGTGACAATTTGTGGAGTTTGTCTATGGATGTGAAGTTTCACTGAACACAGCACTCACGAATGCAGATAAATTCCTTTTGGATCTAATTCCACTATGGTCCACTCCACTATTAGTGATGGGTGTCAAACGTTAAGATGGGATAAAGCACTCAGCTGTTCCAGATGTTTATTCAAACCCATTTGAGTAAACTAAGCTGAGGTAGAGCAGCCTGAGGAGACCGAGCTCTCTCACAAGATGTTTGCTACTTCCTGTTTCTGATTTTACAAAAAATAAATATTTCTAAATACTCTTTCAGCTTTTGTGCTTCTATTCCTGACTAAAACCAGGAAATGTGGCATTACACTGGGGTTGTAAATGAAATCAAGTGAGGGAAATCAAGCCACTTCTTGATACTTCACAAGCGTCTTGGTTCAGGTTCTTGGAGAAGTGAGTGGTTCTCCCATTCCCAATATCCAGAGCTTAAGAAAAAATGCAGCATTACCAATTCACAGGTTCGGCAGAGTAAGCCAGAGTGACATAACTGAAAGAATATTCATTCCCCAAAATGAAGCGTGGTTATAGAGTTATAAAGTCAGCATGACTGTGTATAGTGGCAGTATGTTAGTGGTTCTTTCATTATTCTGCATAAGGCACCAAAACAAGCAGGACTTCAAACATAAATGTAAACAAACTTAACAGGAACCAGTGCTGGTTTCTAAGCACTGGCCTTCTGTGCAGCTGCTACGTTTTCAGCGATCATCAGGAATGCCAGCACTGGAGCCCGCTGATGTAATTTCACCTTCAAGGTGCAAAGCTTTGGATGTCCCTAGGAGAGAGACGTTTTTGTATCTGCTTATGAGAGAGTACACAGAGTTTGTGCTAAATGCAGACTGGAAAAAGCACAACTCTGGCCATTTAGAAACCTGTCCAAATGTGCATCCCATGTATCCTTTCTTGTAGGGAGCTCTAGCCTGTCCATTCAGTTTTATGGTGAAAATTGGAAAGGGTATCTTGCATGTTTTCCTTAATCACATGGTGCAGAAAGACGTTTTGTTTGCTCTTATGGATGAACATAGAGTTCATCTGCCAGTACATCATCACAAACACAGCCTCACTCTGTCTGTGTTCCAGTTTGTCCAAATTCCATGTGGCTGTGTCAACACAGCACCAAGCCCAAGTTAATATATTTAGTCACTGGCAGGGCTTTCCCATTCAGGCTTGGCATGATGTTAACCACAAGGCTTTGACCACCTTGGAAAGTGGACAGATTGAGCTCATGTCTGTTCACAGTATGTCATATAAGTCCCTGGAACCACTGGAGTACTGGGGCCACTTCCACTTTGAACACCTTACTTGCTTATTTTCTTAATGCCTGGTATTCAGCTGTCTCCCCTCCTCCTTCCTTTCAGCAGCATCAGCACAAGGCTAATTTTGATATAAAGCCTGGGGCAACTTGTCAAAAAGTTTAAAATCAGATTTTTGATGTATTATATCATCATGCAGAAGACATCAAATACATTTTATCAGATGCTTTTGCTGAATTGTTAAACTATTAGCTGCGTTTTGCCTTCAAAACTGGGTGGAATGGACTACTTGTGTTAATGACTCACATGAGTACCTACAACAACATGGTGCTTTTGTTTATGGCTTACACTTCTATTGAGTAGTGGTACCTAGGGCAGAGAATATTATAATGGTAGGCAAAGTTTTGAACATGGAGTGCTAAGCAAGCATCCCTTTAGAAGTAGCCACAGATCTGGTTCAAGGTGTAGATTAAGTGATCAGCCCTTTTACATGGTTGCAGAATGCCTGAGCTGGTTGCTCCTGAGAAGAGGTAGAAGGTTTTTTCTAGTCTCTATCGATAATTTCTGCTCCACCTTTCACTGTCAAAAACAGTAGTTGGAGTATCTTGTCCTGGTCCCATCCCTTTTCCCACACGGCTTTATCCCTAACCCCACATTAGGAAGAGGAATGGAGAAGGAAGGGTTTGAGTTCTGGGAAGTGGTGAGTATGTAGGTTATGTATCCCTGGTTAGCTGCAGCCACAGTACAAATAGGAAAACTGAGTGAATAGCAATTTAAAAAATACTTTTAGACGCTTCTGCTTTAAATCACTGAAATCTCACTTTTGAAGACTTCTCTCTATAACCTTATTCATCTTTCACAAACAGCAAAATTCCATAAAGTCCCACGTGGGGTAGAGAACTTTTTATTTTAATAAACCTTCTTGAATTGATTTCTCCTGTGGGGCACTAGGCCAGGTGCGCGTGCAAAGCAAGGACAGAAAAAGACAGCAAAGCAACACATCGGTCAGCCAGAAAAGCAGCACACCCATACTGCTTAGTTCTCTCCCACACTACCAGCACGCAGGAGGCTTTACCTGCAAACACATGTTGAGTGCTACCTTATAGATCCAAACAGGCTGGAGCTCCATGGACTTCCCTTTGCGGGAAAGATATAAAGAAAAAGTGGGGAAGGGAGCTGCTTCTTTCCTTCCTTCCTGTTTATCCTAGACCTCATTTAACATAATAAACATCAAACAAAGAGGACTATGGAGACAAAATACTTGTGTTGTTTTCCAAAGTCTGCTAATCTTTAGATTTTACCTTGGATAAAGGAAGATGTTTGTTCAGAATACTGCCTTTTCACCCAACCACTTCACTGCCTCATTTACTGACAATAAATAAGATTAAGAATATATATTGTTTCTACCTTCCAGTTAGATGTGCCGAACTACGCAGCTATGGAAAAGGAGCACAGGGTTCAATTCCAGAAGGCACTTCGTTAACAAAAATGATATATAACCCACACACACACTTGGCAGCAACCTGAAAAGGGTTAATGAAGGACCTATTTGCCTCCCCCATCTGTGAAAAAGTGCCAATCAAAAACCAGCTGCTATAAAAGGCTGCAGCCCAGCAGGAACAGGAGTAGTAGGTGGAGAGGTGGTGGAGAAGCAAGCTGTGGGAGGCTAGCCTGCCAAGGAGGGCTGGTGGAGCGGGGAAGGATAGGAAGGCTTGGTTCTTTGCTTGTTCAATGCTGGCTTGGAAGCTGGAGGAGAAGGTGGGTGTGGGGTCCCTGGTTTCCAGTGGGAAGGGGACTGAACTTTCAGGTTTGGGAGCCCTTTATGTTTGGCCCTCATGCTGGATGTGTGATCTTCCAGGATTTGGGGAATGATTCTGCTGTTAACCGCTATCGTGGAGGGGGGGGGAAGTTGAATGGGCTTGAAAGAGCTTTCCCAAATAACTTCCTACCCTCAGTGAAAAGAAAACAGAATAAAAGCTGCTCAATACCACCCCCCAACATCAACAGATAAGTTTAATTAAAAAAAAAAAGCCCCAAACAACTCTAATGTGATACTTGTATCACTCTATGCTCTTATCACGGAACTCGTACTTGCTTCTCAGTAATCCCATTTTTACTACTATATTTTGTGTATATTTGTGCTGCTGCTTGCTATGAATGTGCTGCAAATGACTTAGAACAATGAGGTGTTCACTGGGTTAGGTTTCAAGCTCAGTAACTTTCCCTTTCTGTCCACCCCCAGATGTGCCAGAGAGACAAAATACAAACAGGGAGCCAGAACTTGCTGGATGCTACTGGAGAGGAGAAAGGAGCGGGGCGTACGTACAGTCTTATGCTTCCTGTAAGACTTCTTTCCTCTGTGAGATTCCTTCGTTATTTCAGCCTTTACAATCTGTCTAGGGGGGACTGTACCCCTGTGGGTGTTGGTAAGTACAGGTATAATCCTGGGATCTCATTAAATTTAAAAAGCAGGTCTAGGGGAAAAAAAGGTCATTTAAATTAATATTAGCACAAAAGTGTGTGCTGGAGCTGGGAATGGAAATGCTTAAGGGAGTCAGAAAATGCCTTCAGCAAAATAAGATGTGATAGAAACGATGTGTCAGCTATCAAAGACATTGACTAAGAGCTGAAAATGGCAGTAGGAATACATTAATAAAACTTGAAAACAACAGCTTAAGGTGTTTGGTAGCTTGTTTCCCTCATATCTGTTGAAGAGATGGAAAGAAGATATGAGAGAATAGGAAATATTCCCCAAACTTGCTTACGTCATTCTCCAACAAATCTGGTGGGGATTTTGTCAGTGATCTGTTTCTCAAGTGCTTAATTTTGTACTCATTAGCTTTACCTGTAAAATAGAAAGTGCAAGAAAGAGCACGAGCCAAATGGCAGATCCCTAGATACRTTCATCAGTAAACTTCACTTGTGTAATTACAATTAAGTTTCACGCATGTGACAGCAGTGGGCTGGATATTGTAGCTGTCTGCTAATCCAGTAAAAACCAGGTAGCTCCCCTGCTTGTATGAATGTTGAGATTGGAATGGGGGAAGGCTCCCTAGTGCTTCTTGCTGTTGTCCAAAGCCTTTTTCTACTGGGAGTTGTGCTTGCTTTATTTGAGATGGGACTACTAGAAATTCTTTAATTTCATCTGTCCTGCGTTATTTTGGTGTCTCTTTGGTATTGTGAGGTGGGTCTGCTGCCTTGTGTGGGGTCCTTGTCTGCATCAACTATCCCTGTGCCCGGCTTGCCTGAGGCACTTGATGGTCTCCAAGGTCTGTGCTCAGCATTTTGGAGTGTCTGCAACCTGCCTTTGTTAATGTGCCTCTCTGGGAAGAGAAACTTGCTGGAGGTTGTGATCGTGGAGGAAATGGGCCATCTTAGGCAAAGCAAGGATTTATTCCTAAAGAAGAGTGACTCCATCCTATGACTTGAAATCAGGATTCCTGATTCTTACTAAAGCCATGTTTCTCTCTGGTGTTCACGAAGGGACGGGTTTAGAGTTTGCTAATGAAGATGCAGCAGCAAACCTTGTTGTAGGACTATCTAATTCTGGTATGCAAAGTCGTCTCTGCTGTACTGAATTTCCCCTGGGCTCTGTTACATGTGAAGGCCTTCCTTGGCTCCTCTCTTCCCAGTCAGCTCAGCACACTTTAGTACCCTTTCATGGGTCTGCAATATTTCACATTATTGAACATGGAGTATTAATGACACATGTATTCTGTTAGGAATATGGCAAAGACCATAAGTTTAGCTTTTTGTGAAGGCTGCATGATGTATTAACAGTGATGGCAGCTGACAAACCACTTTGTCTGAACTCCTGCTTCCATTCTCACCCTGCTGTTTTGCCAGGTCAGGGACTCCAACTATCACGTTTCCTTTCCTCTTTTCAGTATTCCATGCATCCTTTCCCCCTATTAGTTCATAACTCTGCTTAACAACTCGCTCTGATCTCCCTGCAGCCTCCCTTATTTCACCTTCCTGCCAAGAGAGGAGAACGGACCATGTGATGAGGAGCAGGGATTTAAGAGCAGGAGTGGCCTTGGGATGCAGGATCTCTGCTGTGTGCCCCACAGGTGCGGTCCTTGCGTTCAGCCTGGCCCTGTGCTGGCCATTCAGCTGTCTGGAGAAGAGGCAGCTTCCCCTGAATGAAGAGCTTGTTGGCAGTAAAATAAGTTAGCCTGGATTTCAAAAGCCACTCTTCATCAATTTCTGCTGTTCCATAATGTATGGAATGATAGTTCATGTAATCTAGTTAGTATTATTGAAGAAAGCTAATCTGTCTGCACCATGCACAGCTTAGAATTGAACCCTGTGTGTCATGTTTAACAATATTGGTGGTCCTTTGTAGAGCTCGATAGGCTACTCGGACACTTATCTGTATACTGAAATTGGGAACCTTGCACATCCCGTAGCACAAGCCCGGAGTTGTTATGCGTATTCGGATAAGTAGATTGGTCCCAGCATGTATGTGATGTTGGTGGCTTCCCTGCTGGGATGCCAGGATGCTACTTAATGCCACTTGGCTCTGTAAAGTTTTAGATCTTAGGTTGTCCCCCATTTACAATAGCTTTACAACACTACCTGTGAGGAGTGTTAGATTCTTGCAGTGACAAGGCCTGGAAATTTTTTAAGTGGAAGATAAGATCTTAAGTTGTGACTCTAGAAGCAGGGGATGAATATGTGATAGAAATAGTGCCTATGACTTAATGAATGCTGAGTTACTCCATCTGGGACCACCACGGTGTTGGCTTCCTATGAATGAGAGTCCCGACGGTTATTGCTAGCTGCTGCCCCAGCAATTCTAAGAAGCTGCTCTAGAAAGTAGCTTCATTATTCTGTGTTTGTCATGTCTGCACCTCCATCTCTTCAGCTGCTTGGGAAATATTCTTGGACAAGACATGCTTGACAGGTGGGGAAAAAAATCTAGCAAAGCAAAATGCTGGCCTCTTCCAAAGGCGGAAGTGTTACCACGTTGGCTGGGGCTCCAATGTTGCCATGTTAGCCATATAGAAAAATGGCGTGGAAAGGAAAGCTTGAGTGTAGTCGGGAGTTCTCACAGTCCTGTTTTTGTGTTATTTGTGTTTGCGACAGTATCAGCTTTTTCCACATAAATACCCGGAAGGCAAAATTTCATTTTTTTTCTGCAAAAGCTCCAATAAACAATCGCTTGGTGCCTGCTCTGCAAACTGACCCTCTTCCTGAGATAGAAATGTGAGGGCTTTGCTTGTTGTCAATGAGCCTGTCATGGTTTTCAACATGTTACTTTGCAAGAAATTCATTTCCAGTGATCAGCTTATAAACCTGCCATAAGGAAGTGTGTTTTCACACTAGTCTAGTGTACTTCTTGTTTTCAAACTCTCAGGGACGTAGGAATACACCAGATTTTTGGCAGCACATGGTTTAAAAATCAGCACCAACGTATCTATTGAACATCTCAAATGGGTAAAGGAAAGGGCAGGTTTCATCAGGGGTCAGTAAACAACGAACATCTGCCTTGCCAATCTTTTCTTCTACTACAGTTTTGTGCAGTCCCAAAAATCCTTCAGACATATGTTGAACAGAGTTGCAAAGCACCCAAGCCTCCTGCTTCTGCTGATATTTTGGCCAGTGCTTAACCCTATGTAGTTCAGTCAGGATTTTTTTCTGATGGCAACTGAATCAGATTGGGTGGATTTGGCTAGTGTTTCGGGCTGGGAAATTGAGGTTTCTGATTTCCAGCAGGTTAGATGTAGTATGGGCAGAAGCTCTCTAAGCCTCTTATGCAGTTACCCAGGAAAAACAGATGAGTGAAGTATTAACTGATATTCTTCACCCCTCTTCGCCAGATCTTGGCATGTGACACTTAGCATTAATGTGCTTATAATAGTACGTCCCTGCCCAGTGCAATCTGCCCCAATTGGCCACAATAAATAGTTCCACAACGGTCTTCAGCCAAGTAAGTGTTTGACCTAATAATGCATCTTACGCTCTGCCTTGGAGCTCAGCAATGCTGTGCTGTGTAGGACACAACAGTGCTCTCTGAAGGTCGAGCTAAGCTAGTCTGCCAGCAAGGAATAGCCATCTGGTGACCCCTCGCTTAAAGCATCAGCCTTTATTCCATAAGGGTGCAGCCGGTGGATTGCAGCAGATGCATTTAATTCTGAGCCTGGGCATTGCAATGGTGCACAGGGAGAGAAGTGATCCATAATGAAGCTCTGCTTCAGCCCACGTGAGGCTTTATTGATAGACTGATGCCCAGCAGCAAACAGCAGGTCAGCTCGCAGATCACGAGGAGTAACTTGCTCATGCTGCTCTGCTCTGTCAAAGCACCGACAAACTGAAGCTTGTGAGTAATCATCAGGGAGAGTCACAAGCAGAATCAGTTGCATTTGCTCAATGTGGATATGCTTTGCTTTTAGTCTCTAAAACCCAGAAGGTTACCATCCTCTGACCCAAGTTCATAGGCAGAAAATGAAAGGGGCCAAAAGCAGTATTGGAGCAATTGAGTCTTAAGCACCATCCCAAGAGCATTTTTTGGTAGTGTGGAGGTGTGTGCCATTCTGTTCAATCCTTGCTGAATTTGCCTGAAACGTTAAGTAGTGCAAATAGTGACACTGACCTTGGACAGAGGTATCCATTAAGGACTAAGCAGAAATTCATTGTCCTGTATAACTTCATTAGATCTTCTGTGCCTTAAAGTATTAGTTTGACCGTGTCTGAATCGAAAAATGGCTCTCTGGCTTAAAGGAAAAAAGAAAACAAAAAAATGAAAAATCCTGTTGTCCATTTTTAATTAGGATCTGAATCAGGTGGGAGAGAGTGTGCTGATACACTGCCTTTCATCCTCTACTAAATAACTTGTCCAAAACACTGTAGAAATATAACTACACTGTGCTGGTGATGTTTCTCACCTACTCCGTATGTTTTTAGGGAGCTGCATGTTGTAGTAAGGCCACAGGTTTATGCTTTTTAGACCTATATGTTGTTCCAAATACTACTGGAAAAAGCATTTCTGATCCATGTCTTCAAAATGGAAAGAGAATTAGAGATGTTACAGATGTAGTCAAGTAGGATGGCTGACCAGATATTATTGGGGGAGGGGAAGCACCAAGTAGCTGGATTCTTTTAATTATTTTCCCTAGAAAATGCAATTGTGTCAGAACAGAAAAATTCCTGAAAGCAAGTTGATTTTAGTGAAATTTCACTCATTTGTATATTCCCTTTCATGAAGGAAGAAGGAATATTCTAACAATGTCAAAATGTTCCATTTGGACACTTAATTTTAAGCATTTTAATTTTCAAAGGGCTTCTTAATTCGTTACTTATACAATGAACCTTAAGTTAAAATGCAAATGGAACAATCTTTTGGAATATTTTCATCTATTTTTGAAAGTATTTTTCTTGGAGAACACAAATTTTTGGGGCTTAGCTTTTACTCTGAATAAATGAAACAAATAATGAAATCCTTCACGAAGCATATCATCTCCCTTTGTGGCTCTTCTGATAATAAAGTGTTGTTCAGAGTTTCTCTTTAAGATAGAACAGGTCTTGTAATGATTTAAGTCTGGTGAAAAAGATTACATTTTCTCTATTGTTTGAGAAGTATTTGCTTATATCTAACTTCTACTATCACACACACACACGTTCAGCTTTCATAAAGAAGCCTTTCTGATGTGTAGGGACTTATCTCCACGGCAGTCACAGGGCTAAATATGTGATAACTGACAATGTCTAGAAGATTTTTGCCCCTGCTTTCTTGCTAACAGAATTTTCTCACAAACTAGACAAAGAATCACATACCCTTTGAGCAGGAAACCATTATAACCTGAGTTTTGCTAACCTTGTTGTGATCAGAAACTAAAACAGCATTTCTTACTCCTGTGTTCTGGTCCAAAGTAGTTGTCCTCCAACAGTAGCTCGTTATGTCTGAGATAGTGGAAAATGTTTGAAGCCTTGCATGAAAGCAAGTGTTAGGCGCTCAAAATGAGTCCAAGCTCCTTGAGTCTTCTTAAGCCTCAGTACTACATGAACATGGATTCAGGATCTAAGTAAGAGTAAAAAAGAGGGCAAAATGTGGATTTTTATTTCATACCAATGCCTCTCTCTGAATAAAGGACTCCTTGGCCACACACAAGTGCAAGTTTCTTTCAGGTGCCATCATGCAGCAGTGATATGCGCAGTCATTGCAGGTCCCAAGTTCCCCTCCTCTGGTGTTGATTACCCCTTAATGTCTGCCTGCAGAGTTAGAGACTATGTATTTTGATTAATTGTGGTACTCTGGGACAGTGAACAGGGCTGTAGGAGGCCATTTCTCTATGAGTGTGAATCAGGCAGCTTTTTTTCCTTGGTTATTTGCAATGCAGAGACAAGACAAGAGGTAGACAGGCCAATAACACAATGTTTTTAGCAGGTCTGTAATACAGCCTTCACCACAACCAAGATCTAGCTGAACTTTGTGTCAGCAGAAAGTCAGACTTATTCAGGAATAGCCACCTACTCCTGRGGGTGTTGTGTGGTAGCACCCACAGCCCTTGAGTTGCGGGACATGAGCACAGCATCCTGATGTTGTGCTCTTGTTGGATGACCATACAAGGACGTGATGGTGCTGAGCTGAATGAGCCTTTCACAGCTGTCTTGTTCCATACCAAGGCTTTGTTATTACCGATTGCAAGGAATCAGATTGTACTTACAGGGTCAAAGGTTTAAGTATCCACTGTATAATTCTTGTAGTACTGTAGTGAGGCAGGTTTGTATTAATACCGCTTCATCTTGGAAGCTTTCAAAGCCTGTCAGTATGTCTGATAGTGTTTGGCACTTAGATATGACAGTGAATGGTAATTTGCAAGTGCCTCAAATGGACAGAAAATAGTTTTCATTATTTTTACTTGATTTGGAGTAGTGTCAAGCACCCTGTAAGAGCTCAGATATTACTCGGGCTGTGGTGTTCCCTAACAGGTGGCTGTGAGTGGTACAGCATGTCCCATCCTTGGTGCAGGTCTTGAGAGGTTGGGTTCAATTCCTGGACTCAGCACTGATCTTCAGGGTGACCTTGGGCAGAGGAAGCAGCTTGTTTATTGCCTTTTGCAAAATGCTTTGAGAGTTACAGATGGAAATGCTACATAGAGGGAAGGCATGACTGTGGTGTTGATGGGTGTTGGGGAAACACAGATTACAAAAGAACAAGTGGGTGTAACAAATAAGGAAGAGGAGCAGAAAAGTGGTGGAGAAAGTAGGAAGGGGTAGTTGCTTTTCTCTGCTACTGTGGGACATGGGTGAGGATGTCTGGGTGCCAACGTACTCATGCCCTTGGCACCAGGACTTCTGACAAATCAGCCAGTCTACTCTCRTGTTGGTTTTCACTGCTTCTCTCTGCAGACGAAATGATGTACTTTTCCTTTGAAGAAGCTGTAATTACAGAAGAGCCCGGCAGCACTTTCCTGTGGTGGTAATGGATATATCAGCATTTCCACAAAGTCCCTTGTGAGGGATTTACAGCTCTGCCATTAATATTAACCATACAGTGGGTGTATAAGCTGCTTGCCCAAAAGTATTAAAAAATAGTTTAAACAGTGTAGCAAATTTTGGTAGGCCTTGTCTAGAAGCAAACTTGCACTGGTTTGGTAAGAGTGATTTTAACCTGTTTTGGTTAGAGTATTGCTTATTTTTATGTACTTGCTCATATCTGGCTTAAGGTGACTTATTTCAGCCTATTCTGACTTTAACAAACTAGAGGCTATGCAGAAATTCTGTAAGGATTCCCTCTTTGTGCATAGCATCCCCTGCGCTGAACAGATCTGGTATCTACTGGGTTAAATAAAACAAGCTTTTCATCATACAAATGAGGGGCAGTACACAGAACCAGCAARTATTTAGTCAAACTGGTTTTGAACATCACTGCAGCTAAAATGCTATAGATTGTGTGCAGCCACAGCCTAAAACTGAAGACAGGAGAAATACTGAGACTCCAGCTATGTTATTACTATAATGGTGTTAACACTGAGAGGAAATATCATAGGATCATAGAATGGTTTGGGTTGGAAGGGACCTTAGAGATCATCTAGTTCCAACCCCCCTGCCATGGGCAGGGACACCTTCCACTAGACCAGGTTGCTCAAAGCCCCATCCGACCTGGCCTTGAACACCTCCAGGGATGGGGCATCCACAGCTTCTCTGGGCAACCTGTTCCAGTGCCTCACCACTCTCATAGTGAATAACTTCTTCCTTATGTTTAATCTAAATCTACCCTCTTTCAGTTTAAAGCCATTACCCCTTGTCCTATCACTACAGGCCCTTGTAAAAAGAAAAGTCCCTCTCCAGCTTTCTTGTAGGCCCCCTTCAGGTACTGGAAGGCTGCTCTAAGGTCTYCCCAGAGYCTYCTCTTCTCCAGGCTGAACAACCCCAACTCTCTCAGCCTGTCTTCATAGGAGAGGTGCTCCAGCCCTCTGATCATCTTCATGGCCCTCCTCTGGACTCACTCCAACAGGTCCGCGTCCTTCTTACGTTGGGGGCCCCAGAGCTGGACGCAGTACTCCAGGTGGGGTCTCATGAGAGCGGAGTAGAGGGGCAGAATCACCTCCCTTGACCTGCTGGCCATGCTTCTTTTGATACAGCCCAGGATACGGTTGGCTTTCTGGGCTGCAAGCGTACATTGCTGGGTCATGTTGAGCTTCTCATCAACCAACACCCCCAAGTCCTTCTCCTCAGGGCTGCTCTCARTCCATCCTCTGCCCAGCCTGTCTTTGTGATTGGGATTGCCCCGACCCATGTGCAGGACCTTGCACTTGGCCTTGTTGAACTTCATGAGGTTTGCACGGGCCCACCTCTCAAGCCTGTCAAGGCCCCTCTGGATGGCATCCCTTCCCTCCAGCATGTTGACTGCACCACGCAGCTTGGTGTCATTGGCAAACTTGCTGAGGGTGCACTCAATCCTACTGTCCATGTCGCTGACAAAGACGTTAAACAGCGCCAGTTCCAACACCGACCCCTGAGGAACACCACTCGTCACTGGTCTCCACTTGGACATTGAGCCATTGACTGCAACTCTCTGAGTGCGACCATCCAGCCAATTCCTTATCCACTGAGTGGTCCATCCATCAAATCCATGTGTCTCCAATTTAGAGGCAGGGTTGTCATGCAGGACAGTGTCAAATGCTTTGCACAAGTCCAGGTGCAGAACCTCTTGGCTCAGTTTAACACAGAACAGTACAAATTTCCTTTTATCCTCTTCCATCTACTTCATTACATTGGATAGACGTAAGAAAACATTTGTCTTCTATTTCTGCGAGTTAAACATTACATGCACACTTACTGAAATAAACAAAAGCTTTGAATGTCAGAGGTAAAGCTGAAGGCTTTTTCCCATGGATGATCTTCAGTATCAGGAATTCATGGTTCAAAAGGCACTTTCCTCTGGTAATGGAGTCCGAGGTGGTGATAATATGTCTGGCTTTTCCCATTCTGAGAAAATACTTTTGGCAGGAGGAAGGGGGGAGGAGGAAGGAGGAGGACACTTCTCTAGTGTGGAGATTTCCCTACAAGTAATGAATTTGAAGCAATACAGGAGGCCTTGTACTGTCATCAAAGCAAGACTCCTTAAAAATCAAGTCAGATCCTGGGATGTCCACAGGATGGTGAACTGGGCAATTTACCAGTTTTATTTTTGCTTTATATGCTTTGCAATCCCTTTGCTTAGGTGTGGCTTTAGAGTGGAAGTCCTTCTGCACCGCTCCTGTAGCGCACAGTGCAATGGGTTCCACTGGTGACTTTGCTCACCAATAGTATTAATATTTATTACTACAGCTGCTGTCGTAGCTTAATAAGTTGATTATAAAATGGAGAAGAACATTCTAAGAGAGCCTACCAGAGCCTCTTGATCAACTCTTAATCAAGACCCAACCTGATTTGTGGGTTTTTTCCCTTCTGTTTTCTGTTTCTGAAGATGATTTAAGTTAGGAGTTTAAGAAAAATGGAGAACAGACAGCTGTACGTCTAAGAACCTTTTTTGTGGGATATGCATTTATGTTGAAAACTGGAGTGCATAAATCCACATTTAACAATTTTTTTAGCCTATAAAGGTGTGTTTTCTTCCTGAATGTAAGGATTTTTCTTAGTTTAAGAGCAAAAAATATTGAAGTCTTATGTTAGGATGGTGAATGTCTTTAGGAATCCTTGTACTTCCATGAGCTATAGCTGTAGCCTTTCTCCTCCCAAGAAGTTCCTCTTGGTGATAAGCAATGGTGTTAATGAACAGCTGGCGGAGTGTTTTTCCACTTTTCTCTTTAATACAGCAGAAATGTTGCAATGGAAACTGAAATGGCGCTTAGATACAGAATTTGTGGAAGTGGCTTGATGCTACAACTTCAAAATTTCATAGCACTGCTGCTCACACTACCATTACAATAAATATTGGCAGGTTTCGAAGAGCTGTAAAATATAATAATGCTAGTATCTTACATGAGTCAGTACATGGGAGCTAGTAACTTCCTGAAGGGAGATGCTGACTAATGTAACTAAATAGCAGAAATAATTGCATGTGTGAGCCCCCAAAAGTGGTCTGAGGGACTAGAGAGGAGAAACTTTATCCTCCTGCTACCAGATCACAGAGGAAAAAGACGGGTGATGTGTTGAACCCTTGTGACGACATTCCAGCCATCTGACTACATCAGTCTTCAAAGGAAGATGTCAATTTGCCCAGGAGGCAGGGGCCAGTGCATAGCAAGCTTCCAAAAAGAGAAGCTTCTATGAATTTTATGTGGATCTTGTGCTCTGCATGTGGAAGACCTTTCCACGCCCATCAAAATAATCCTGGCACTTCAGCTTCATCGTGTCAGGCAAAGTGGTGGAGGTCCCCATGAAGTTTGTTTCTGTAAGACTAGGACTGGGGGTGCTGCTTGGTTGAGTTCACACAACTTAATATACAGGAGGATGTTTCTAAAAATTCAGTCAGTCTAACATTTTAGTTATAATTGAATAATATTGCAGACTTGTTAGACATTCCATATTTAATACTTTCAGAATTGATAACTGATTCAGCCTGGGACATGATGAATGTCCGTGTCAAACTAATCATATCTGGCTTTTGTTCCAGCATATTCCATAGACAAAACATTCTTTTATGACTCTCCTAGTCTATGCATTTTTAAAAACACAGAATAAAAAGTCTTGGCAGCAATCCAGTCACTAGAATGATATTCATTCCAGGAATATTTTTAAGGCCACTGCTTGCTGTTCATCCTCCTGGTATTCTTCAGTTGCTTGTTCTTCTCTTTACAATTGAGACATCCTTTTTTTTTTTTCTTTTTTTTCCCTTCATTTAAAAATTATATGTGGTTTCAGCTTGCTCTAGTAAGAAGACCTAAATTCTAATGATAAAAGCTATTTACCTGTATTTATTCACAAGCCATCACAGTTCTTTAAAATTCACAAAGCAAGTTTGAAGTAGGCTGTAACATCAGAGTGTGATTATGTATTTCAATCTTCATACCTTATGAAATACTCAGATGAGCTACTACTACTTGCATTTCTATAGAGAAAAACTTTATCATGTGGAGAGCTCTAGAAATGGCAAAGAACCACATTTTTCTGACGTTACTGAAGCCTGAGTAACTCGTCATTTGCCTACCGTGCCTATGCTTGGAGATGTAACACCAAGCTATTAGAGCAACTGCAACATAAGGTACCCTGAAATGTCTCAAAAATAACTTCAAAGGTAGTATGTGTGCTCATGCTAGACATACCCAGTATTCACGACTTGGAGAATCTGGCCTACRGCAAAAGAGGAGTCCAAAAGACTCCACCTACTTTGAAGATATTAGGATTTACAAAAATGAACCCATGCAGTTACTTTCAGTCATAAAATTAATGACATTGAATAACAATGCTTGGAAAAAGAAAGTTTGGTCTTCACAAAATGTGCACCCCTTGAAGTTGTTTCAATTATTGATTGCTGGATTATGGCATTTGCAATAACTCAGAAATCTTGAAATGTTTTAAAGTAGCCTTTTCATTTTCATACAGAGATTGCAGAGGTGCTTGTTCAGCAGGATGTGAAGATGAACTCTGCATCCAAATGTATAAATAACTGACTAGGCTTTTAGTTTTTCCATCATAACAGTTGCTTCAATCGCCACCCTTCTATGGGAAAAGGTATTTTGACTTTTGGTTTTATAAAGACAAAAATACCTTGGAGATCATCAGGTTTTGGAATGTCTTTCTATAAGAGAGAAACCTTACTATTAAGGCTATCATATGCAGACTGGCAGGGATCAAATACTTGTACCTGTTCTGACGTTGAATAGAACTTTGTTAAAGGAACAATTCCAAGGTGACAGCTTGTAAACTTGTGGGTCATTTTAGGGCAGAAACGGTCAATATAATCACCTAGCCCTGCTTTGTGGGTCATAGAAGTTTAGCCATTCCTTTTGGATGTAAGCCCAAAGACCAAGTCTGTCTGACATTTCAGTGCTCTTATTCTCTTCTCTCAAATTATTTTTCTTCTCATAAAAAATAATAGCTTTCTGCTTCAGGAGTACTGCATCATTTTACAATTATGTCCAGTCCAAAGACAATTCTGATTTTGTAATCGATGCATTTGAATGGGGAAAAAATAGGAAGTACAGCGACTAATTTTGATCTCTGAACAGCTTATCTAGGAAAGAGAAAGATTTTCTCATCACTTGTAGGATTCAAATCAAGATTTGATATCATTTTAGCTCAGTAAGAAGGCATGAGTGCAGAGAGTGGACTAACATAGGGAAATTCTGTGTCACGGGTTATGGAGGAGGATCTGACTAGATGCACAAATGATCCCTCCTGGCCTTCAGACTGCTGAATTACYTCATGCATCTTAACCATACTTTACAGTAAACGTGTGCAGTGGAAATTACCAACATAATGAAACAGGCTGTAACACTTTGCTGCATTTCTTTTTATTTTTCCACATGTGAACAAAATGTCAACAGAACTATGTAACAAGATAACACATTGCAAATGATATTACCTATGGTCTTCTAAGACAACTTGCCCTGTGCCTCTAATTGTGGGGGGGAAAAGTGGATATTCTTGTAATGGTTGGTGCRTTTGTAATAATTAAGGGTTAAGGTATGTGATTGGTACGAGAGGGGTGTATTTCTGTGCAAAAATGATGGGTTCCCCTTCCAGCTCCTGCCTATTGCTAGCTGGCTAGCTAAAATAAATAACACTGCATGCTAAATATAAGTGGCTAGATCCTGCTGTGGATCCATCTGCAAACATACCACGTGCCAGTTGCTCTAGGTAGGGTATCTTGGCATGGACATCTGTTTACAGGGAAAGCCTTTTTTTGTTTTGCTGCCCTAATTGTTTCCATGTATCTCAGACTAGGGTTTCTCCCATTTCATGGACGAGAGCAATTAGCCAAGAACTTACAAGCTCAGCAGAGTTAGGGAGTAGTTTATAAACAAATCAAGGTTGCTCACAAGGCTTGTTTTCTCAGATCCGGTGAAATGGTAAATACAGTCATCTCTCAATTAGTCTGACCAGCGAGGGGGAGATAGGATAACCTGGATAAAGAAAACACAGATACTACAAAACACATGTAAATGAGTCAATAAGATTGTATGATAAAGGCATAAAAGGGAAAAGGTTTATGATGCTTTTGGCTTAGATTCATGGGTGCTAATGAGCTCCTGAGCTGGGAAGTCTACACAGTGTACTGCTATATACCTTAGCCCAAGTCTACCACGTATGGTATAAACATTTCCCTGGTTCCACGGCCCTAAGAAATCCCATGTCTCAGCTGGGGACTCTGTGTTCACGCACAGGGCTGTGAGCAAGAGCAATGCCGCTCCTGAGTCGCGTCTGGCTTGGCTGGCCTCTGCACTGACATTGCCAGGGCTTCTGGCTATAGGATCAGCGCGGGTGCAACCCCCTCTGCAGTTATAGCATAGCTGATCTGCTGCACGGGTACACTGCCCCATGGGTGGCAGAGCTCACTACGTGCAAGGCTTTCCTGGGACCTAGTTTATAAGTAGATATTCTTCTATCTGCTTTCTGTATTGTTGTTGCTCTCCCATACTTCTTTAATTAAATAGTTTCTGTCTGCTGTTCCAATATTATCAACTTGCCAATACTTAAACTGACATTTTTGTACGCTTCTCTAAACTCACTGCGTCAAAATGCAGCCTGACCTACACTGATGGGCTTTTCTGAGCTCTGAGAGAAACACAGTGGAAAGTGTCTTACAAAAAGTTAACTTGCAAAGCATAACATAACCAGACTTACTGTACTACGTGGTATCTTAAAAACTGCTGACCCGTGGTCATGCAGCGTGCTAGTAAATTGAAGTGTGCTAGTATACTAAATGTCTAAAACCATACCATGTGTGTACATAGCAAAAAAAGAGATGAGAATACCCTTTAAGGAGTTGCTGTTGTATAGATAAGTACTCTGTAGCACTTGCTTTCAGAACCCGTATTTATTAGCACATCAGATTTGGAACATGTAAATGTTGTTAACTATTCCTGAACACTTAAATATCCACTCYGGGTTCAAATTCTGCATTGCTACTATTTCATTCTTTCAGTGCAACTTGTGTTCTCAGCTGTCTAAAACTACACAAGGTTCATGCAGTTAAATATGCTTAATTTTTTAGAATGGACCCTCAGGAGTTAAAGCCCTCTATTCTGAATGGGCAGTAATATCTCAAGGTATTTTTTCAAAACCCAAGGGCTTATCTTGGATAAGATTTTCTCTTTCTGCTGGTGTTCCTCCTAATGGATACCAGTTGGCCAAGTGATGTTGTGAGTGATGGTGAAGGGGTACATGTAGGTGTTGCGCACAGTTGTAAAGCGATCAGGACCTTCACGGTTCCCAGGCTGTTACGGATGGGAGCCTATCTCTAAGTCTGGTTACACCGCAGGGCTTCTATCCAGCATCCTCATCCCGAGCAGCAGCAACGTTTACGCAGGTAAGTCCACTGAAGTCCACTGAGCTCCCAGGATGCGTAACTTGTGAGAAAGGGTTGGAGAATGAGGCCTTGAATATGCAATAGGCAAATGTCTATGACTACCTGCTCTCTTGGTAAAGTTAAGTTTTCTGCACTGACGCCGAAAGTTTTAGGACTCAAGCCCTTGTCTATTTTGTCACTGTCAAACCTGGGGAGGACGATGCTGATACACATCCACTTTGTAAATATCTAAGGAGTTGTTTTTTTAAGAAGAGCCAGGTACATGTATACTAGTTGTCTCCTTAGCACAGAGCCTCTCTAGCACTCTAACCCTATACTTTAGTCACTACTGACAGGTAGAGGGCAAATTTGCATAATGAACTGTTTAAATATTCAGTTTTATCAAGGCTTCAAGGCACTATTTGTCCTCCGCAGCTTCAATAGCCAGTGACCCCATCTAAATCAACATCATTTGTCAAATCAAATTAGGCTTGTTGTTAATTTCAGACAGTGATGTTCATCTTTTTGATGCTTTCAAACAACTCTGAGGTAAATCCCTGTGACATAATGCTGCTTAGATATGCTAAATGAGTCACTTGTTCAATGCTGCAATTGTCAGAAAAATATGAAACTTAGCTCTAAGGTAAATATTGTTGGGTCACTTGAAATGTATGCAAATTTGACATTTCTCTGCTGATTAGCATATCTACACATCAAAGTTTTCTATATATCACATCAGATATTTTTGATTCGGGAGAGTTAAGGTCAGTGGCACTTGGCATACTCTTTACTTTGCATCAGACGAGATGAGAAATGAAAATTTTCTTAGGGAAACTTTCCAGCTCAAACCTTACTTTGCTGAAACGAGAATATTGCAGAGGAGCAGGGGAAAATAGCAGAGGTTCCTGTTTTTCAGTATAGAACTAATAAAGGAACATAAAGAGATTATTCACTTAACTAATGAATTCCAAAGGAAAAAAAAAAAGAAGAATTGATAAGGTATTTGGGGGCAGAAAGAGTAAAAAGCTTCTCTTAATGTCTGCAATGAATTTGCCTATACAAAGTATACCTCCACATATAGATATGTTTGTTTGCTTTTGAAATGAATCTTTTCTTAATGAAAAAAATAGGAGGTATGTCCTGTTCTTTTAAAAGTTGCGTTTTGATTTGTAGCTCAAACGCATCAGTGAGAGTTTTGCACCGTCCTTCCACAAATCTATCTGACCGTGATGGAGTGCTGCAGTTCATAAGTTCATTAGCTCAGTGGTTGCTTCCATAGATGCTGATATAACTGGTCACAAGAGTTAATTGTTCACACATTTTGCACATCAGGCCTTTAGAGATCATCAATAAATTGTCAGGGGATTCAGGTCTCCAAAACTCTCTGTGAAAATCCATTCTGTTCAATGACAGACGGGTCTTGGTTTGAATGGTCCGAGGCTGCCACGTACATCATCACGGGAAGGATAATTTACGTAGCCCCTTTGAAGTCCTGATACCTGAACAGATCTGTGTCAATGAGGGTAAAGAATTGCATAGCAAGCAGAGAGTAGGCACGAAAAATCCCCAAAAGCATCTTGCTGGAGAATAAACTCAGTGCACAAGTGCAGTGACTTTCTGTTCTGTAACTCGGTCATGTAGGGGTTTTTTCTTTCAAAAAGAGTGGAAGTATCTCAATTGCAGCATCCAGTGAATGCCAGCAAAATTTTGTTTTAAAAATAAAACAAGCATTTTTCAAATTATCGGAGCAGAAAGATGTGTCAGACACCACTCACATATGTTTATTTTTCTTTTTCTCTCCTGTAACTGAAACATGGCCAAACTCCGTTTCCTTCTCCTTTACATTGTGTGAGTATGTGTGCGTATGTATATACAGATATAAATTTTATACTTACTCTGTGTGGAGACCTTACATGCTACATTCTAGAAATGACTGAAGGGACTTACTAGACTTCAGAAAATAAGACCCAGAAACGCCGGTTGATCCATTATTACTGCAGGGCATATAGCACCACTCAACCACATTAGTAGTTGATGTTTGATGATAAATCAATAATAGCTTTTATCTTCTAAGTAAAAGATATTTTATTCTCTTCCGCCTTTCCCATGATGGGTGATATAAAACCAGGAACTGCACTCACATTCTTAAGGCAAGATTTTAAAACTATTTTGGTGTAAGATTCACATTTGCAAGCTGCCCATGCTTCCCATATTGGCAATGATTTTGACAAATGTAAAAAAGTCACTAATATTTTGACACTTTCACTGCCCAACTATGATACCAGCTGGCTGTGAATTCAGTTATTCATTGTTCTGCTGTATTTTAAAGACTGGTCCAGAGCCAATGTACTGGACCAGCTCCATTCATTCATTTTCAAGATTGAAGTTTCAGCTAACTGTAGTGGCCATTTTTCAAATAGATCTGGAAACCTCTTCCAATTTAACAGGATCATACAGAACAGAAAAAGTCGAGTGTGCATGTAGATTTAAAGCTCTTCTCTTCAAGGGAAGGAATATATACATTTCAGCATGAATCAACCTAGTCTTCACAGGATTTCTGTCTGCTCTCATTTTTTTTTTTAAGACACTGTGTTTTCTTCACAGTAAAGCAAGCAAAAAATTAAAATCTTTATAATGGTTAGATGGATTTAAAATAAAATTGAACTAAGGGATAACTGTTCTGAATTCTTAAAATGAGAAATCACTACACTGGACTCATGCTGCCTGAGATTTATAGCAACTCAATTGTTACTTTTAGAGAAACTAAAAAGAAACGTACACATTTTTGGCTCCAGATAGGCAAATACAACTTTAAAATGGACAAGGATGGAGCTCTCGGAAGTCCTTAGTGCACTTGCAGTGCAGACCAGAAGTACAGGACCCTTCCTAAGTCCAATCTTTTCCGATCTGAGCATCCTGGAGAGCAGATATATGACTAAGTTAGCAGGTCCTTTTGAAGTGCCCTTCTTTAACAAATATAATGAAAATGTGCTTACTTAGTAAGTCTTCTTTATTGTGCCTGCTAAYGTTTTACACTATTTTCCAAAGCCAGTAACAATATTCATCCCTCTGGCTTGTAACTCACTGATTAAAAAACAGATTGCCAGCAGTCATCTGCTATTGTCTGGCTTCTTAAATTCTGTTTCTGGTTTAATTTACTTGATTGTTCCATGCACTATTCATGAGTTCTATAATATTCCAAACTTTAATTTCAACAGATTAATTCTTACTAATTATTCAACATATGAACCTGCACATGAGAATTGTACTGTATGCACCATCCTGAGGCGCAGAATGCAATGTCGAATCGTTTTCTGATTTCAAGTGGAAAACAAACTAATTATGTGGAAATATGATAATATATTGTGCTGCAGGGACCAGCCCTTTGTCTGTTTAGAAATGTTTACTTATGATCGGCTCCCTGTGTTATTTCTTCCAGGAGGAGCTGCCCTTTCTTAATGCATAAACATTATTGACTTGTCCATGATTCTTTACTTCAAGAAAGCTGATTTACATAATTTTATATTACTTCCGTCTGGTGGAAACAAACAAGACATCCCAGGAAAGTAATAATTGAGCTAGCTGTAGCAATCTTCTGGAAAGATAAGACATGGAAGTCCTTGGAAATGAAGGATCACTTATTTCTCTTTTATTTMTCCTACTTTTTTTTTTTTAAGCTGTTATGCAGCTTTACCTCTGTGCTGTTTGATTTGATGCGTATCACCATCCATCACTTCAGCACAGCATGGGGGGCAAATCAACCATCAAGAAATTCAAGTTAGAACACGCTTTCTCAGTTTTCTGTCAACGTACCCCAGTCGAGGCTAATTGGGTGACGTTGGTACTGTGAAATATTGGGATACTGGATCATTCGTTGTTTGGGAGAAGCATGGTGAAGTCCTGCCGTGGTCGGTGAAGCTGTCAGCAGTCTGGCCTGTGGTCTCAGCCTTACCAGGCTAGAAACTGTGGCAACACAGCAAAACCTCACTGTAATGCTTCTCGGCTGAAAAAGAAATGATTTAGTCAAATACGGGAGGTGGAGGGGAGGGGAAATAAGACCGCCCCAAAAAAGTAATATATTTTTGCTTCCCATGCCATGTGAAATGCAATATGTGCTACAAACTGAAAGGTTGAAATGTGTTTTCAGAAATTAATCACCAGAGGAAACTATAAAAATAAAATAGATGAATCAAGTTTCTTAAGGGACTCTGATCAGTAGTGGCATTATGTAGCAAGCCAAGGCTCTATGAAAACAAACACTAGCAATGATGGAGGAAGATAAAATCTGGTCCCTAGAACTACATTTTAATAGACCTTGGGTGATACAACATGGTTTAGCATATAACATAATACTTTCATCCCCCTATAAAGCCAGCTCTTAAATAACAGGGGGAGTATTTGATTTTCCATCCTTCCATCTTCCCCAATAATCTGTAGTTTATGAACTTTACGATATCTAAGCATTCCACTATTTACCCCATTTACTTCTTGCTTTATGATGGCAAAACAGTTTGCAGATAGTCTGCTTTCTGGTTCATCTGTATTTTTGCTATTGTTTTTACTGTGCCTTGCCTAAAGACCCTAAGGGGCGATCAGTAATACACGTAACTAATGCAAACAAAATCCCTGTCCTAAAAGTTCCCATTCTAGGATCCAATTTCTAGGATCCAAATTTCAAGATGCCTAGCATTCATTTAGCCATTTTTCTTTAATAACTCTAATAGAAGTTTGCAATTACATTATCCCTGTCTTAAAGTGGAAAAACTGAGTCAATGCTGTGACCTGAAGTTATTTCACTCCTCTCTGAAAGAAAGAATGTCTCCTCTCCCTTGTGCTGCCTTAGTATCTAACTGAACATTGAGTTAAAAGTCCCCTTATGCTCTGCATCTGCCTGTCCCAACCCTGCTGCTCGTTACTCGTTGAGAGGAGGGATGGAAAGCAGAACCAATCTTGGGATGAATCCCTTTATTTGTTCCAGCCACTGATTTTCCAGAGATTTTTCCTGCCACAATGAAAAATGAAGGAATCTATTTTTCACAATAAAAACGTTCCCAGAGAGACCAGGACAGCTCGGGAAGGATATGCAAATTCAAAGAGGCAGCACAGAGGGGAATTTTTAATATTAATTTTAGATATTGCATTCAGGTTTGATATGAATCTAAAAAGTACCGTCTTAAAAGACTCTGGTATGAATTTCCTGGTATGAGTTAAAGATGGTTTTGTTCACACTTAATGAAGTGATCAGGGAATGAGGAGAAAGATGGGGCTATATGGATGTGATGGTTATTTTTCTCATTTGGGCTCAGACTTGAAAAGTAACTTGCTCCTTTGCTCAGAAATAAGAACAGTGAAAAACTTCCTTGGGAAATGGCTGTAGAGCATCTCTTAATGGTATTTAAATAATTGAAATGTAAATATCATTGTAACCCAGCAGACTGTGTTTTCTCGCTGCCGCAGCAGTGCTTAGCGTGTTGGAAAGGCAACGCAAGGAAACAGGGGAGGAAGGAGGACATTTCCCCAATCCCAGGGCGTACTACGGATCCTGCTACAGCCTGCAGCTGTACCACTGGCTCTAGGCTGTGATCTCGTCTGATCTCCAGCTCAGCCGTGTCAGATCAGGTCAGTCCTTGGCTGAGAGATGTTCCTGGAAAAAAAAAATCAGAGATGTTTCCAGAAATGAAAGGTGACTGAAAGTAGTCTGCTGGGGCTGGATCAGCCCCCCCGGCCAGGGAAGCCACCTTCTGCCACCTCTAGCTCCACACCTGCAACCAAACCAGCAGTCTGTGGAGTCGATGATGCTAACCGTGCAGCACCGTGCACTACCCCTTAGAAGTGCTGTTGCTCCACTTTACAGGTTGGGAGTGATGTGATGAAATATCTTGATCAGGACCAGGTAAGAACATTTCTAGCAGTGCAAGAACATGAAACCGTATCTTCCATGTCCTGAGATACTGCTTTGAAAAGGGCAGTCTTTTGATCTATGTGTTTTGAGTCCCTTCAATTCAGCTTTCATAAATCCTGTGCATCTTTTTGCAAGAAGGCAAGATTTTCAATTTTTTTTTTTTTTTTTTCAGCGCTATGACTCTATATGAGTATAAAATGAAAAAGGGAGAATTTTCTCACGCTTGCCTGGAGAGCTGGGAGTGCTCTGGGCTGGCCGATGTGGTCGCCTGGGCAGTGTTAACGTAGGAGATGCAGGACTTGCTAGAGGTGGGAGGATTGTTGCAAAGCCTGAAGTCTGTGCCTGACCGAGGGTACCACCATCCCCTTCCCTCCCTTAGCACAGTGTAAGCCCTGAGCTGAGAGCAGCTGGCAGAGCAGTGCCTCTTGCCCATATGGGTGCACTACAGGATCCCACCGAGGTCTCTATGGATGATGAGGTGCGGGGTGCTAATACATCTGCCGTCAGTTAATGCCTCTGCACTGGCATGGAGCAACTTGTTAATTCCTGGCATCTCTGAGCACGTGGCTGAGTTGATTAAGTCTTCTGCGAGGGCCGTTGAAGGCATCAAGAAAGTTTGCTCTCTGCTGTGCTGACCTGCCTTGAGCCTCAGATGTTCCCTGTTTCAGACACAAGCATTTTGGCTGGGATTTGTGATGGTTTTAGGTGGTTTTGCTCAAAGAAGCAGTGAGGCCAGAGGCATCCTTGTTTCTGGATAAAGGGAGCTTTTTCAATCCCTCCCTCTAGTTACGTTCAGACTCCCCCTTTTTTCTCTTCCTTCCTATATGCGTGTGTCTTCATGGAAGGACAAATTCCCCCTCTCAGCCCATTTCTCCCAGGTGGTCCCCAGCAGATCTACCTTCCATCTCCTTGACTTGTGCTCCGCTCCTTTCACTGCATCAGCTCATCTCTGCCAGCAGGACGGGGCTCGCAGGACATTTTCTATAAAGGACAGGCTGCTGCTCCACTGTGGTTTGTCATTATTAATCCATAGAAATCCCAAGGAAGCTAAAAAATAGTAAGTCCTCAGCCAGGTCATCTGAACGGGKCAATGTCTTGCACCCGTGCTGCTTCTGGTGCACACACCAGCTCYTGCAGGCTGGTGCTTCTGTAACCAGTCCACACCCTTTGGCCAGAATTTATGGACATCGGTTAGCCTGGCTGCTCTATCAAAAATTGCCATAAATAAGGTGCTGAGCATGCTCAGATATACCATATACATTTTTTGTGGTGTCTCTGCAGCGGGTTAGCTGGTGCCACCCATACTGGATTTCACTGGAAAGAAGCCTGCCATGGTTAATATCTTAAATGATATATGCTGAGAGACTTTTGTTGAAGGAGTGACTSAACCAAAGCCTGTTGAATTAAATGCAAAGAATAGCCTTGTCTCCAGTGGGCTTTGGATCAGGCCCAGGTTCATGATCATAATACACTGTCTTTTTTCATAATTTTGTGAGAATGTATTTTTCTTTTGTGCAACAAACCATAGCTAAGGGGAGTGGGGAAGAAAGGAAGGCAAAGTGAACCACAGAAACTGTGCTAAAGGAATTTAAAATGAAAAATGCATTAAAAATTTAGTATGTGAGCAAAAACAGACTACTTTGCTCTGGAAGGGTGAAAGGGAGGAAACATTATTATTTTAATATGTACCAGGCAAGGACAAGGACAAATCTGACCACGTCTGAGAACAGCAGAGAGCCACAGCCTCTGTGGCTCTACATTGAAAAATTCTGGCAAATATCTCAGTTTAAAAGAAGGAGTGAGAGAAGGAAAGAGCCAGATCTGCCACATAAGCTCCTACATGTTTGCGTGAAGCTATACCATACTTAGCTTTTGAGACTTTTTGCCTGATTTGAATGCGTATGTTTGATAATAGGAAATGCCATATTTGTATTTACTCCTTACGTTACTCAGGGGTCTTTTAAAGAGTTCAGGGAATTAGTACAAATGGTTCTGCAACCTTCTGTGTCATTCTTGCCAAGGCAACCTGATAATTAAGGGCACTTTATAAGTAATGTAAATCTAATGGCACTGGGAGCTCATGTGACTGGCAGGTAACTCCAAGATCTTTAGTGGGGAAAGACAATTTTCTCAAGTGAGCGGAGCAAGTTTGGGTTGGCTCCATCTGCAGGGACTCTTGGCCATGCAAAGACTCCCAGTGAGATCTGCTGTGTCCCACCTGGTCACGCTAGTCCACCTGTGAGCATCACCTTGCAAATTGAGACCTTAAAGAGCGGTGGTCAGACATCCTCCCAGTGTTTCCATACGTTTTGAGTTTTTCTAATGGGCTACACTTGAATTGCCCATGAYTTTTTTAATTTTTTTTTTTCATGGGGAAAATTTTTCTTCTAGGGGCTAAGAGACAAATCAGGAGAAAATCTGGTTGTGCCTTTCGKGACTCTCTGTATTGAGTTAGTTTCTTTATGAAACTGGATGTGCATGTCAACAGTGTCTGTAAGGAGACTTCTGGAAAGAGCATTATCGTGGAGTCTCTTAGAGAAACAGTTCTTCTTTGGGTGATTTTTCCTTCTAAAAGCCGCTGTGCCATCAAGGAGGAGATACGCACGTGAAARCGGGAAGATGCAAGTATGCAAGTCTAGGCCGTCCACATTAAACACCCAAGAGGGGGAAACAAACCCCCTCGTTTTCCTGCAGGAGTAGAMGTGAGTAAGAGATGTCAGTGCAGCTATGACATCTGTTTACATGGGGATTTTATGCACCTGTTCACTAGGCAATAACAAATGCTTACCATGGTGGTAGCTGTATCACACGGTACATATGCTGCTTCTGACATACATAACACCTCTTTAAGGAAACACATGGCCCCATATGTCATGAGAACTTGTTTACATTCTACAATACAGTAATGGAAAATATGTTTCATAATAAATGTTTTCATCGTTTTTGTGTTTAAGGAAAGAATGGGAGTTTTACGCCCTAGCTGTCAAGCTGAGTGTCCTCCCTCATTGTTCTCATTGAGAGATGTGTGGCTGTGGACTAAACTTTCCTACAAGGTTTCAAAGTTCAGAGAAGTTGGGGTCTCAACTGGTCAATGTTAAGGGCCGATGCCCATGAAAAAGGTAAAATCAAAAAAAAGTAAGATTGGAACATATATTTGGGTGCAAATCAGAGTATTTAGTTATTTGGCTTGCTATCAAATGACCGATTTCTGGTCACTTTGACAAGAGCAAATGTCAGGTATTGCCTGTGTAGAGCTCTTGAGATACTGAAGCCACCTCAGAAAGAGTATCCCAAAGGCTTTGCAGCCCTATCTATTAGTTCAGTCACCCTGGAACCAGGAAAAGGAATCATATTACTTCCTATCCATAAAATGAAGCAGGTTCCGGCTTGAGGGTTGTCTAGTCCAACCTCCTGAGAAATTAATTTGAATAGGTTTTAGCTTTGATACCATTTGGTTAAGATTATTCAGATTTATGCTGCCATTTTAAGGCTTTTCCCTTCTAGTACTACTTCTGTTTTCAATTGTCAGTGTTCCCACCACGAAGACCGTTCATACACAGGAGTCTTTGTCCTCCATTCAATCCTCGCTGCTAAGGCAAGATTTTGTCCTATAATTAAACTAACAGTACTGTAAGAACTCAAAAGAAGCAGCTGTTATTTCCTATGGAAGACAGGTCCAAGAGTGAATAATTCTTATTATAGGGAATTTTTTTCTTGATACTTACTCTAACTGTCACTTTCTGGGATTTATTTCTRTGGAGTTAGCTAACAAGAGTGAAAATCAGACCCTACCTTGTTAGGGGAATCCACTCATTTACAGACAAAATTGAAGTGTGAATGTTAAAGATACGGGGACAAACAACTTTTATTATTTTGATGTAGGGGATGATACATTGATATATCGTTCGAATACATCTTTTCTCTGTTTAGTCCTTCTGCAAAGCAGTGTTCACCACTATTTCAGCAGTTCACTTGGTATAAAAGAATGGATGAATAGACCATTTATTCCAAAATTTAACAGCCTAAGCTTGTCTCTCTGTGCTTAGATTTAGTGTTGTTTAACCACAAAGAATTTTCATGAGTTTCATAGCTTGTCCACCCCAAGTACTTTTTATTACCTTTTATCACCTCTACCTCATCTATCACACATGTATATTAAAAAAAAAACAAAACAAAMCAAACCAACATTTTATTTTCTTTATTTTAAACTAAATGCCTGGTAACTTCTTCAGGTGCCTTTAACCGCAGTCTTGTGATAAATGCAAACAGTGTTTGGCTATTTCTTTTTTTTTTTTGCATTGGTTTAGATTTTATGCAGTACAATATTTATTYCTCTCTCCCAGCCTCCTTCCTGGACTGGAAAGTCCTCGTCTGTTTTGGCCAAGCTTGGACAAGTGATGTAACTCTATGTGATCTGACAAACAGGGGCCACAGAGCACTTCAAAACCTTCTTATGAAATATGTCAATGGTAAAATGATAATGAAACTATAAAAATAGATTAAACTGCACTTTTAGTGACATTTTCTGGGTTATACTTTCTCAGTGTTAGTTCCTGAGTTTCTTGGGGCTTGTGCAACATATTAGGGCATGAAGGTACTCTTGCCCATGTGTTTTTGAGGACAAAGATAGGTATTTTGAATACTCTCTGAGCTGAGCATGTGTTTTCGTGTTTTCTGTTTCAAACATGCTGCTCCAGTGTACTACCACATGAAAATACTCGTGCTAAAGTAACCCATTTTGCAGAAAGTTTGATGTTTCCAGGATAGCACKGAGCAGCTCTGACCTTCAGCATCTGCAAGGCAAAATTTAATCCTACTCTTGACTCTGACACTTAAATGTCATTGCAAAAAGTTAAAACGAAACACCTCGCAAACTGTCTGGTCCCTGCAGTTTGCATAATAGAGAGAAATATGATGAGAAATACGATATTTTCTTTTAATACTACCTCAAGAAGCCTAAGGCCCTAATTCAACAAAGMATATAAGTTTCATTGACTTCAAGGATGCTTAAAGTTAACCATGTGCTTCATTGCCTTGTTGAATTGGRGCCATAGATATAGCGATAATGCATACCCTATTAAAAACTGACCTGGCTAAAAGCATGGGCTTACCAGGCTTTAATAGCACTCAGTTTCATTTATAAATAATTCCACTTTCTTAAAAGTATCCCTTTAACACACAAAAACGTACGTTTTTTTTGTCCCTAGGATAAATTCTCAGCTGATGGAATCATACATAAGATTCTGTTCTCAATACTGAAGCTTGGTTTTCATCCCACAGATATATATATATATATATAAAAAAAATATGTATATATATGTATATTTATATATAAAATATATATATATATTTGTAGGTTATTCCCACAATTAGGCCCAAGACTCCTTTTGAATTTATAATTGTACATRGAATAGAGGGGATAGCAAATCCTGTTTGACTTAGAATTCTTGGCAGTCATTTCTTACTTTTAAATACATTTCCCCCATTTTTTCATTTTATTCATTACAACTACATAAATAGAGCAATTTTGAAAATATTTTCAATTCTTTGGGGACACATTTAAGTGTTACATCTTAATCCACCTATTTATTTTTGATGTCCTTTAGAAGAGGATGATGTTTTCAACTTCAGCTGTGTTAGAGTACACAAGTACCTTTTAAAACAGTGATTGTAATYCTGTTTTCAGGCTTTTGTACATTAAATATGCTACTGAAATTTGCAGTGAAAACTTACCTATTAATTTCTCCTATAAAATTCACTGAAYTGGACTATTGCTCATGTACTTAGGTGTCTTGTTTACAGCAGAGTGCTGACAAGCTTTATGAATGGGAGAACAGCATCATTTAAAAAAGAAAATAACTTGGAATCCCTAAGGAAGAAGAGTTTCCCAGCATTTTAAGGCAGCAATGTTCCATCAGTCTGAAGCCAACCTTCTTTTGACTTATTTTCAAGTCAAGAAACAATATGATAACAACCTACAGAAACTTGGCAGGATAATTAAATAATCTTTTTTCTTCCAACGTCTGATCAAGCCGTACAGAGAAAAATCACAAAGATGAGACAAATTTTATTTTGCTATCATATGCAGTGAGCAGTTTCTGAGAAATATCGTTTCCTCACTACAGGGAACCAGCGCTCACTAATAGCAGAGCCAAGCAAAATTTCTGAAAATTGTTATTGTAATGTTTACATAATGAGATCATATTTTTTCCCTTATGAAGTACAGGTGCAAAATCTAAACACTCTGCTCCCAGAAGTGCAACTTTCCAGCCATTTCTTTCTTAAGCAGTCCTTGCAAACTTAACCAGCCAACTATTAATGGGCTATTGACAACTTTGGTAAATCCCTGTGGGGTTTTTTTGCCTCTTGCAACCCTACCAATGCAAAAAAATCCCAACCCATCAACTCCAAATCTTTCTGCTCTTTAATTTCTTTCTCTCTCTTTTTTTTTTTTTTTTCGCCCTCATATGTTATTTTTTGAGGACCAGTCAACCTACAGAAGAGCATCTGCTGGACCCTGAGTGGGGAAGCAGACATCAGGAAGCCTTGCAAATGTAAAAGCCAGGAGTGGGTCCGACCCCAGATGGTGAGTGTTTGCTCTTAACGAGGAGGCTCTTTCTCCCTCAAAAGAAGGGAGGTAGCACCCTCTAGCACTGAGCCTTTGCTACCACTCCAATGACAGGCACTGCCAAACATAAATCAGAGTGATAACAGCCTCTGCTGGGGATTCAGACCCACATTTTCCTGCACGGAAGATAAAATCTTTTCTGGTTCTTAATTCAATCACATACCCAACTGGCAATCTTGCATATCAAAATGGGAATCCTGGGAGGCTGCTGGAATATGCAGATCAACAGAAGCTAATTAGCATTTACTTGCAGCCATCCTTAACTGATTGGCAGCACAGCTGTGGGGACCAAGCAGAACATGCTGAGTTGCATATTTGTATGGCCACCTGCCATTTGGTGGGATCCAAAATAGTGTAAACTACCACTTCACAATAACTCAGTGACCTTAGTTTTGAAGTAATATTGAATAGACATATTTGGCTAAGTGTATAATTAGTGCTTATTTCACCTGACATGCAGTTCAACAATAGGCTGTGCAGCAGTACCTTCTTAATTTGACATGTTGATGTCTTAATTGAGATTGACAACTTGTTAGAGAGGTACTATATTTCCAACGCAGGCTGAGATCTACCCATCATCACCGACTTTCCTAAGCATATGAAACAATGCGCTTTTATGCCTTAAAACATATTCCAGCTATTCAGAACTGAACAATCGAACATGAGTGGAGCTCACTGATGAAAGCAACGGGTCCATTTCTTGCAGGGGTTTTATGTAAGTACTTTTATTGCTTTGCTCAAAATATGCAGTGGAGTGGGGTGTGACCCAGAAAATAAAAATGTCAGGAAGCATAACAAAGAAAATAAAGGGCGAAAGCATGTTTAGGCAGAAGGAATGTCAGCATTGTAGGCCAATTCACACAATGGTGGTGAAGTGAAAATGAATGAAAGCTGTACCAATGATTTACTGTAAGCCATTGAGAAGAGAGTGGTGCCTCTTGCAGTTAAGCAAGCAAAGGTCTGTAGTCTGATTGCCTCATCATCCTAATCTGGAAATCTGGGTTACCTGCATGTTGGGATAGTTCTGCTTATAGGCAAAAATAACCAAAACAGATCAAATTTGTGTATCCGTGACAAACTATATATAAATGACCTCTGTGAATTGGCATGTTTTCTCAAGGTGGCCGGACTGGCTTGTAGCAACAAGGAATTTGGTCCTGTTTCAGACTGCATGCTAGAGAATTGAAAAAATATATATATGGGTCTGATAAGTGATAGGAAGGGTACATCTAGGATTGCTGATCTATGTGAAATATAATGAAATATATAGGCAGTGCTATAATACTCAGTGGAAGATGTAGTAGTGTAGTGATAGATAAGAATGAAGTTCTTGTTTCTGTGTTTCCAAAAGGGGACCATTGCCTSTGAAAAAATAAGTCCCTTCAATCAAAACTACATCCTCATTATTCCTGTGTCACTTATGGACAGAAGCAAGACCTGGAGTTCATCTGCTATTCTCTACCTGAGGAAGTACTATAAAAAAGGTCTGCTATGCCTTAACCATTACCTGCCTTTCTTGGTGTCCTTGGGATAAGTATGTTCAGAGATACTTTGGAGGGACATGACGATAAGGCATTTCATGTTTATTAAAGCACACACACATAAAACACATTCCTGATAATACAAAGGAATAAGTGGCCAAGTTAACAAAAACCCTCCCCTGCACCTCCATGAACTGCATGAGCTACAGATGGAAAGAGCCTACCAGCCATTAAGTCCAGGTGACTTGCCTCTGCAGAAGTCATTCCAATAATTGCTTGATGTTTGTTCTGTGCTACATTCTCCATTATTTTGTCAGTGCTCTTCAAGCAGAGACAGCTGTTGAATGTTACAGCAGGGGGAGAGCAACGCTGTTCTTGAGCCCTGTTGTGAAGGCTTTGCGCACATGGCCCCAGAATTGCCTTGGCTCTTTCTGTAGCCACGCTGAATCAAACCATCTGCCTCATTCAGCTACTGGAGGAGAAAAATCTCAACTTGGCTACCTAGAAACCCTGCCAGATAAGTAAATACTTCTGAGCTAAGGCTTCGTAGACAATTTATCCTTATTGCAATCAATTCTGCAATATGTAGTAACTACTGCAAGGTGGTGTGGATGTAGCCTGCTGGCCCAAAGGCAACTGAAGGTAACAGGAATTCTCCCATTGTCTTGGACGTGCTTTGGATCACACCCACAATTATCACAAAATTGTGTAGTCCTGTTTCTGGACATAAACAGGGATGCCCTCAGGTTAGGGAGGTCATATGTGTCAAGAGTCTTGCTCCTGCCCAGACAGATGTTGATTTCCCAGAAAGTTACTTGGACACATTTTTTTGTGAGAATCTGAGCAGGCTTGGTAGCTGGTTGAATGCAGAGTGGAAGAGTCATAGGAGTCTAAGCTGACAGACAACTTGACAGCGTGTCGGGCAGGTTGCTGCAGCTCTGGGCTTTATGTACGTATGGGAAGCCAGGAGCCTAGGGGCATTGGCTCCYGAGGCCCGAGACTCCCATTCATCTGGGACTTCCAAGTTCCTGTCTCCGTATTATGCAGCCAAGTGGAATTTTAATTAGAAACTTATCCAAATTGTTTGATAAATTTTCAAACCTTCTAGATTTCCTTCTTTTCCTTCCATCAGAATGAAAACAAACTTCGGAATATTAAAATAATTGCTGTGCCAGAATTACATATCTTCATCCAACACCACTTCTAAATTTGTGTCACAATAGGGTTTGTGACTGAGCTATGTCATGCTGCATCATGCTGTGTGAATGACAGCTTGACATTATAAGTGCTCATCACAGTGCCGTATATGTATAAAGATGTTCTAAGTTCTGCCAACAAACAGACATGGTCGTTTGGGAAAACGTATACTTGCTAAACCGCAGAAGTAGTAGTAGGGGCAAGGCAGTGAATTCATTTTCCATCAGCCTACTATTGTTGTGGTGCTTGTAAGAGCTAAAATCTCATGGTGATCATGGTGTATTTTTAATTAGAGTATTTTTAATTTAATTATGCATGATCCACACAAACATCTTCCTAAAGACATCTGAGCTGGCAGGTGCTATCAGCTCCACACCGGGCATCTCTGACCTAATGTCTGATGGAATGGGCTGCTAAAGAGCTTCTGGTTACCTTTGACCACGAGTTTGTAGCAAATGACAAAGAGGCAGCGTCATTTGAAATTAAGGCAGGCGTTGCAAGACCCTGTGCTGAGCTGCATGAACATCTCCAGGTGTTCCTGGGGAATATATTGCCCATGTGTTGCATACCCCAGGCAGTGCTGCATACTGTTTTGTGAGACTTTCACACTTTGACCAGAGCATGGCATTCGCACCATGACTGCTCCGTCGCCTTTCCGATGAAATGGGCTCTTTCTTAGGAGGCTCGAGACTGAAGAGGCCTGAATATGACAAAAAGCTACTGGACCCTGCAGAGGGATTGCTGGGAAATACTTTGTGCCATCCCTGAGGTTGGAGAGGATGATTCTGCTAACATTAAAACAAATTATATGCATTTCAGCTTTCTGCTAGTGAAGAAAGTCACTTCACCTGTTTAGGACCACATTCTGGAATTTAACTTACTGGAAGTGTCCATCTCTCGCATCCAGGTGAGATCCCATAAGCAGCAGGACAGCTCAGCCATCAGGCAGGCTCTGGAACACCCCTTCATTAGGATTTGTCCTGATCCGTGGTGATGCTTTAATAGTTAATTGGACAACTCCATTTTGAAAGCCTGTGCTGCAAGCTGAAGTGGGATGCAGGCCTCGCTAAAGACTTTTGCTTCTTTTCTGCTATGCAAAATGACAAAAAAGACTAATCTTAAAACTGCTCTTAATGAGTATAACCAAAATATTAACAGTAGTAAACAAGAATACATTTGCTCATAACTTGTCATATCAGTGTAATAAATTAAGCCAGAAACACATTAACATTTGACAGCTTAAACAATGCAGGAAAAAATACAAACCTCACAGGGACTATGTGAAGCATGTTGGCAGTTTAACAGACATTTTGAGATGTAGATACATATATCAACCTTTCTGAATTTAGTCTTGATAACTCCTTTTCCTCTGTGTGCCAAAACACTGCCGTGTGAAGACTAATGAGTTCCAGATTTGTTTATCTTTGGTGGCTAAGGCAGATTCATGAGCCCCTTGAACCTATTTTACAGCGGCCATGTGATACCAGTGTGCAACACCAGAGGCAGAAACGTCTTTTTTATGCTGATGGATATATGGTGTGTTAAAAGATCTTACAAGAAAGATGTGCTTGGCCATCTGATACAAGGGACCATGTCAAATCTGTTTTGGATGATCTATACGAGTGAATTGTCCTGCCTGTTGGCTTTCATATGTGTTTTATGTTTATGTTCGGATGTGTAATAACAAATGCTCGGAATAAATCTCGCACATGAAATAGGGATTATTATGCCTAACAGCAAGACTTCGTGTCGTGCACTCACCAGATTTTTGTATGGGTGATTGTTTTTTCCAAACTTTTTTTCATACTGTGTGAGCTCTCAAATAAACATCATAGCTCAGGAAGACCCTGGGCCACCTAAGTGAAACTTCTTCCTTTTGCTTTCCCCCTATTAGAGCTCTACTTTCTTATTTGGCTCTTTAGTATTTTGCTTTTCCATTAATTGGGATTTTTTTGGTGTTTTAATGTTTGCCTTTGTTAAGATCTGCAGCTGCTCCTGGTGGAAGGAGGGGTTATGAATATGCATCTTTATTGAAGATAACATACAACAAACACTTTGTGTAGACTTTTGTGAGAGCAAAGCAGTTTCCTGCTGGAGGTCCTAGCTGGTGATTTCTTTGTGGACTAATCCCCTCACCCCCACAACTGTTTTTTGTCTCTTGACAGGACAAAGTTGGTGCAAAGGCATCTTAAATAACTTCAAGCAGAGAATACTACGTGAGAGTCCCATATGACMGGTCGCTGCGGTGGACCTGCCTCTCCTGCCGTGGCACCAGAGGTCTGGCCAGGGACAGGAGGGGCAGCCGAGGCCCGTGCCCAGCGATAGCTGTAGGTAACAGAGTAAGTTTAAACAACTCTGATGAACGCTTGACTTTCTGCCTTCAGGTTTCTTATTCATTATTAGCAGCGTAACAGAGGCTTTAACGTACACTTTCCTTAGTTACAGTCCAAAACTGACTTTTTTTTCCTTGAGTTTAAATGTGGTGTACATGTCTAAGTAACTTTGTGGGTTTTTTCCTGTTTTAGCAGATGCATTTGGACTAACTACTTCTGCAGAATAATTCMTTCTTTAGCAGAGACTGCTCTGTATTCTCCTGTTTCTTGTAAGTAATATTTTTYCATAATTTTTGACTGGTGGGGCCAGGTCGTATTTTTTAAATAAGCAAACAGAAAAGTCAATAATGAATCCTCCCTGCCCTCAATTCTGATTTGAGAGTGATAAAATCCAAATGCAGCCAGAAGCACACAAGACTTTCTGTAGAAGTATGATGGTATGTGACTGTGTCCTGTGAGGAAGGAGATGCAATGCATGGTATCTTACAGTGTGTGATTTGGGAAGGAAGAGGAGGAGTAAAGAAAGGTTTGTTAGAAAAACTGATTTATGTATAGGGAATATTTTTTGGGTTATTTGTAAGAAAAGCTTACTTGCTATTTGCATATTTAATTAGTAATCTAACACCTGGACTCTGGTTTTCTAGGAACTGGCCTTTAGCTCTTTCTGATAGCAATACCAAACCAAGGTCAGAATTTGTTGCATAGTAAAGAGAGGTAACAAACRCTTTTGGGTTTCACTGCTCACGGATGTCTCTGTTGTTTACTGTGTGCAGCACACTCCCGCAACAGCCCGATCGAGCCTGCAGTCCCCACGTGCTATGCATTGTATGAACACACGGTGAGAGACAGTTCCTGGCCTGAAACGTTTACAATCCAAATAGATGTGGCAGGTGAGAAGTGCATAGCGGGGAATTTTCTTTTATYGTAAATGGACATCATTGGTGAGAGGGGGAGGTGATTCAGCTGTAGGCAGGAATTTTGCCCGCTCCGGGTGGGCGGTGAGCCTCCCCTCACAGGTCACGCAGCTCTCTCCAGCTCTCTGTTTCGTGGCTGTAAAAGCAATCGTTTAAGTATGATTTTCTGAACAGAAGAAAAATGTAAAAAGCAAAAAAAAAGCCATCTCACATAAGAATGGTAGTCCATTTCTGTACCACGAGCGATGGCTGTTCTTGTTCCAGTAAAAGCCAGACCTCCTCATAACATACCTTATAACCTGTTAATTATAATTTCCTTCTCTAACACTTGGATCACACTACTAAATATTTTTAAATATCTATATATGTGTTTTTTAAGCTGCTGGGTTTGGGTTACACCTTTTCCATATGCCCAACCCACACAATCCCATCAACGCTTTCACACACCAGTCAAACACTCTATATTTGTGTGAAACTCACTGAAGGAAAAAAATTCCTATTACTACTACTACTAATACAAATTCATTTCTCACAACTATTAGTATTTTCCTGGATGCCGCTGAATGAATTTACTGCAATGGAATGCCTAACTTTTTGTTGTGTTGATTCAGTGAAGATTTTTGATTATATTCATAATTACTCCAGTCCCATCACCACTTGCCTTATTTTTTCCCTTTTTGCTCAACAAAGCTCCCTTTACAAAACTCAATCACTTTCTCTATGAGCAATCCCCTAATACATTTTATATTCTGTTGTTACTGTGAATGATGTTCTGAAAGTTGATATACATTGCAACAGCAGGTGTTAAGACAGGCAAGTAGGGAACAAAAGCTCTTAGTGCATGAAAAAGTCTAATAATAGACAATTTGTTCACCTGGCACTGGCTGTATAAGCATTTGAGATGAGCTCATTGTTATTTGGCGATGAGGTTTCTGCTGGTCACACGGATGAAAATATGGAAAATCCAGGTTGTGGAAACAAAGGTTTGCTAATATTAGAACAGCGTTAAATGGTGCATGATAGAGCTGGGAAGGTTGCAGGGTGAGCTGTGGAGTTTAAAGCAGTGAAACACTTCCATAACTAGGAAAGCAATCAATAAAGACACAGTTGTGTATATTCTTGCAATAAAATTACATGTGTAAACATTTTCAATAACTTTACAACTGGGCAAGCTGTTCAGAGCAGGTTTGCACTCAGAAGTGTAGTTCAAGGTTTTTCCAGGCTCGTTGAAAACGTGGCCATTAGTTAGGGAAGCTCACCATGAAAAGCAGAGTTAAGCAATCTGCTCAAAATTGAATCATCAATCTGTAAAGGCAATTCTCCGCAGTGGTCCTGCCGGGGCTGCCGGAGCCACAGGGCAGTGCCAGGAGCACCGTTACGTCCCGTTGGAGTCCCAAGCATGAGGTACCCAGGGGTACGTGTCCAGACTCAGAGCAGTTGGTGTGAGGAAGAGGACGTGGATTCCTGGGAGCACACTGAATACCACCCTGCATGTTGTTGGTGTTGCAAGCATTTGGGGAGCTTTCTCTTCGAGGAGAGGAGCGTGCCTGGTCTGGGGGAGCCTGGAGGAGGGGAAAGATGGAGGCTGTGCTTGGCTGTTGTTCCCATCCATCCCCCAGAAGATACAGTGGAAGCAGTGCTTCAGTTAAAAAGGGCAAAGCCACAGCTGAATGTCCCTAGACGACCTTCTCCTTAGCGTGTGCCCTGCCCGTGGAAAGAGGGACRTATGTGCTCCCCCCAGAACAGACAGCAAAATGAGCATCCTTAACCCCCAGGTGCATTTTCATGTCCTAGTCTTCTAAAATGGAGGAAATCGCATTAATTATAATGTACCATTAATTGTCATGGTTTTGCTTCTGAGGAGCAAAAATCCCTCTGATCTTGATTTTCTTTGATTTCCGTAGGAAATGCCACAGGACCCTGTTCCTATTTACTCCTCCGAGCCATGCACACAGTTGTTTGCCTGGATCCCAGGGAGACTGAAGATGAGGAGACTATAAATGCCATTGGATCTCTTTCCTTAGGCAGACTGTGGAGATGAACCCTGCGCCAGYGGTCACAACTGGTGAGCTCCCTCTTGGCTTCGGTTGTACTAAAACTTCACGTTTGCTTCGCGAAGTCAGGTTGACCTTCTAGTTTAGTTGTTAATCAAAAGTCTTAGTTCCTCGAGATTATGGGTGCAGTTTCCAGGAAATAATAAACTTACRGTCTTTGGAATTGCCACGTGTTAATCAGCCCCCACCACCATGCAGTGCATTGGGCTCGCTTTCCAAACCATGACTATTAGGCAATATTTTGGGCCAAAAGCCTCTCCACCATTAAGCGTAAACTATAGTGGATTGACAGTTGTATYGCTTTCCAGCAGGGCTTATTTCACACTAGTGCTTTTCAACAACATCAGAGTTGGTATTGCAAACATTTATGACAAAGTTAAGCTTATGCAGGAAGAGGTGAACATAATCCTATACCACCCCCAAAAAAACCCTAATTAGAATACTAGATACTGATGACTTTAACAAATACTTCACAATTAGGCAATGGTTTAAAAAATAATATAAGTGCCTGATACCTCACACTTCAAATAGTGAAAATGTTGGAGAAGTTTGTAAACATTTAGCAATCAGTTCATGCRTTGCTTGACCAGAGCAGTTGTGCAGTGATGGCCTTTGTGCCAGTGTGCAGGTCTGTTTGGCCCATGTATGTATCATTGAAAAGTTGAGGACCAAAGAGTTAGTTTCTTCATATGAGTTGGTTTTGTTCTCCATTCATTTTTTTTTCTTTAAAAATGTCAGCTGGAATTTAACATGTAAGTGTTTAGGTATCCAAAGGGAGGCCACAATACTGAGCACAGATCAGATTGCTTTTCCTTGCAAAACTCCCCCCTTTGCATTCCAGCCTGACAAAGTTTTGTTGCAGTTACTCAGTACACAGATAACAAAATGCTTTAAATACTAATTAAAATAGATGATGTTTAACTGTTGGCCTATGCCATTTGTTTATGATGGAAGACAGCAGCGAAGCAGAATCATCTATTATCATTATCAGCAGAGTGTTTCTTTTCTTCTTCTCTTCTTATCCAAGCAACACATATGTCCAGGCGCTGACTTGGTTCTTGTAAACAGCCTTGTTTCCAACAGAATCTCTTCCTCCACCTTTCCACCCTCTTATCTTTCAGTTCACCCTAAATCTACCTTAAAACAATACATTCCAAGTTCCCTGGTTTTTTTATACTTGAAACCTTATATTGGAATTGTTTCAGGCCAGAATCCTTGCAGCCCCGTTCTCTGTATGTAGAAGTACGTTCCCATTAATCAAAGGAAAAGCTGAATAAAGTGGTACAATCCACATTCTCATTTTGAAAATTAAAAGGCAGTATCATTATTAAAAGGCAGTTCTTGCTAAATGTTTTCTGATGGAGGGAGAATTGGGACACACTACATTGTCCGGTGACTTTGCCAAAAATATGACACCAAGAGACATAATAAATGAATGTATAAATAGTAATTGTTCTGAAACGGGTAGTCATAAATCACAAAGCGAGTTGCATTTCTTTCTCAGTGATACTTGAAATGTGATCTACCTTGAATTAAAAGAAAATCAGATTTTCTCTTTTGGTTGCGTTGAAATGATATAGAAACTGGAAACCCAATTTCCCTGAAGCAGAATCCTATGCAAAATATGAAGCTCTGCAGTAAACATTAGACCAAGCAAAGAGAAGGGGTTTGTTGAAGAGTGCAAACCAGCAATTTGCTGGAGTAAGAGGTTATTAATCATACAACACTTAGGGTTAGAAAAGTTCTGGCCTTGAATCAGCAACGCACTACGACAAATTGAATCACTCCAATAAGAACAGATAAGTTGCTCTGTGAATCATAGAATCACAGAATCGTTTAGGTTGGAAAAGACCTTTAAGATCATCGAGTCCAACGATTAACCTAGCACTGCCAAGTCCACCATTAAACCACGTCCCTAAGCACCACATCTACACGTCTTTTAAATACCTCCAGGGATGGTGACTCAACCATTTCCCTGGGCAGCCTGTTCCAATGCTTGACAACCCTTGCGGTGAAGMAATTTTTCCTAATGTCCAACCTAAACTTCCCCTGGTGCAACTTGAGGCCATTTCCTCTTGTTCTATTGCTTGTTACTTGGAGAAGGGACCGACACCGACCTCGCTACAACCTCCTTTCAGGTAGGTGTAGAGAGCGATAATGTCTCCCCTCAGCCTCCTTTTCTCCAGRCTAAACAGTCCCAGTTCCCTCAGCTGCTCCTCGTAAGACTTGTTCTCCAGACCCTTCACCAGTTTCGTTGCCCTTCTCTGGACATGCTCCAGCACCCCAATGTCTTTCTTGTAGCRAGGGGCCCAAAACCAAACACAGTATTCGAGGTGTGGCCTCACCAGTGCCGAGTACAGGGGCACGATCACTTCCCTCGTCCTGCTGGCCACACTATTTCTGATACAGGCCAGGATGCTATTGGCCTTTTTGGCCACCTGGGCACACTGCCAGCTCATACTGAGCCGGCTGTCGACCAACACCCCCAGGTCCTTTTCCGCCAGGCAGCTTTCCAGCCACTCTTCCCCAAGCCTGTAGCGTTGCATGGGGTTGTTGTGACCCAAGTGCAGGACCCRGCACTKRGCCTTGTTSARCCTCATACAATTGGCCTCGGCCCATGGATCCAGCCTGTCCAGGTCCCTCTGCAGAGCCTTCCTACCCTCRAGCAGATCAACACTCCTGCCCAGCTTGGTGTCATCTGCAAACTTACTGAGGGAGCACTCGATCCCCTCATCCAGATAATTGATAAAGATATTAAACAGAACTGGCCCCAATACTGAGCCCTGAGGAACACCACTTGTGACCGGCYGCCAACTGGATTTCACTCCATTCACCACCACTCTTTGGCCCAGCCACCCAGCCAGTTTTTTCACCCAGTGAAGAGGATGCCCATCCAAGCCATGAGCAGCCAGTTTCTCCAGGACAATGCTGTGGGAAACGGAGTCAAAGGCTTTTTTAGTAAAGTCTAGGTAGACAACATCCACAGCCTTTCCCTCGCCCACTAAGCGGGTCACCTTGTCACAGAAAGAGATCAGGTTAGTCAAGCAGGACCTGCCTTTCATAACCCATGCTGCCTGGGCCTGATCACCTGGTTGTCCTGTATGTGCCACATGATGGCACTCAAGATGATCTGCTCCATAACCTTCCCCAGCACTGAGGTCAGACTGGCAGGCTTGTAGTTTGCCGGATCCTTCTTCTGGCCCTTCTTGTAGATGGGCATCACATTTGCTAAYTTCCAGTCAACTGGGCCCTCCCTGGTTAGCCAGGACTGCTGATAAAGGATTGAAAGTGGCTTGGTRAGCACTCCCGCCAGCTCCCTCAGTACCCTTGGGTGGATCCCATCCAGCCCCGTAGACTTCTGTGTGTCTAGGTGGTGTAGCAGGTCACTAACCATATCCCCTTGGATTATGGGGTCTTCATTCTGCTCCCCGTCCCTGTCTTCCAGCTCAGGGGGCTGGGTACCCGGAGAACAACCAGTCTTACTGTTAAAGACTGAGGCAAAGAAGGCATTAAGTACCTCAGCCTTTTCCTCATCCTTTGTCACAGTGTTTCCCCCCACATCCAATAAAGGATGGAGATTCTCCTTAGCCCTCCTTTTGTTGCTAATGTATTTATAGAAACATTTTTTATTGTCTTTTACGGCAGTAGCCAGATTAAGTTCTAGTTGGGCTTTGGCCCTTCTAATTTTCTCCCCGCGTAACCTCACTACATCCTTGTAGTCCTCCTGAGTTGCCTGCCCCTTCTTCCAAAGGTCAAACTCTCCTTTTTCCCCCGCCCCCGAGTTCCAGCCAAAGCRCTCTGTTCAGCCAGGCCGGTCTTCTTCCCCGCTGGCTCGTCCTTTGGCACATGGGGATGGCCTGCTCCTGCACCTTTAAGATTTCCTTCTTGAAGCATGTCCAGCCTCCCTGGGCTCCTTCACCTTTCAGGACTGCCTCCCAAGGGACTCTGTCAAGCAGGCTCCTAAACAGGCCAAAGTCTGCCCTCTGGAAGTTCTGCTGACCCCTCTCCTTACTTCTCCAAGAATTGAAAACTCTGTTGTTTCGTGATCACTATGCCCAAGACGGCCTCCAACCATCACGTCACCCACAAGTCCTTCTCTGTTCACAAACAACAGGTCCAGCGGGGCACCTTCCCTAGTTGGCTCCCTCACCAGCTGTGTCAGGAAGTTCTCTTCCACACACTCCAGGAACCTCCTAGACTGTTTCCTCTCTGCTGTGTTGTATTTCGAGCAGACATCTGGTAAGTTGAAGTCCCCCATGAGAACAGGGGCTGGCGATTGTGAGACTTCTCCCAGCTGCTTATAGAATATTTTGTCTGCCTCTTCATCCTGGTTGGGCAGACTCCCACCATGATATCTGCCTTGTTGGCCTTCCCCCTGATTCTTACCCATAAACACTCAACCCTATCGGCACCATCATTAAGCTCTAGACAATCAAAACACTCCTTAACATACAGGGCTACCCCACCGCCTCTCCTTCCTTGCCTATTGCTTCTGAAGAGTTTATAGCCATAGTGCATAGTGAAGTTCTGCAACAGATCTCGAAAGGTCTTTTCCCTCACAAAACAGCCTGTGTTATAATGAAAAAAAATCCTGTTATTTGTTGTGATCATTTATCAGCAGAATTTGACCTGTCTCATGCTGTCTGTGTAGATATTCTTCCCAGGGTTCATCTGCTGTGCTTTTGGGCGGAGAAAATATCTGCAGACCACCTCTTGCCTTTCTTTCCCCTGAACAGTATCTGCATTAGTATGTGCACAACCTGGGAWGCAGAACTGCTGAAAAGCTGGGATCTGAAGCATTTGTAGGATGGCTGAGCACTGGACCTTACCAAAAGAAGGGTCTTTTCTCCTAACAGCTGGGGTCCTGTGGGCATGAGCCTGCAGACCTAATCCAACTCTATTTTAGTTATTAGACCAGATACAGGATTCATAGGGCACTTTAAAGCCTGGATCCTCTGTGTTCCCAGAAATCCTCTAGCCACCTCCCTCTTCTCTTCCAGGGATCACTCCATGACCAAGTTTCTGCTATGCCTATGAGCAGTGGTGTGTATGTTGACATCACTAGCTATAATTCGCTGGAATTACATTTGAAAGTAGACCCTTGATAAGATTTGGAAACAGGGACCAGCTCAATTATGCAGCTATGTGATCTTGTTTTATTTGCTTTGGTTTCACAGTCTGCCTCTTGTCCTGCTTGTTGTTTGTCACACTCCCTTGTGCTCTGGTTTAGATCAGATGAGCTCTTCTAYGCTTTCTGTTCACTTAGGGTAGAGGGAGAGCCCAGGAAAAAAGCCTGGGGCCTYGAAAAACACAAATTTGCTTGGAGAAAGCCAGTTTTGGAAAGGCAAGGGGAGAAGAGACTTGGCAGTCATGAGCGGGCTAGAGTGAAGGGGATGTAACYGGGACTTGATGTACCTCACTAGCCCTTTCGTCGGGTTGCAAGGAAAAACCCAAATGTTTCTGAGCAGGAACATTTGCCATCAGCTGCAAGCCCACCTGGGGCTATTCAAAGACTACTGTATTTTTGGTATTCCTATAAATTTGAAGTGGTCCGATGATCATTACTTTGTTTTCAAGTATTATTCTGGAAGAGCAGATGTGTGTCTTTTTTTCACTGGGTACCTGAACCCCAACTACATGATGTAGGCAGTCAAGATGATCAGGCAGCCTTGACGTTCATACACTATTGATGCACTTTCTGATTTCATAACTCATTCTCATCTGACGCAGTGATTTCCTCAGCAGCAGCAAAGAAGCTAATCTGGTGGCCAGACTGACTGATGCAAGGCTGAAATTTCTGAAGCTCAGTAGCAGGAGTTGAAACAGTTGGTAATTTAGGAGTTAGCTGAGTAAGTTTCTTTAGTATAGCCTGCAGGTCAGCCATTACCTGCTAATAAATAGGTAATAAATAACAACTAACAATGGCAGCTTCCTCCTATTTATTCTCTCATACTATATTCTAAGTCTATTTGTACCACAGGAAAAATTACCTGGTTGGAAAGGCACAAGCCACAGCCAGCACTCCCTGCTGACGCCTGTACAAGTCTGTGTGGAATTGGTGCCTCGGGCTGTCCCCGATACCTGCGGGACCGCAGGTAAATCACCGCTGCTGTAAGGGAACTTCCAGCCAAAATTGCTGTGTCTCTTGTCTCATGCATATCTGTGCGGCTGACCTGGTCCCCAGCCAGGGATCATTCTCCAGCTGAGAACTTGGCTTTCCAGCAGCAGTCTGGTCTTTTCACGAGAGCAAGCAGTCAGGCAGGATTGCCTTCTTTCTCATTCTTTCTCCTGTATTTCGTTTGGTTTACCCACCTTGCTAAAACTGGCTAAAAGGTATCTGTCAGAAGATTGATGCAATAAATTTCATGCTATATCTCCAGTAAGTGAAGTATTTTCTGCCCATTATTCATCCAGCTCCTGGAGTTGGACAGATAGTTTGTATTAATAAAATATACACTAATATCAAAACATTTTTCAAGCCAATTCTATTAATTACTTTTTCCATTATCTGCCTGGCTCTACACATGAATAAATGAAAAGAAGCAGAGAAGACAGAGACATGACATGATCTGTTATGTAAATCACCCTGTACATCCCAAACCATCTTCTGGGGCAGTGCTAACTAATTTATGACAGGTCACCCAATAGTTATTAATAAGTTATTAAATTGATATAAAATTAATCCAGTGATATTTCTTGAATTAACAATGCCTGACCCATGACTTGAATCAGCCTGTTTATTTCTCGCAAAAGGGGCCAAAAACCATGGCCAGTTTCGAGCTCTATGCTCAGAAAATTGCATTTTTCCCTGCATGCGGGTGGATGTCGAATCTCTCCTTAATATTTGGGAAACATTCAGCCTTGCATCGCTTCACCGCGCAGTCCGTTTCCTCACCCGAAGGGRTGAGCTACTTTGTGCCCTTCCGCTGCGGCTGTAGAAGGTATTGCAGATCCCAGTTTGCTCTGGGACATCCCAGTGACATTAAACCCTCTCACGTTTCCCAGCTTCAGAATTTGACTAACTGCTTGAGTCTGACTTTGGGTACACTGAGTTTTCAGAGGCATCAATGCAGATTTGGAAAACACACTAACATCATGGGTCCTTGCTAAAGATGCATGTAATTATTAAAATGCATTTCCCCTTTCCCAGTGGAGGACGGCTCCATAGACGTATGCTCTCAACGCATCTTAGGTCCAGAATATGTTCCCTCCGTATCCTCTGAAGCCTTCATATTTCCTCCTCATTACATTAATGGGTGGCCACGYGCTGCGTACTCTGCTTGCCACTGCTTGAATTTTGCATTGAGCTTTCAATTAGCAGGATTCAAACTGATTATTCTGGCAGCGCTTTCCCCTCCAGAAAGCCAACTCTTATTGCACATCAATTTTTAAAAAGGTGTTATTGATACTTCAGGAGTTGTCAGGGATCTGCTCTGGTGTGCCTAAAGATGAGAGAAGAAACTCGCCTGTCATTAGGATAAAACTGCTTCCCATAGCCATCGAGTTGCATGCACGTGGGATGGCAGGRGACAGCAGGCTCCTGCTGGAAGACCTGTCTTTGCAGCCCCTAACCAGAAAACTGGGAATTTGATGAGAGAGACTGGTAGCATAAGGCTCAATTCAAGCACAGGGGATATTTTGGCGACAATTTTTAAAAAAATGCATGAATATTGGGTGGGCTCTCGCATCCCCAACTCTGAATCATTTGAAGTTTGCCAGCCCTCATGTCTTTCATTAGTCAAGGATATTTACTTCATTTTCCATCCATTTTTCTTCCTTTTGTCGCCTCAGCTTTGCTGCTTTCAAGGAAACAATATATTGTAGAGAGGCTGCTTTGCCCTTAGGAAGCCTACGGCGGGTTATTTAGCTCTAATGCTGTTCTACTTCTCCTGACGATGCAGCCTGAAACTCAGCTGCGACCTATCTGTAATCCAACCTATTTTTCCTAAGCAAAGTTAACCCTTTATTTGTTAAGGGAATTACCTCTTATCTGCGACGGTATCGGTCACGCTGAAATTTCCTCCTCTGAGTCCCAGCGTGCAGATACAAGCCTGCTGCCTCGGTGGTGCGGTCTGAAAGACACACGGTCAATTCAGCCCTAGTTTCTCCTAAAAGGAGTTCAGCTAAGCCTTCTGAGCACAACTATCTAAAAACGTTTGAAGCCTTTTTGTTCACTATACATAATTTTGATTAACGTCATCATTATTCTAAGCTGTTACTGTACAGGTATGTATTGGGTTTTGCAGTGGTTAAGCTATCAGTGTTACTGATACAGCAATATTGCAAACGCTGGCGTTATTCATAGAAACGCAGTTGTCTTGTGCTAATGTTTTTGCAGACCAAACTTCATCTGGTGAGAATATTCGCAGGGAGTGAAGTGTAACTGGTTTCGGCACTCAGGGAACTATTTATATGCAAAATTTTGATTTTCCATTTCAGGTACACCTGAGAAATAATTAGGTAAAGTTAAAATGGCTTAAAGATGGCTAAAGAGGTACTGAAGTTGGAAGACTGCGTAGGCTTGTGGGTGCCTACTTGTGTCTCTCCAACTTTTATGAAGCCACTCTCCATCGCTTTAATGAGCTGCAAGTGCCTGCATCGCAGTGCGGTGCTGCAGGACTGGGCTTACTCCAGTTAAAAGACCCTCACTGGAGAAGGGCGAGAGCTGCCAACAGCACGTTTTGCAGACGCCCGCTGGCTCTGGAGCCTGTCCCCAGCCCCATCGGTGTGAAACAGCCCAAATATTACTGACCCTTCCGGGCATGATGTAAAAAACCATCTGTATGCAACAGCTTTGGAGGAGGCCTGATGGCATGGGATTTGGAGCTGGGTGGAAGGGGTTATATTCTGCCACTTGATTTATTGGCTGGTCCGATTAATTTGCTTTGTTGTGCAGGAGGATCATTATGTTGCCAGGTGTTTATTCCAATTGGATTGTGAATCTAGCTAATTGCCAGGGCACCTAGAGCTTGTGAATAACCTTTTATGAAAAGAAAACAAAAACTTAATCTAAATGTACAAAACAACACAAAGCATCTTGCAAAACAACCCTCTTTAGCTCTTGATTGGAAGGCACAAAGTGGAACAAGAATTTAGCACAGGCTGGGACTGTGGACGCAGCAGCATGTGCCGAAGCAGAGCTTTTGCCCTCGATGCACAGGTAGGACTTGTCTCAGAGCTGTATCCAGAGAGGATGCTCATCTTCGGTATTCTTGCCTCTGCACGAGTAGAGGGCAGCCCGAGACCAGGGAACCCCCTCCTTTTCCTCTGCTTCCCAAGTGGGAGGACGGCAGAGCAGTTCAGTAATTTACCTGGCAGGGAAGGGAGAGAAGCAGAGCCAGGAGCAGCTGGAGGGATGGGGTCACTCCCCAGGTCCTGCTGCCTGGCCAGCATTAGCACAAGCCCTGTGCAACCCAGCGGGTAGGGCCCAGGGCCAGGATGTCGGGGTTCCAGATGTTGTCATCAGCTCTTCCAACACCCGGTCTGCCTGGCCTTGTTGTTCAGCATCTCCTCCTTGTCTGCCTGCTCTCCTGGGAATGAGCCGTGCAGGGTGGGGACCACTTCTGATGCCCAGCACAAGAAGGCTTTGCRTCACCTGGAGCATCATCCACCTGGGGACCTACTCGTTCGCTCATTTGAAGCACACTGTGGCAGGACTTATACTTCTATTTATTTTTACTGTTATTCTTACAGTTTATAGGCRGTGCCTTTTTTTCTTCACACGTTGCTAGTGCAATTGTTAAACGTTTGAAAGCTGCTGGGCACGTCTGAGGGATACGTCCTACTCGGTCTCTTAGGAAGTGATAACTTTCCTCCAGCTTTTTAGCAATGATGCAATGAATTATTACCCCRCCATAGAATTTAATTGCACAGTTAAATACATCATTTACAAGGCTTTTAGCATGCCCTGCTAAATTTTCCACTTTTTCATCTAATCTCTGTAGGCCGTCGTTACATTTCCAGAGACCTATATGGGTTTCATTCCTGTTAAACGTATCGGTAAATCACAGCAGGAAAAAAAAMCTGACACATTTCCTTAGAAATTTTCGCTGCAGCCTGAGCTCCTAACCTTGCGGCTTCGTGTTCAATAGGTCAGCTGAGACGCCATTTGTCATTGCTCTTTAATTACCGTGGAACCTCTAATCCAGGCCACAAATTCCTCCTTGCCCATACTTCTTTTTACTTCAGAATGCGTATCTAATAGCAACCAAGGACTTTTCCTATTTTCTCACTTGGAATCTGTTTTGGGAGCTTGGAATTGCTATCTAACTGAATCAGTAACATCTGTGACTGCGGGGCAGCTTGAGTGGGAATAGTTAGAGGGTTAGACAGATTTCCTGCATTTTAAGGCTCTTTTCCTCTGAAGAGACTGCTTTGGGACAATCCAATTGCATTTAGTGCTGCTTCTTTCCTTTTTCTTTTATTTTTTTTGTTGTTTAACCCCATCTTTTCTCCCTCTTTCTTCCTCTCCTGCTTCCCTCCAAGTTGTTTGGGTTTAAGAAGTAAAACTGATTTTAAGGAACCACGCCAGCATTTTGAAAAGTTTCAGTTTCAAACACATGAAAAGGAAAAGTCTGAAGGGATTCCTAGAACTGTATTGCAGCTTGCAGGTATGGCTTTGATTTTCCTTTTGGCAGGCTTTCGCCATTCACTCTTTCATTGCCCTTCCAAGAAACACTGCTGGGTGCCTAAAGACCGGTACGCTTCTTACACTTGGCAGGAGAAGATAACAGTAATGCTACAGTTTGTGCTTTGAAAGATTAAAAGCAACATTTATTTCTTACAGTACTTTCAAACTTCCTCCAGTTAATTTAAAATCCATTTAGAGAATGTTTAACTCCTAATACTGGATTTTTAAGTTTTTTTTTTTTTTTTTTTTAAATTCTGCACACACCGTACCTGTTATTTAAACCAAATAAGAGGTGGATTAAAGTCAGTGCAATTCTTTAAAGTGCATTAACTACTTTGAGGAGTCCTTTCCCTCCCTTGGAAGGAATATCCTGTGCCTCTGTGACTGGTCTCTTTATGATATCTCTGTAAAAGTTCTGGCAAGAAATGACCATACTTTGAGAGCAAATTTCCATTTTTCAGAAACTTTTTGCTCCTCCCTCCCCTTTTAGGTGGTAACCAACCTCATTGCTAGTCAAGCAGACAACAGAAGTGTCCCTTCCCCGCCTTGTGGGGCGGCTGATAAATTATTCATACGACTAATGAGGATTTTGAATTTTCAGGCAAACTGTGATGGCATTTTTAAAGGCTTGCATCACTTCGGCAACGTTTCTCCCACACCTGCACGCTTCAGGCAATCAGGTGTTTAAAATTACCAACGCAGAGCTTTGCCCCTTCTCCTCCTGCAAGCGCTTTGCTCGACAAGGGAGTCCTGTGGCTATTTTGTCTGTTTGTCTGCGTGAGGTTTTTTTCTGTGCTAATTAGTGTGAGGGGAAAGGGGAATCCGAGAGGGCTGTGTTAATTAGCAAAAGGGATCACATACCTTGCCTTATATTAATTTTGAAATGACAAGACACAGGTGCACTTTTAGTGGCGTTTGTATGTGTGTTAGCATTTAAGGTCCTTTCATATTTTTTTTCCCTTCCTATGGATTGATCTTACTTTAGTGGGAGGGTATCAGAAAAAAAAAAAATCTCTAAGTAAGGAAGTTCCTRCTGAAGCGAAGAGCTACATGATGTGAAAGGGCTGATTATGTTTATATTACATGTTCTCCTGTGAAAAAAAACCAAGCCCCCCAGCTAGTAGGGGAAGAAAGGTCACTGGAACTGAAGAAACAACTGACTCGGTGTCTTAATTCTGAAGGAAATGAGCCCTTTGGAGATGAGAGGGATTTTCTGATCTAGTTCAGTGGAAGGCATGCAACTATGAAAATAAGCTTTTCCTGTTATGTTGGAGAATAAAGCAGTGAATCAGGAGGACTGGGGATTGAAAGGCAAAAAAAAAAATTTACATTTAGTTTTGGTTTTACCTTTAAATGCTCCACAGGTGATCGGCAATGCTGTATCATTCTCCCAGGTTATCATCCACAGCATCCTTAAGAAAAATTTGAGAGTGAAAGATTAACAATAAATTAAATCCTTGTTGTATGTGGCAGCCAAGCTTCCATGGCTTGGCTGTAAAGAACCTTACCATCACTGGTCTACCTGATGGCATCAGGTCCTGAGGTCCTCACATCTCCTTTCGTACCCACCGCACACGAACATTTGAATGTGAGGGAGACGGTAGAAGTCCTACTGTCTGAAAAGCCCTGTATAGGGAATTTGCTATGTATGTATTGCACTTTGAATATGGACCTGAGCCTATATTTAAGCCCAAACTCGCCTTCAGTCCACACTTTGTGGAACCGAGTTTGCAGTGGTTTTTGCTATATGTGAAAATTAGAGCTTGCATCACTGCTGGTCCATACCCCAGGGAACATCCTAGATGGGCTGGCCCACCTCACCCTGCTAGGGCACTTCTGTCTGTCCTCCTCGCCCTGACAGATGCGTCTCAAGAGTGCAAAATCCTTCCCATATATCAGTCACCACAAGGGAAAGTATGGCCTATGGGCAGCACGAAGCAGGGATGCTTACACAATAGTGTGGATTTCTACAGCTAAGGTATAGATGGCGAATTGAGTTTGGCTATAAACAGCAAAAAATGATCTTAAACTTAGCTTATTCCCTTACTTGGCATCATAGGGTGACTGTGGACATAGCCTTTGTGGTCATGGATAGCTACACAGGAATACATGTGTGGTGGTAGTCAGTTTTTATCATAGGTTGTTTTGAAGCCCGTGATAGCTCTGTGGGGCTGCCAAGGGTTTAGAAATATGCTGAGGAATCTAAATCCTCATATAAACCGCAATGGCACTGTCAAGTACAAGCACCGTAAATCTTTACAGATTATTGGTCACTTGAAACATATATATTTGAGAGCTTTGGTGCATATGCCAGTCATTCAGTCATTCTTGGACAATAGTTTTGCTCTGAAATAAAGTTAATTGACTAACTACAGCTACTTCACACCATAGCATAGGCACAGAGCGTGCTTAGTGCTGCGCTTACAACAAAAGTGACCATTTTGAAAAAGCACATCACCGTGGAAGTTGATCAGAAATGCAACCGAGGATTGTTTTTAATGGCTTTTGGGGGAATATTAAGATTTATTCCTGTAAAGACTTACTCAGCATGTTGCACAAACTCCTCTTAGCACACTAATAAGTCAATGTGTTACCGAATGCTTAGCCATTATAATTACAGCCACATGTTGTCCTTTTTACAAATAGGTCTGGCTTAATTGCATCATTTTTCAGCAGGATTTATGTGGTCCTGTTTAATCTAAAATTAGTACATGCACAAATGAAGTGCAAACTATTTTCCATCACTGAACTGTGAAATGTTCTCCAGAATAGAGATATACCAACATGTTCCTAAAAAGATGCAATAAGCAGTCGGCAACTTTGTGATTTGTGTGTGTGTCTGCACCTATACAATTTTGCTAAAAGTAAGAAAAAATATACTAAAATATACATTAACTGCAAAATGAACAAAAAAGTCAGTTAAATGATCTAAATCAAGCAGTCTTTTTTGATTATCACTGGTAAAACAAAGGATGGGGGAAATCATAAATCTGTCTTGATATTGCTAGCTTTCAGCATTTATTAAATACAGTAAGAGCTAATGCATTTTATATATTACATCAATCTATCACATGTAAATATATCACATTTATAAGATGCTCTATAGGCCAAGATTGTGTTGGCCTAAATTCTAAGTTACTCTGACTAATATTCCATATTACCTACATAGCTCTGAGGGCCTAAGGATATGCATAGGACATAGTAGGCATAAGAGTTTGGGTTACCTGAACCTAGGACAGATATAGCATTTGCAATACCTACACATTGATCTGAAGTTTGGAACACATGTGATTTCCAAGAGTGTTGGAACTTGGACATAAAAATATAAATGCATGATCAAATCCCAACTAGACCCAAAAGTCTAATGCTGGAAACAGATGAAATCCTCATTCAATTTGTATCTAATAGGGAAGAGCTACTTTGACTTCAGTAGAGTGGAGATCTCGCCATCCAGAATGGAGATTTACTTACTGCTGTGAGGAAGTCTGCTGATTTTTAGTGGGTAAATCAGAAAGCCAGGAAAGGTCCCCATATTGCTTAAGCACTAATATGGAATTGCCAAGGCTTGTTCTGCCTCTAAGCATGGGAGTTCCTCTGTCTTTTTTTTTTTTTTTGCTAGTGTCATCTTGGTGAAAATATGTGTAGCTACACAGTTCTGTGTGATACATGATCTGGGTAGAAAGCAGGAGAAAGGCTCTATTAGTAAAAATATACGAATATTGAAAATAGCCCTTGGTTTAATTTCAACGTTCCTGATTTTTACGGCTTGAAAGTATTTTTCTTTGTATGACTTAATGGGCCAAAATTTCAAAGACTTACTTAAAGCAGGGCACCTAGTGACCTGTACGGATGATTTTAGCCATGAGAAATGCTCATTGCTGTGGGTATGAATGGGTTAACATACTTACAAACAGTAGCTTGCAGGTCACTGCCATTTCTCTCTGCTTCAGCATGTCACCACAGTAATTCACACTCCGAAACCTTAAGGCTATATCTGGTAACGTGCTGCAAACAGAAGCTTCAGCTGAGCTGTCTCTTAAATAGCGCTGGTCCTGAATGAGCAGAGTGATCCTTGGTGGCCCTTACCGTCCACGAGACACCTGTCTGTTTCTTTGTTTGGCTTAAAGTGATGCTTATGGTGTGTGTTATCCCAAAGCTGAAAGATCTGATAAACCAATGGTGGCCAGCTGGACTCATCATTCCTGGCAGCCCTTTAATCTGGATCCTTTGAGATGGCAATGGAGATGCGCCCAAAGCAGGGCCCATGGTTTCTCCAGTGGTTCATGATTGTACTGATGTTTGAACCAGGGTACCAACCCTGACCATCTTCCTGCCTTATTCTGCACATTCACAACTTCTGCTTTTCCTAAGATCGTTTATTTTGTAAATTAAAGGCAAGTGCCCAGGCTGAGGGGTTTGCTACCATTTGTAAATTAGGAGCTGAGCATTTACCTGGTACCTCTCACTTAGGCTTTTCCAAATGTACTTTTATGAAAGCATATAAGCACCATTAACTTCACTTGATAAGAGCGAAGCACGATGCAGGAGTAGGATGCAGGCATCACAATCACACTTGGAAAAATCGTATGTGGAAAAGGAGGCACTGCTGAATTTTAGAGAATGTTTTCCTACGGAGGCACAACATCCTCTGTGGATGTGGCACCACTCTCAGCAAATCAGGCTTGGCGTAAAGTCCTTTCTGGTGCAAAGGAGATTTGAACCACTTTGGCCTCTCGTGCTGGATGTACAAATATTGCTCAGAGCAAGAAACTGTCCTTGGAGCACGGAGCTTGGGTCTTCCAAAATAATGGTGCTGCTAAACGAAAGTGAGGGAAGAAGGATGCTCTGCCATCTACTATGTAAGTTAATAATTCACTAATTAATAATTTTCAGTGCTATATGTATGGTTTTGAACGTCTTCAGGTAAACAGTTGAGGACTGTTGCATCATTTCTCTGTAGCGTGTTCCTCTCCATACAGCACGACCTTAGCCTGTCTGCATGCCAGGGGAGTGATCTCCATCTGTTGAACACTTGTCAGATGAACTACTGACCTACACTGATCTAACTCCCTGCAACACCTGCGAGCTGCTCAACCGTGGCCACCGGGCCACTGAGTGACATGGAGCAAGAAGCACCCACAACAGCTTGGAAGAAACTTTTATAGACTTTAAAATAAAATATGAATCAAAATTCCTTCTGATAGCAGTAAAACTGGAAGCAATTTCAAGCCTTTCTTAAGCAGAAAGGCTGCTCCTGACTGTTAATTCCCAGAAATGAACACTGAAACATTAGCCTGTCATCCGCTGAACACTTTAACCACATTAAAGGAGGCACCTGAACTCGAAAGATCGAAGCTCTGCTCGGTTTTCTCAAGTTGGATATTCTGGTATTTCTGGTGCATCTTGAATATGTAGAAGCAGCAAAACTTCTCTCGGGGAATAGAGCACGGAGAGGGGACAGATGGTGTACGTTACTGAGTCCAAACTATAGTTCAATGTTCCCAAAGAGAGCAGTTCCCGCAAGGCAGGAGCGGTTTTAAATGAGCCGGTGACACAGAAAGTTGGAAAATGAATGCCTTGGGTATGGATGCCGTGAGGGACAAGGTGGTCCTCTGCCCTGCCAAGCTGCCGAGGGCAGAGCCTTGGGCATAGGACATCGGTGTGGGGAGAGCTGCTCTCCAGAGGGCTCAGCTCCAGTGGACTCAAGAGGAGCTGGTGGAGAGATCATCACCTCCTTTGAAGACTGAACAAGTCATTTTAAACAAAAGTGCAAGTGTTGGTGTAGGTAAATTCCATGTTTTTCACGGGGAAGGTTTTTTCCCAACCTGCCTGGCTAGGGGATGACATTCCCTGAATTGTGAGAGTTCATAAACCTTCCAGAAAACTTCTGTTTGATTTTCAGGCTTTATTATGGTACGTTGAGATGTTTTTATTTGCCACGTAGTTGTTCTTAGTGTAATTGTTTTTGCAATTAGAAAAGAATATAGATTAAATGATAGTCACAGTTTTGAGTTTACCAGGTTGCAGAAGATTTTAATTTATATTTTTCCTTTAAATTTTGCAATTTAAAATAATTTTTTAAAAACCCAGAATCTAGGCGGAGTGTTTCTTTATCACTGATTCCTGTAGGCTGTCTGCAGCTAGTCTGGGCTGAGGATGAGCTTGAAAAGGATACTTATATGCTCCCGGAATATAAATTAGTCCCTAACTTCTCCAAGTCGAATTCATGATACCCTTTTTTATCTTTTCAGAACAAGGGAAGACATCAGTTAAATTGTCACAAATGAACCCTAAACTGTTGTGAAACGGCATCTGATTTCCGAGATTCATCTGAAAGGTATGCTTTCAGATTTCAAAACCCTCTCCTTAACCTCTCTTCCACAAATAGCTTTATGCTGAGATGAAGTGTAGACAAATACACAATAGAACCTAAATATCACTTTCTAATAGGAACTGCTGAGGGGTGTGAGCTATATCCTCTCATAGCAACCATAGGCCACATCTCAGATTTGGAGGCTGAATGGATCCTATGCAATGGTTTCCATGGTTGCACAGGGTTTCGTGTACCCAATAACATTAATATTCCAGTCCTTAGTAGAATAACTTGTACAAAGGCAATTTTTCCTCTTTATTTCCTATCTTAAATTAGTGCTGTGTAAAAGATTGAATAAAGTTATAACATGAAAGTTATTATATAAAAACTTAAAATGTTGTTGAGATTGTTTTAGCATGAGCTCAAGCCTACAGTACTTATGTAAGCAAAATTTCAGGTGCCTCCTGAGTCAACACTGTAGGATTTGGCTGGTAAAATAGTGATTTTTTTTTTTACCAGCTTGTTAGTACCGTTTATCTTAGCAAAAGTTTGATTGCCACTTCTTGTCTGGTGAAGTTAAGTATACTGACAATGGCTGACCGTTTTTGGAAGAAGGTAGTGTGAGGCTGAGAACTTACAGGTGAGATCTCAGTTGTGATAATGTGACTTATATTTTAAGCCCAGTAAGTTATGTTGGATCAATGAAAAATAATTTTTAAGGGAGTGCCTCCTTTTGTGTTTTAATACTGAGTTGGAGGTGATTATTTTGTTGTTACGTAGGGTTTTCAAAGGTTCGCCTCTGTTGGAAGTTGTCTACTACCTCATTTTTTATGTCCTGAGAAATCTCAGCTGTTAATTGTGGTAGCTATTATGAGAAGAGCCCTCCAGAACTACACCTTAGCCAACAGTCAAAGAAAACTCCCCAATAAACATTGACGTGCTTGGGTAGCTCCAGTTGACTGGAACTTTCATACAACTTAAAACCACAAGTGCTTAGGCTGTATGAATGATTCCTTTCAAAGTGCCAATAACTTGCAGGTGCTGTCCTAGTTCTGGGACAAGCCATAGCTGAATGAAGGGTAGGATCATGGGGAAACCTTGCAGTGCGAAAGCGGCATCATGTAGCTGTTCATTTGATTAACAGGAGAAAGAAATATTCTGGCAGTCCTATTTGATGTTTCAAGCCTCAGTGGGTATATCCAGCCCTACTCAAGCATGGGGCGTAAGTATCCATCCCAGTACTGCAGAATAAAATATGCAGATGTCTTAAGAGAGCTCTTCAGAAATACAACAGAGAACTTAAAGAAATTGTCCAAATTGTGTGAGACTTTGATATTTATAATGGTTAGTTGCTACTGAGATGTAATCAGTACTGACTTCTGGCCTCTGCTCTACAACAGAAAGCTTGTGCGAGTGCGTAGGGCTCTCTAAATCTTACAGTGATTTATCTGAAGTGTTTATTATCTGGCTCACAGATGTGTATTAAAGTTCTGTTTACAAAGAAGAGCTCAATGTGCAAAAAGGTTAAATTCTTAGCTTGTGTAAACAATTGTTTTCCCACTGAAGTCAACAAAGTCGCCTTGTGACGTACCTCAGCAGAGGATCTGGTCTCTAACGAACGTTCAATGTATTGTTCTTGGCTGTGTCCATGAATATTTCAGAGTGTGCTGAAGCTGGGTTCTGAATGCATTCATTCATAGACCACTGTATAAACGATCAAAGGAGAGGCTTCCTGATCTTCYATATAATAAATCCTTTGCTTTCAGGTTTACTGAACTGCAGACTAGCGTAGAAATACTTGTTCCTCACGTACTGATCAGGAAGCTGGAGTCAAGTATTACTGATGTTGGACAAATGCCTGTGGAAGTCCATGAATTGCTTGGCACATCTGGCAGAGCAGACAGAAGCATCTCAGAGTTCGTTTACAGCAAAGTTGAGCTAGGTGTGGTCTGCCCGCATGGATCATGTCTTTGGAGACATTGCTCACTGCTTTAGGTGAAATAGTGGCAGAGGAGAAGGGGCATTTACCTGAATATCTGAAAAATGCAAGCAGAAGGAAAGGTGACTGATTTGAAAACAACCAGCATGTGTTGGGATAAGCTTATTTTTGGATTTCAAACCATTATAGAAACATTGCCTAGATTTTTAACAAAGGTTTATCTTAGTTTGCAATTTGTGAAGTTTTGTTTTGCATCTTGCAGGTTTCTTTGCAGAACAGTGGTAAATCCTTAGAGCAAAACTGATGTGAAAGGGTTTTTTGGTTCATGAAAGAAGTACAGAATTCTCCTTAGACAGAAGAGTCCACAGTCGAAAGAAACACGTAGTGTAAAGAGTAACAGTGAAGATTTCCTGAGTATGGGTCTTCAATATCAGTACCAAACCCCCCATCACCTAAGATGGGGCCTCTCACTACAAGAAGGACATTGAGGTGCTGCAGTGTGTCCAGAGGAGGGCAACGAAGCTGGTGAAGGGTCTGGAGAACAAGTCTTATGAGGAGTGGCTGAGGGAACTGGGGGTGTTTAGCCTGGAGAAGAGGARGCTGAGGGGARACCTTATTGCTCTCTACAACTACCTGAAAGGAGGTTGTAGTGAGGTCGGTGTCGGTCTCTTCTCCCAAGCAACTAGCGATAGGACGAGAGGAAATGGCCTCAAGTTGCACCAGGGGAGGTTTAGATTGGATATTAGGAAAAATTTCTTCACCGCAGGGGTTGTGAAGCATTGGAACAGGCTGCCCAGGGAAGTGGTGGAGTCACCATCCCTGGAGGTATTTAAAAGACGTGTAGATGTGGTGCTTAGGGACATGGTTTAGTGGGCATAGTGGTGTTGGGTTGACAGTTGGACTCGATGATCTTAGAGGTCCTTTCCAACCTTAATGATTCTATGATTCTAAGATGGATGACAACCCATTAGAAATCACAGGTGAGAGCAGATATTGGCTGTTTGACATCTATTTAATGATTCTCTAGAAAAGTAGTAAGGTCTTGCCAGCTGCACCTAAGCTGCACTGATTTATTGGCCGGTGTTGCACTGCTGGGCATGAGTTGGGATGTTGTGGCTTCCTGGTACCTGGACTCTTCGCATCTTTTTATGATCAGCAGACTGAAGTGCTTTTCCATGACTAAATGACATGAAAAGGAAATAGTGGTCTATTACAATCACTGTCCATTATTAGCTATACAGCGTACCTGGGATTGCCTGCCTGAATTGAATTTATGTTATTTATAAAAAGTGGAGGGGGGGTAGCTTGCTAACATTTTTTTTGCCTGCTAGCTGGATCTTGATCGGAAGTAGCTACAGCCACTTTGCACACAAACAAGATCACTTTTGTGAATTTTGTGGGTTGTCAGCCCTGTGGAGGGTGTATGCATCTTTCCCATTCAGAATTCAAGTTGTTTGGATGAATGAGTGCAAGCTGGGCTTTTGAAGTTTTCAAGGGCTTATCATTCATGCCATGTCTTCCTACACCTAATGGACATAACTTATAAAAAACAAATGCCAAAATCTGGCAAATTAGTGATTGGATTGCTCTGTGCATCTATGCTAACCTATGTATCACCCTTTGTGCAGTTGTTCAAGAGGTTAACAGAGAATCCTGCTCTTTTGAATGGGAATTTTGCCAGCAACATCAACTGGGACAAGATTATTGACTGTCTGAGGCAAAGCTTAGAAGATAATTGTTGTGTTTAACTGTTAATTCTATAGCATTATCCCAGTAACTTGTTGAAGCATCTAAGAGTTGCTTGATGTCTATCTATACACACCCACACGTGTGCACACACTTGCCTTTGGGAATTCATATGCTCCTGCTAATACGTATGCAAAAGATTCACTGGGTTTTCTTATTTGTAAACAGAAAATGTTTGGACTTATGTCCTGATAAAAAGAGCTATTACAAACACAAAATCAAGCTGCATTTATGACTACGTTCATCTCAGAAGCTGATCAGTTCATCCTTGCGCACTTACAGCCATGGTTCAAGGTGCTGAAGACGTAGAAACACCAAAGGACAAAGTAACGTTGCATTTTGCTAACCCCTGACTACAGGGATACTTCACCCATTTGGAGAGCCATACACAGACCATTACATCCTTCACGCAGCAGGATTTGTATGATATGAGAATTGCTACCTGCCACCCGACGTGTCTCATGCTGGGAGACAGGTCTATGAAGTAATGGAGCCTGGCTGTCTGCAGTCAGGACTGCTGTATTACATCCAAAGCAAGCTTGCCAGTCAGCAAATGCTGCATTAATCTTTCGGGGAGTGTTTGTTTTGCTTGTTTTGCTAGGCTGAGTTTCAAGCAACTGATACTGTGTTCATGAGCAGTTCTCCTGTTGCAGTCCATTTTTCAAAAAAAAGTGCGAAGTCCGATGCTCCTAAGGTTGGGTGGAACATGGGTGTGAAGGGTTATATATGATCTTGCTTCAATGTGTGAGCTTACGGTGCTTTCGAGTGCATGTTAATATGTCTCTCCAGGCACGTTTGGGACAGTGGGGTTAGGGCTCTTTGAAGTCTGATGAGTGTTTTTAAAAATATACCTTGGACATGGTCCTTCTCTGTTGGTGCTAATTCTGCTAGTGGAGTTACCTCACTGCAAATGAGATGTACATTTGTTTGCGTAGTAATAGTCAAACCTTCAAACTGCTGAAGGATAAACTCTGAAGGCTTCTGAGGATTAGATAAGGTAAATACTTTATTGCTCACAGTTTTTTAAGTATCAAAATGCCTGGAATTTCGGGAGGTAAATGACAGTGTGTCTGGCTTGTTCCTACTTGTACCTGCAGTGTCGCTGCTCCATCCAGCTCTATCACTGCAGTTACAGTTCTCACAGGCACTTAAAGCCACATCCTTCAAAGTACTTTTGCATTTAGTTCCTCCAAGCAAAAAGTAATTTAGATACTCAAGTACCTTTTAGGATGTGGAAAATTCAAGTGTGATTCTGGAGCCTCCCAGGTGTGTAGGACTTCTAAATAGGAGGCATTTTTCTGGACTGTTGTTGTTTTGAAGACACTCAGTGTTATTTGTTGACTTGCAAAATAAAATCTAGTAACATTTCCACAAGTCAAGAGAATTTTAGCATCCAGGGTGAGAACAGAAGGGTGCACTGTGATCTCAGGGTCTGCTTATGTAGTCTAAAAGAATGTGACTGGGCAGTCATCTACTATGATTTTTTATGATGTTGGGATAACACAAATCCAGTGGATGTTTCATGTGCATGTACTTCCCCTGGAAACTTTTGCTGAGAAGAAATCTTTTGCTTAAAATCTATTCTGCTAAGAGTACTTCAAAGGTAGTACTACACACAGCAGTATTTTTTTTTTTAAATTGTATTTTTGATGAAAATATATACCCTCTGCTTAAATTTAAGCTGGAAGTTTACTTGGAGAAGGTTTGGGGTGGGGAGGTAAGGGGAACAGTTCAGTGTTTTTCTGTTTTCTGACCTGTAATTTTTTAGAAATTTTCCTCTCCTTTACTGTTACCCTAATCTTGCACCTTTTCCTCGTCACAATGAAGATGGTTAAAAAGGCAGAAATGAAAAAAAAAAAAAAGTTTTGAAATCCACCAGTTTGGGGGCTGGTTGCACACATTTTTTTGTTTCTTTCTGGTTTTTTTTGTTTCTTTCTGGTTTTGTATTATGTTTCTACTCTAAAGGTCAAATCACCTGGTTAACATATTGGTCTGGAAGGACCCAAGGCTCCTGCAGACCTGGTGTGCAGCAAGCAGGCTGGCTAAATGGGGAAAGCTGTCGCTTTTCCTCACCTGCTGCAGACACGAGCGCTGTGAGAATTCCCTTGATACAGGGAAGTCTTGTGGTATTAGACTCAACATTTATTGGTGTGGTAACAGGATAGTTCCTCCAGGCTCAAATAAACATTATAAAACCTCCCTTCCCCAAATCAACTGCTTAAATCGGATGTAAGAGAGGGTTTAGCATCTTGTATTTTGCTGTGTATCTCTTTGTGAAGAGTAATGCAAATCCTTATGATCAGTCTTCAGTTGTAATATGTATGTGTATCATAGGGTTGGCTTTGTAGAAGGACGGTCGTGTCCTATTGTGCAGGACACTCTACAGACTGCTGACAATGATAACCCGAATGCTGTCCGGCTCTTGGTGATGGAAGGTCCCCAGCATGGATGGGTCGCAGTGCGGGGTATGTTGTATCAGATGTGAGTTAAACTATGGGATACAATGCAATGCCTACAAAATACAAGCATGATTTCTCTTGTAAAACTTATCCTCATAATTTTCCTAAGCACCGTTTGATTCTTTTGCATGTATTCTAGAAAAAATAACAGAAGTTCCTTGGAAAAACAAAAGGTTTTTGTATGTTTTGCAATTTCTGCAGTGAGAGTGTGCAGACTTCAGGCTGGTTACTAAGAACAGCCCAATGTATATCTGAGAGTGAAAAAATAATCGTGTCATTTCTTTGGAACATGATCTAAAGTTCACTGAAGTGAATAAAAAGGCTCCTGTTGGTTTTAAGTGGATCCAGCCTTTACACGGTGAACAGAAGACGTGTGTCTCATCTGCTTGAATGTGAAAATGTTATTGGTAATTTATGTTGATGGCAAGAGCACGTGGTAACTTTCTTCCTGCATTTATATAACAGGAGGCAAAAGCTTCAAGTGTGCAGTTTGAAAACACGAAGGATGCATTTGCCTACTACCAGCGTGATGATAGTGACACAACCAACAATTAGGCTGTTTTAAGAATATTTGATGGAAGGCAAAGCATTAGGCACAAGTTTCCCATTACTATCCCACCCAAAGATGACAGCTTACCATTCCTGGTGGGCAGTGTCCTCTTCAAGCTTGCAGAAGGAGAGAGAGTTCTTACTGAAACACCTAATTTGATGTTTTCTGATTTTTATTCAAGTGATGATTATACTCTCTCTAAAGTAACCCAGCCAACAAGTGCCAGCGAGGTTATCGAGGAATCCATTGCAGATGGGCCAGGCAGGGTGTCGCAGTCTGTGGAGGTGACAGTCTCCTGGTACTGCTCAACAACGGAGTGACTAACTTTTGGGAGTGCAGGAGTAAGTTGTCTACACCAACTGAAAATGCATAACAGCTATTGCCCCCGTGGTACGATGAATGAAGTTACCTTGGGCTGGAATTAATAGAGGACTAATGGGAGAAGAGAAAAACAGCAAATGACTACCTAAAATGATCTGTGATATATCTTGTATTTTTAAGATATCCCTGTCTTAATGTGCTTGCAAAGGGATCTCTTCCACAGCCTTGTTTACCATCATCATTTTGGAGAGGAGATTTTTCAGGACTCATTTGAGTTCATTTTATCTGATAGTCAAGGACCTCCTAATCTTTGATGCTCGAATAAATATGGGGGGTTGGGTTTTTTTTTTTAAGATAACATAACATGCAAAAGATTTGAAGGCCATGCAGAAGGATATTGCATAGCAGGAAATTGTGTAGAAATAGGAAGGCTAAAGCCACTCATCAGTAATAAAAATAACATGATGCTTCATACATCCAATTGCTGTTTTACATTAATGACTTGATTAAAATCAACAGAGTTGCTCTGGATTTTCAGCAGTATTAAAAAAGTTAATAGCAAAAGGAAAAAGACCAATTGATTTTTTTTTTTTCTTTTGTTTAGGTATGCTGATTCAATTTGTTTGTTCCTTTGGAACACTTAAACAAATATAGAAAATGAATAGAAATGTCAAGATTGAAAGATAATTTTTATTAATTGATGAGCTGAGAGCTGAGCTGGTAGCAGCAGAGTGGGATCAGTCAGTGGTCAGATACCATATGCTGGATCACCACATTTTTCAGCCATCTTCGAGACTGATGCCTCATGTTACACGAGCCAGAGGAAGCCTGGAACTACACAACTTGTTGTGAAAGAAACTAGCACCATCACAAGGCATCACCTCCACTTTCCAGACACCCAATCTCCAGACAATTAACTTCCGTAGACTGTTACTACATTGTTTCTCTCACACTTCTCCCGCGTACATATGAAACTGTCGAGCTGAATTACACTTTATAAGGTGACAGGGAAAAGATCTAACATCTATTTTTCCCTTTTACAGATTTTTACAGTGTGGGGAAGCTAATTTTTACAGCCTAAAAACTAACCAAACGAAACAAGTCCTACTGCTTCTGAACTGACATCTTTCAGCTAAACAAGAGCATCTAACATAATTTGCAATCATTATTACCATTTTTTAAAAATCTCTGCTTCCATAAACAGATGTTGGGAGAGGTATAAGAACAAATGATGCTTATTGGAATCTAAATTTTTACATTGAAGTACAGCGAACAAGAGCACAAAAGTAGAAATTTAGGCCTGGGCAGAAGTCTGGCATCACCTTCTCAATCCCACTTCAGACCATTTTAAGGGGGAATTGAACATCGTGCAGCCTCACTGCAGAGAACAACGTTCCTCATCAGTGCATATACTTGAGACCTTCTCGATGATCCTTGCAAAAGGTGGCCAAAATCACTGATTTTCTTGGTGTTTCACTGAAATTTGTCCTGTGTGGACACCGGTGCTTTCCAGCAATGTAAGCATTTTTCTTTTTGATAATGGACGAGCTATGTATTTCAAAGACCTGCATAAGCTCCTGGGTGCATGTTCACCATGGCAGGCAGCAACAGTTGTGCTCACTCCTGACTCTCTGTAGAGTAAGACATTTGCAGTTTCTGTGCCAAACCAGTCAAACCCCACGTCTCACATCATTCACTAGAAAATGAAAATGGTGAGCCGTACACGACGCTGTTGTTTCTGTTCCCTGCCAGCACTTCGACACATCTGGCAGGAAAGTTCACCGTATGAAGTGTTTTCTACCTTAGTGAGATCTTTTCATGACGTTGCTTGAAAAATCCAGGTTTGCCAATTCCTTTGCTGTATAATAAGCTATGCAGCTTGTTCCACACACTTATTGCCTGACTTCTTCCTATAGTTTTGAAACGTTCTTGCGTTGTACCATTTGGTAAGCAAGTCCCTGCCAAAGTCATAGAGCATAAAGCTTGTTCAAGATGCTTGCATTCCTTGAAAGTAGCCAGGCAAGCATTTTCCACACAAGTGCAAATTATTCATCGAATTTATTCCATCTGGGGTTTGTATGTGTGCATGTATTCTTTGCTAAGTGTTTTAGCAAGTACTAAAATCCCAGGTATGTTAAGGGGATCAGCAAAATTCATGCCAGTATTAAATGAATATTTGTGGAGAGTGAATTTTAGGTATGCTGTGTAAAGCCTATAATGCTTAAGGCTATATTCTTCAGCTGAATGGTTAAACTCTGCCCGAAGACCAATTTGTCCAGAACAGTAGGAAAGTAGAAAAGAAGTGAGAGTATACTTGTAGTGAAGAACATACAACCATATGAGAGGATTATTTAGGAAATTATAATAGGCAGTTGAAGTCTTGGAGGCATTCAAGAGACTTCGTTGCTTCCAATAGCAAATTGTTTATGGGGAGAAATAAAGCTAAACCTATTTGTTTTTTTCAAGTAGCTCTAGTAACTTGTAAGATTTGTGTCAGACTCCAAGTAGAAAATGATCACCAATTATATTCCAAAGAATAACAATAAAAGCTTAGCACGAGGAAAGCAATACTGAAGCTTCTTCAGTGAGCTCAGTAGCTTTAATTGCTATGCTTTTTTTGGAGGATTTTTTTAAAACTCTGAGCCCATTTTCTCTTCTGTAGAAGCATTGCAATACATCTACAGTGGTTTTTTTGGTTGGTCTTGTCTTTCTCAAACTCACATTTTAGCTGTGTGCCTCTGGCTATTTAACCCTGTGGATTTCTTTTAGGTATGAGAAAGCTTGTTTCCAGTAATCCATAAGCCTCAAAAACCACCACAGTGGGGTAAGACCCCCACTCACCACCCGCTTTTAACGTCAAAGAGGAAAGCATCTGTGTGCTCTTGTATTGCTGAGAAGTCACAGCAGCTTCACTTCTGACTCRACAGCCTTGGACAGAAGCAGGTAGCCTTTTCCTTCTTGTTTTTTTTTGTCCATCTTTCAAACCAGGAGGCAGGAATTTCTCCTAAGAGAGAGATAACTTTCTTCGTAAGCTTACGCCCTGTGGATAGTCTGTGGTTTCCTAAGGGCCCCACGCTATCCTCATTGTCCGATAGAGGATGGCAGTACAGGGATGTAGAGGCATAAAACCCTTCTGGGGGAGGCAGATTAAGAAAGCTTTTCATTCCTACTGAAGTTAGAGGCCAATAGAGATGAACTAAACAGCACATTATCTGTTTACAGTTTACTCAATGGGGTGGGCTGTATTTTATCAGTAGTACGATGGGAAGAAATATATCATTAAGGTGGTTTTTCTACTTGCTGCTTTGATTCATGGTGGCAGGTCAAAAATGTTATGGCTCACCTGGTAGTTTGAATGATCTTTCATCAAATTTTAGTCTTGCAAGTTGGACTCCGCATCCTTTTAAGTACAAGCTTTTCATCAGAGGACTGGAAATGGTTACTTGTGCCAGTTAGACTCCAGGCAGTCCTGTTAAGCTCTAAAATAGGGACTTGCAGAGCCTTTGGATCTGCTGACATGCATTTCAAGCTTTTAAATCTGCAGGGCAGAACCTGAGCGAGGAAGAGTCCTCCTATTCCAAAAGCACATGCACACTTGCTTAGCATCAGAGGACCTCTTCTAGCCCCAACCAGCAGGCAGGTTCACTGGTGGAGTGGTCAGATCCTGGTAGGGTGCCTCTGGCTGCAGCAAAGGAAAACCCTGCTTCGTGCTCCCATGAGGATCTGGAAGTTTTTTCTAATTAAGAAACCTCCTCTGTCTGGGTTCATTGATCTGCATGGACTTGCCATGGTGGAAGGAGCTTTTTTTACAGGCTTTTAAAATCAGTTGCTGAATTTGGGTTCTTCCTTTAAAAACCTCCATCGCTGATTACTATGAGCGTTTCAAAAATAGACACTCTGCTGTGGGATTTGGGGGGAAAGTGAAGCCTGTATCTTATCCAATATTGTGTAATGGTGTCTGATAACTCATATTTTTTTAAAAACTGTTTTAAAAAGGAGCCTTCTGATTTTGTGAGGAGGAATCCTAACAGGGCAGAGGGAAGGAGGTGGAGGGGAGCAGAGATCAGGGAAGACTGTGGCATAAGCTTTCCCTTCTGTTACCTGCAGGCACATTTAAACCAGCTGTTGCTGTATTAAAGAGGGTTTTTTTTTTTTAACATCTAAGATATATGCATAAAAATATGATACATTTGTTCTGTCAATTTAACCAAGTGTTTAGAAACAGCACCCTCTGCTTTAAATACTTCTCAAAGGTAGAAATGGCTGGAGCTTTTGTCTTGCCATCTCAGCTGGGTGACAACCCATGTGGTAAGAAGACCTGGTTCAGCACAGCCATTCCTCCTTGTACGGGTGAGGACTTCCCAAGGTTTGATGTCCTACCCCGCCAGAAGCTTTGGTGTATACTCTTTAGGTTTTTGCTGTCTCCATACCCTCATGTACATGCCAATCATGAAGCCACCTCTCTTGCCCACCTCCGTCTGGCAGAATAAAGCTGAGGGACCAGGTCCCCGTGGTAGGCGTTAGCAAAACACCAGTGAAACCAGTGGGGACTGATGGTGCTAAATCCAGAGTCCAGAGCAATATTTTAACTGGGAGCAGCCAACATGATCAATTGAGAAAGTGGGCAATGCTGGACCTCAGTTATTCCCTTGCTCCCCTCCCCTCATATTTATAGGTTTCTAATTTCCGCTGGGTAATGAATATCGCTCTTCATTATAATTATGTTAAAAGGTACCAGCATGATGATTCAGAAACCCTTGAAGATATAGTCATATTTTCAGCAACAGATGGATTTAACACTGCAGATGGAGTGTTAAGAGTGCAGGTAATAACAAACTCAGCAATGTACTGTACTGAAATATAATTGGAAAGTATTAATCATATATTGGTTACTTCAGCTTCACTAAGTAGATGTTTAATTTTCATCAATCTTTTTACCAAATTCCCGGAAAGATTTCTGTGTAGACAGAGCGTGGCTTCTAGGTGAAACGATTGCCGAAGTTATTAATGACTAAGGCCTTGATCTTGCAGGCATGTGCCCATGGCTTACCCAGGCATGCAGAATAAAAATCATTTGTGTTAATAAGGCTGTCAGATGGGACCCCATTCATATGGCCTAAGTTTCAGCTGGTGACTAGTCAGTAGTAAAACCGAGACCCCCTCTGAACTTGGGGGCTTCTGGAAACCCGCCAAGAGGAACAACTGGCTGCAGGATTTGGGGCAGAACGCAGGCAATTTGAAAAGCCCCATTTATAGCGGTGAACCATGAGTCTAAATCTTTGCAGGACTGGGAATTAGCATGTAGACAAAAGTGGGAAAGGCTGTTTTTTTTGCCATTCCTTATTATTTTCTCTAAGTACAGACCTTTTGAAATTATCTGCATACAGAGAAATGTCTGCTGCTATTTCCATAAACCCTGTCATCTTACCGTTTTTTAAATGTGCCTCTTCCTAGAGGTTGTGTTTGAAGGCTGGGTAATTCAGGGGAATTTTTGCTCTGAGCAGGCCAGGCAGGACCAGGGCAATCAGTGATGCCTGGTTGCATACCATGAGTCTGATTATTTAATTAATGCTATTTATAACTAGGATTTCATTTGTAGGATCAGAAAGTGGCCTGTGCTCCGGTGTGCCACCTGGGGACGCAGGGAGCGGGGAGTGCTGTAGGGCACAATTCCAGCTCACGCAGGGAAAATCTTCATCTATTTTATGGCAGGAATATAAAACGTGATTTTTGGTGAAAACTGAAAGATTTTTCTTTTGAATATGTTTTTGTGGATGGTTTGTGTTCACATTCTTCTCTGTGGGTTCAGGCATCTGGTGAAGCTGCATCTCCAGTGATTTCCTTACGAGCTTTCCTTTCCCTGGTGGGAGTCCATAGCCACGGTGTGCCATGATGACTATGGACTGATCAGGCTTGTAAAGAACAACATAAGCATTCAATATCTAAATTTTAAGTCCCGTGAAATACTTCGGCTGAATGCTTTGGTCTTTTGCTTAACTATTTAGTTTTCTAGCTCTCTGTGGACCCTGAAAATGTAAAGAAAAACTGGAATTCTCTCTGGAAAACTGACTCTCACTTGATGGTACAATATCTTTATCTTGACTGATGGGAAAAAAAAAGATCAGGTAATAAAATTCAACGTGACTGGAAATAAAATTGAGCATGACTTGAAACCACAGGTGAACATGCTTAATAATGCAAAATTAGTGTGCTGTCTACTTTCTGACAGGCATTTGTACCCCAGAGAGATACAAACAGGTACCGATCAATTGACCATGATAATCAAATAAGGGTCTGTGAGTATAAATGACCCTAAATATGGTGTCTCTTTAAGGGTACCAGTCAAGATGACTTGTCTGTAACACAGGTTCCCACATTGCTGTCATGGGGAGGGAGCAGTGTGTTGCTGGAATATGAAGACAAATAGTATTTTTGCTTAATTTTCACTTACACTTGGAGATAATCTCTCCCTTATCTTCCCTTCCTATTCTGTCCAGATTATGTGGGTGAGCAGCGAGCCCCAGAGCTGCAGCAGGGATTGCAGGCAGGGATGGGTGTCTGGAGGGAGGATCAGCCAGGATCACCTCTGAGCATCTCCGTGCAATGGATGCTGAAGATGTTGGCACAGAGCTGACGTACGTGGCTGCCCAGGCTCCAGCACCTGGGGTGATAGAAAGGACGAGAGTCATGGTGGATCGATTTTCCCAGTTGGATGCAATCTGGAGATCCATTTCCTATGTGCATACTGGTAGGATAAACTTTTCATCTTTCTGGCTATGTTTGAACCTTCCTTCTCTCTTTTTTTCCTCCTTATTTATGAGAATTGATTAAATCAAAAGTGATTTAAATTGTCAGACTTCTTAGTTTTGATTTAAATAATATGTTTGAAAACTTGTTCTGCATTTGTAGCAGGGTGTTATGTTCCTTAGGAGAGGTTCAGTCTCACTGTTAACCAGCAGGACAGGACATGTGGTACTTGTTCATGAGGAAGAGGCAGGTAATACATTGCATATACATGTAAATAATGTAACTTAATACACATTAAGAAGCTGTCTAGGTCTGTAGAGAAGCTACCAGGAGGCAATAGATCCCCTTTAATAAATCATTTCGTACTTTGCTCTGAAAGGCTTAAACTCCAGCTCAACCGAAGGGGGTTGAGCAAGTGGGTGTAATTTAAATCACTGGGACCCATGAAAGCTGCAGAGCCTCTGTTGTCTCCCCATTGACATCGGGACTTCTACCTGTCCCTGTTTGCCCTGCATCATCTTAGGATATGCTGCTTCATCTTTCCAATTACTGTGATTTTTTTCATTTGTGATTCGTGACAAAGTGCTTTTGGATGAAAATTGAAATTCAAGCAAAATCACAAACCACTAGCTTTATGAAGGCATTTTATTTGCTAACTCAAGCTGTGTGAAATTTGCTAGATGTATCAGAAAATAAAGGTAAATATCTTGTATTTTAAAACTTGTTAAATTATTGACAAAGGAAAAATGCCCCAAGTTAATCAATCTGATGGTTTTGTCACCATTTGTCCCTCAAGGATTTAGAAGCAGTGGATCATGCTTTAATGCTGGTCTGCCCTCATCATTTGGGAGAGAGAAAACAAACATTCCTGCGTCTCAGCTCCTCRTCAGTGTCTGAACTCGAATGAATCAGCTATTGAGCTGAAGGAAATGAAATATAAATTGACATGAAGAAAATGTTCTCCCTGCAGCTGCAGAAGCAGCTATAGTTGTCAAAAGCTGATTTTTACCCCTTCAAAGACCAATATTTTGGGCCACATCATCCTATTCAATAGCTGGACTTTCTATAAAAGTTTGGCCTAAAGGTACTGCTTTAATATTATTTTTTAGAAGTCATTAAAGTAAGTTTAATGAAAGATTGTCTTAATTTCAGTTGCGACCTTTGGCACACATTTAGAAAGGAAAATCAGAATACAAGCTACTTTTTTTAAATGTTGCTCCTGTTTCTTCCTTGTTCATTATCACAAACACAGCATTTAGTAGTCTCACAGAGTAATTTAAAAATATAATGAGTATTTTTTTTATTTTGAGACTTGTAACTCAGTAGCTTATGTTGCAGAAGCRCTCTTGTCTGGGTGTCAGACGGTTGCATTTACGCACCTTGGTTTTGCTGGGCTTGCATGCACAACTGTGCAATGACATAACACTGTAAATCATTGCACAGGCATCCTAAACAAATACRAAATAGTCTGTTTTGGGGAGTGATTTCAGACCATTTAGATTTCCAGGACTGCACCCTAGACCCCTCTGGCTGCTGCACTGAATTACCTGGAATAAAATCCTTCAACTCAGGTTGCCCTATTATCCTTGTTGTCTTAAGTGGAGCCGTTATTTAAATGTTGTATTTTTTCTGGGGAATTTCTTTGCTATGCAACTTTCTTGACTTTACTTTGAAACTGTGCTTAAATACACAAGGGGACATGACACGGTTTCTCTCTGCTCCTCTTCTCACGTATGCTTGGAGAAATGAAAGAGTATTAAAAGACAATAATCTTGTAAAATGCATTCATCATACAGGGGAGAAAAAAGAAACAACTTGTTTGTTGGTATTTTGGAGTTGTCTTGTCCAGACCTGTTATCATTCAGTTCTCTACCACAGCAACTGCTCTACTGTAGTACAGATATCAAACCTATTATCAAACTTAGATTATTGTTCAAGCTATTGGCATGGAGAAGAGCTCTACTTCAACACGTTAATCTTTCTCTCAAGTTCAAAACCTGCTTCTCTCCTCCTCTACCCACTTTTAGGGTTTTTTTCCCCACCTGTGATGGCAGCATCTTCTGAGATAGGAAAGAGCTTTCCTTGCTGCTTTGCTCTTTCTCCCAGTTGCTTGTTCTCTCTCTCTATTCCATGAGATCCCTCTGGTTTTCTTAGAGCTTTTTTTTTTTTTTTTTAATTTTCTTAAAGATGTAGTTGATTTTGGGCATGACAAAAAGTCACTTTGGTACAGCATTGAGACCTGCTCAATTTATAGGATTGAATGCTACATGCAAACCTCTTTCCTTACATAACTGATATTTCTTATTTTAATACAGAACATTTTTAAAGCTGAACTTTGAAGCTGATCCCTCTATAATGCTTGGTGGCACTCCCTAACTAARCAGAAGCCTTTTGTTATTTTTAAAGGATTTGTACACTGTCAGATGAACAGATGCTAACATGCACCTGTAGTCTGTCTCCACYGGGAACCACATTTACCGCTACTGTTTAGAACTGTTTGGAAAATTTTTGAACCAACTTCACAATGAAAGAATAGGCTTTTATGTAAAAAAGCTTTAGCGAAAAGCATCTGCTTTGTATGTCTAGTTTTTTTTTTTTTTGCTAGAACTAAAAATTGATGTATATCTTTTGACTTGAGAATTTCTGTTCAAAATACCAACTTTCTGTGGAAAAAGGAGATGGAGAAGATTTATCTGAGGACTTGTCAAAATTCTGTCCAGACATGGTGATGACAACTTCTGTGTTTTAGCTACTTATCATAATTTGTTGATGTTTTAGATACTCTTGTTTGATACTTGTATTCATGTGGCTGAAGTAAATGGCTTATTTGGGGTTTATTCCTGATTTTGCCATTGACTTTAATTTTCCAAGACATTGGCCAATTTTTTGTGCTTTGTTTTAGGAGCTGGTGGATAAGGGTAAAGGGGTGGGGTGAGAAAGGCAACTTGGAGACCCTTTAGCCTTAACYCTGAGGTGCTTAGTGCTCATATCTCCAATCAGTCATGAATTTCCAGCATGAATTAAGTATTAGCTGTTGCAGAGCACTGGGCAGGCATCACCTGGACATGCAAGATCCAGAAAGACAAAGTCAAACCAAAACAAGCATAGAGAAAAACTAACGGCATGATCAGAAGAATGGAGGGTCTATCATTAAAGAGGATTAAGAGTTTGGCTTATTGAACTCAGCAAAACAAAGCCTGAGAGGGATATAGAGTTACCTCCAAGTATCCTGAGGGAATAAACAGAGGGGGTAAATAAAACCTAAACTATTTAGGCTAATAGCCAATATTGGCACAAAACCAAACAGACTTAAACTGCCATGAGAAAATTCAGGCTAGCAATTAAAGGATGGTTTCTATCCAGTAGAGGAAAAAGATTCTGAGCAGCTCTCAAATGGAGGCAAGAAACTTCAAAATTGGAGCATAGTCTGTCTGTGAAAGGGGCTTTATGTCCTGACTATTGATGACTGGAGGGGACAGAAGGTGACAGTCAGATCTCTCGGTGGTCCTTTCAAAACTTTAGCTGTGATTATCCCTCCCACCACCAATGAACCCCCCACAACCCACAGGTTTCTAACTCTGTTCCCAGCTCTTGAATTGGTTTGCGTGTTCCTTCTGAGTGTGATTTCTGGACCTGTGCTCTCTGCTCCTCCCTAGGGCATCATCCTTGTGTGGACACCTTCGCTCTGTCTCTGACGGAGGGACAAATGCAGTGACTGGTTGCTGTTTTGATGAAGCTCTTCATCCACCTCTACTGCCTCATACTGCTCTCCCAGTTTATAATSTGAATGCTGCATCCCTGCCCATTGATAACCAGTGGGTACCTTGTGTAACGTGATTTCACTTTCATATTTAACCTAAATTACCACCTGCATATRTATTTTTTTCTTAAGTCTGTATTTAAGCCTGCATTGTTTTGGGCCAGACTGCAGTGGCAGGACTTATCCTGGATTGAATCAGAATCACACTGTTTCCCCAGTTGTAAAACCCATCATTTAGCAGGCGGAGACTGTCGCGCTCTCACAAACTGGGTTGCATGGGAGCCAGCAGCAATACTCTGCTTCTCTAGAGATGAGTCATGCTATTTCAAACTATTTGGCTAATCAGTAAACTGAGATCTGCTGCTTTACAGACAATATATAATATTTCCTTTGCCTTTGTGCACTACTTTACATTTTGGATCCTTTGCCATTAGGATTTGAAGCATATAGACTGCATCTAATCCAATTTATCCTGTTCATCTTGGCAATGCTTGCAATGCTGACAGCTTAAAGAAAACACTTAATTTGACTAAGTGTTTTCAGTTTACTTCTCAAAATATTTGAAATCATTAAAGCCAGAGTACCCCTGCACTGCAATACACACAGTTCTGACCTACTTTAGCAAGTTAATTACAATTTGTGTGATCCCATGGTCTTTGCTTATGCTGCAGGCTGAAGTAGGAGTTTACCTGATTAAGACTGGGCTGAATGTTTGAGAGTAATTGTCTTGGTTTGAGGCTTTGTAATGTGACTTTTAAAAAAGCACTTCAGCTCTTAGAGCAAAAATGGGGAATTCTGGGGACATGGTGTGGTGTGTTGTCTCTCCCGCCTCGCTGCTCTGGGCAGGGCATGAGGGAGGCTGAGTGCCGAGCTCCCTGTGCAGATGCTCTCCTGCTGTAAGGCTGTTGGAGTCCATGTATTCRTAGCTATTTGTATTCATTGCTACCCGCCAGAGGTGAGGCACAGCGGAGGGATGTAGAGCAGCCCTGGAAGTGCCCTGATGAGCACAGGTGATTATGCATGGTGGTTCAGTAGCACTGGAGCGTGCCATTGCTGATGGGGTCACGGGCTGCATCCCTATCCTCTGCACAATACGCTCATAGCTGAGGACTTGTCACAAACCCCTCTGTGATGGCATCTCACCCTTCCCCTGCTGCAACCCAACAGGAAGAAATGTAATCTAGGCTTACTGTAATTGCCAAACACAGATCCCAGACACTGAGCAGGATGGAAGAGAATGGARAAAGCATAAATGAGAATAGAAATGGACCAAATGGATTTATCAGTGCAAGCAGTAATGTGTTATACTAGGGCAAGTGTAGTTGCAAATGCCATCATAGATAACACTGAGGCAGCATAAGCATCAGTCCATGCTAATAAGCAGAAAATATATCCTGAGCTCCTCAGTGGTCTTACACCTTTAGCTYATGCCACCGTGTCTCTTCTGCCAGTGCAGGTCACAACAGCTCATTTAGCTGCTGCACCTGAAGTTTTGGGAGATGTTAATAAACTCCCAACATTCTGGGTGTCTTACGATCTGGTTTGTCAGTTGGATTCATGTTGACTGTAGTTAATGATTCAAAAATTATGGAATAGTTATCTAATCCCAATTTCTTACAAAAATTGCATTAAAAAAATCCTGTCAGGAATGGCTGATTTTGAACTGCTGGATAGGACCAGGTGATTCAGTATTGTGGTTTGGTAGCACTGGAGCATCTGTCTGTGATGATGAGGCAGCCTGAAATTGCCAGTCATTGAAGGGCAGGTGATACRATCATGCTACAACAACACAGAGAGAGCTTGATTTGGCACATCAACGTGATATAATTTTCCCCTGTGATTTTTTTTTTCCCCCCATTTAAATGATTTGCTCAAGACTTCTCTTTCAGAGATGTGTGCTGGCAAGTTGCAATACCACAGAGAAGGTCCGGAGCTGCAGTAGGAGTAAGGAACTTGGAAAATGCAGCTGGTGCGGAAGAGCGAACAAGGTCACTGGTGACAAGGCTTTGCTCCATCTGTGCAGGCAGGCTCGTGAGCAGAAGCATTCCAGCAACGTGGCATTTTGTCACATTATTCCTTTCCTTTTAGATTTCAATAGCTAGTTATTTGCCTGCCTTTGGTTAGGAGACAAAGCCCCTCTTTGTGCAGCCACACAACGGGGCTATCTCATGTAACGGAGAAATGAAATGCAAATTTCTCCGATAAGGCAGGAATGGTGCTTGTCTGGGGAAGAAGGAAGCATTGTCTGGCCACAGGAGCAGAAGAAGGTGGTGTTGCCCAGTGCCTCTGACAGTCAGTCCCAAAAGGTGGAAGAAACCACAGTTTTTGGAGTCTTCTGATAACATTGACATCAAAACCTCCCATGTCCCCATTTCATCTTTCATAGAAGAGGGGCAAAAATTACTCTGCTGTTTTGTGCAATTCAGAAAAGCACTTTAACCTGCACTCTTTTTTAAAGTACACAAGAAGATCCTCAACAGTCTGCACAGAGCAATATACATGCTAAAKCATTTTGTAACATTGGGTCTGAGTAATTTGTAAAGGACCTGCAGAAGTTTAAGTGAGGATCATTAAAATTACTGAGTAAGAAACTCTTTTAACCATCCTTTTTTTCTTTTTTTTTTTAATCCATTTTTCAAGGAATGGGGAATTTTTACATTAAGTGTTAATATTTTTCTTTATCTTTTTTGTTCAGGTGTGGTACAGAGTAAATGACTAGTTAAAAAATAGTAAAGTAAAAGCAAACTAATGCTGGAGCAAAGGCAAACCTTTGAGATATCACTCAGAAATTTGTTCGTTCAGTATCAGCACCCTGATAAGAGAAATACTAACGTGTGTTGTGAATATGAAGRGCTATTCAGAGTTTAAATTGGTGACACAGTCAGGGGACAGTTTAACCTCTGGCGTTAGCTAGAACTGGGCAGCGATATGAGCCAGTGCAGTAGTGCTAATTAATGCACCCTGAGGGGACACAATGAGGCATTGGCCCTGTACACCTGAGACACACTTCTGTTGGCGCCGAGGCGCCAATTAGAGCATTCTCTTATAAAAATAACCCATGTTAAAAAAATAAAAAAGGCACAATTCCAAGTAATATAGATGAAAGAAGATTTAGACATAAAATAATAAAGTGGACTCAGTAATGCATCTCTCTAGCTCATTAATACAGGGCAGGATGAGCTCTGCTGTAGCTGCTGTTATTGAAATGCAGAAGCTTCGTTCCCGGGCTGGGCAGCAACATCTTTGCTAACCTCGCTCGCCCTGCCTAGGCTGAGAGCTGACAGAACTCACACCCATCGTCTCGAGGCAATCTCCAGTGGTGAGCAAGGATTAACATCTCAGGGCCACCACCTCTGCAGCTAGCGTGGGGGTATCTGGGAAAGGATCTCTGCCTACACTGATGGTGGACACAAAATAAACCTGTTTTGGACTGGACAAGAAATCAGGAAAGGATTTGATTCCTGTTCTGCTTCTGGTTTAATATTAGTAGTGCATTGTCCTTTGCAGGCTTTCYGTCTCAATGAATTCAGTAATAAAAATCACCAAACACTCAGCAGTCCTCAAGCTGAAAACCAGTGCATAGAAAATCAAGCTGTTATGGGAGCATGACAAGCTCTTGGCTTCATCAGATGACCCGTTCTTGATAACCGAGTCAAGGAAGCAGTTTGTCTAGACTAGCTAGAGTCATGTTAATCTGGGTTTGTCTCAGTAGATGCTTTTGGGGTGAATGGGGGATCTTAAGCATGTATCTGTTTGAAATATCTCAATACTTCTGATGAAGAAGACCCCAAGGACCTTAACTTCACGTCAAAGACAAACCCTCAGCACGGCTTGCTAGAAAATGCTCTTCCCTCAGCTGGCTGTGAGAAGATCAATGCTGGGATTGATATAAGTGAGTATATACCCTACAATATGCTACTTTTCCTCTAAAAATATTTTATCGGAGTTTAATATGGTAACAGTGCATGGTTGTACGGGGCACTACTTTACAACTGCCTGGATGGTAGGAGAGAGGAACCATTTGGCAAATCAGGCCAGACCAAATGGCATTCATTTGGTTAATCACCAGCTATTAAAATAGCATCAAATCATAGCAACCTATTTGTTTATCATTCAGCGCACAATTTTCTGCACACTATATTCATAACGGCTGTACCCAAGCTAATTTTAAATGAGCCAACAGAGCCATTTTCCAGCACTCTCCTGAGAAATGGATCTGTGGACTGATCAATCTCTCTGCTTCTGGGGCTAAGCCCCCCCCAAAATCAGAGCTGATGACATTGGTGTTTGACTTTGAAATAAGCTGATTTTGGATTTAGATTCATTTTTAAAGCTTTGTTTTAATCTCTTGCATTACTCCAAGATTCATTCAACTTCCAGTGCCTCCAAGAAGGTTATATCYACTATGTTCTCTCCAAGCACGTGAACGTTCAGGCATCATTGCAGATTGCTTTGTGATTTCTATTAGAGACAACCTTCAACAGTTCCCTGGTGGTTCCTCTCTTTGTCACCATGAATTCAGCAAATGATGAAATCCCTTTTCTTCAACTTAGGAATATATCAGTAACTTTGATTTTGGTCTTCAAAGTGGTGATCTTCCATTTCTGAGGGCTGATGGCTCGCTGCTGGAGTAGGAGCCCTTTACAGTTATGGGCAGCTGAACAGTAGAGCTGTGGTCTGTGCAATGATTAAATGATTTTAGTGGTTAGGGAAAAAATGGATGAAGGTGTGGTAGTAATGAGTACACAATGAAGTTCTTCTGTTGTTTGTATTGCAGTAGAGCTTAGGAGCCTTAGTGATGAACCTCTGGTCTCAGCAAAAGCTGAGGAATGAGTGGTACCTGCCCAAAATACCTTTTTTGTATAAATAAATAAATGGAGAGTTCAAAATTTCTCCTCTGGCACTGTTGGTGTCCTCCTAATCTAGCTTCCTCACCTTTAACATAGCTGCAGAGAAACGAGGACAAATTCTGGCTCTGAAGGCAGATCTAGTCTTGCACAGATTCCCACTGTGTCCACACTCTCATGTCAGTGAAATAGGTATGTGCTTATTTTTAGGGATGCGGCGGGATACAATGAAACCTCAGAGCCATCTTAAGGCTAGCTGAATCGTTGGCTTGGCATTTCATTCTGCACGTCAGTTGATTGGTCATTTTATCACCAGTTATGAAGTGAAATTAGGTAATCTTGATGCCATATGGTATACAGTATTTATAGTTTAGTATGTTTTCCATATATGTGCACTAAAGCCTGCTTCAGGGATTTGTTACGGTCCTTGTGTTTACAGGATTTGGGTCTTGGGTGAAAGAAGAAATTGACAGTTGCTAATGTTTGATTTAAACTGATACATTGGAGGCCACATGGGTGATCCCTAATTAAAGTCAATTTACACTTTCTGTCCTTYGCCAGGGAGGCTGTCAGGGCTCTCCAGGACCAGAACCCCGTGTCCACCCAGCTCTGCTACCTCTGGTAGCGATCGGGACGGGGGGAGAAGCCCGTGGGAGGCTGGGGATGCTTAACCTCCACCCCAGCTCCCCTCCCAAATGACCAGGAGCACGCAGTGTCTCCTCCAGGTCTCTGACACAGGTAGGCTTAACCCTGAAGCATCCCTCCAAGGATTATTGTCAGTGTTAGGTTTAATTTCAGATTTCTTGCTTTCCATCAAAATGCTCCATTCCCCTTGAAATCTTGATAAATAAGGAGCTACAGGATTAATTATGTGGGACATTAGTCACTCAATATGTGTCATTATTTTCTCAAAACAAGCCTAAATGAGCACCACAGAAGGGTCTTAGAGATCTGCATTTGGAGCTGACTCAAATGTGATAAAACAGGAGCGTATTCTCAACCCCAAATATTAGTTGCCTGGTACAGGTACCTGTGCTGGGGACCTTAGTGAGTTGTATGGTGTGAATACCCTTCATACAATTTCTTGACTKCTTTTCATCAAAAAAGATCCCCATGCATATCTTCAGCTCCAGAAAAAGTAGTAGCAAAGCTGTGCTAAGCTTTAGATAGAGCACACGTGTTGGTCTGCTTGAGACCCACATCCCACGTCCCACTCCTCATCTATGTCTCTGCTGCCAGGCCTTGGTCACTCAAAGTTGTGGTAATGGCAGACACAAGAGAAACTGGCTGAAGCTGGACCAACGATTTTTAAAAAGCAGTAAATAAAAACAATGAACAACAAACCCTGAGAGAGGAGAAGCGATGTTCAATTGCCTTGTAAGAACCCAGCAAGCGCTTGAACAAAAAGGAGTTAATAAATGTTACAGTCAGGTTTTTTGGATAGGATTCTTGCAGAATATGATTTCATAATCCGCTGTCTCTAGTGAACAACAAGACCTCTGTAAACACTCAATATTCAAATAGAAAATTGTTTCTTGTAGGCTTCCATGGCACAAAATAAAAGCTCTGTAAATCTGGGCCTCCATATGTGGTTCTCAGCTGGTGTAAGTCCCTGAATGAATTACATGTGAACAGAGAAATTAATGCTACACACATGGTGGCCAAACTTGAAAGCAAAAATTGCAACTGAGAATATACTGCAGTGGATTGTGAAATATTTGAAGATAGGTGGAAGCTTGAGTCCTTGTTGATATAATGCATCATTGATGCATTTCAAGGGATACATAACTATCACAGTGAGATAGTACAATACTGAGATCACATTTGGGAGAGTGCGAGGACYCGCTCTTTAAAATCAAAGACTGAATTTAAGCAGAATGCAAGCTAAAAAGGTAAATATGCAATATTGACTCTCTAGCATAATTCTGAACAAAAAGTAATTGGGTAAAATACTTTCCCTTTTTTTTTAAATCCAGCAACTTACTCTTGCAGTAAACATGTATCCTATCCAGGTTTTGAAATTATTGTGCTCTAAAGCTGCTTTTATTAATCAGTCAACGTTGATGATGAATTACCCAAGAGTTTTCGTACTTTTGAAACAGTTGCGATCTTTTTGTTATTGTTTTTTTCTCCCTTCTCCTCTCGGCAGAGGAGGAGGGAAGAATGTGCATGTTACAGTGAATTCTAAATGAGGGCTGTGCCTCCTCTGTTTGTAAAARGCCAAGCAAAGCAGTAAAAATAATAAATAAAACAAATGAAACCCTCTTTAATCCATTCATGAGCTCAAGTGTTTCAAGTAGGCCATAATATTAAGACAAAGAGTTCTGAAAGAGATGGATCAGAGGAAAGGGCTATTGCTTGAACAATGTCAGCCTGTTTAATTGAATTACGTATTTGTCAGCACTGTATTTTCCCATGTCCAGGATTCTTACTGTTGATTCAAGGCTTAAGGCCTAAATAGAAAGGGCAACAACTGCCCTGTATTTTGATCCCSAACAAGCTGTGTCCTTTGAAACGCCAGCGCTCGGTGTTGGGAAGAATGCTGGAGTGCTTTGGGCACCACCAAAAGAGGTAATGAAAATATGTTACCCCCATGGATTCGACCTTGCCGCAGCATACTGAGGGAACTTGGCTGAGAATTTTTAAGCCTGATGTTATTTCTGTAACAGTTCATTTGTATTTATCACAGGGACAACTGGGATTGGGGTAGTGGACCAAGAACGGGGCCAGGAGCCAGGAACTCTCAGCTCACTCTTTTCTTTGAATTGATTTGGCAGGGTTTTTTAATATATAAAATCTATAGTTTAGTCATGGGCAATTGCAAATGTTCATTGCCTTATGGTCAAAATTTAAACTGTTTTCCTTGTTGATTTGTTGCACAAAAGAAGCTGTTGTGTCTCCCTTCCCTCGATGGATATCTTATGCCTCATACTCCACAACAGGGCTGGAGGGAGCCACTGGGGCTTGGACCAACAGCAGCTCAGGTTGGAGCAGGAGATAAGTAAAACTTGCAAGCTTGAGGCCAGAGTATCTGCTCTGTTTCTATAGAGAGCTTCTCACTCTGGCATGGCCCTCTGTCCCAACCACCTTGCTACTACTGCCATATACTTAAGAACAAATAGAAATTTGACTGTTTTTTCTCTTCTGTACCCATACCAGTTTTGTTTATAGGATGAGTTTGAGGACAAGTGGTCCACAATTACGAAGAGCGTGATCCGTCCATTGTCCAACTCTTTGAGTCATCTTTGCCAAAACTTTGGGAGCACGTTCCCGCTGGCATGTCAAACAGGAGCTATAACATAACTGGAGTATATATGTTGGCAAGGCACCCTGACTTCGACAGGGATGACACTAGACAAAGGATGCTTGAAATTGGTCCCTCCATACAACTGTCCATATAATAAAACTCTGCTGAGTCACTTCTTAAAATTCAACCAAATACTCTGTGAATCTTACTGAGTGATATTTGCCCAACTTACTRTGTCCAGATCCTCAATCAGCTTTCATTTACAGCGAGTGTATATAGCCTAGGTACCTCCTTTTCCATTGCGTTGTACTCCAAATGCCCACAAAATTCCAGTTTTTTTAGAGGCTGGAACAGCACCTCCCTGATTAGTACATGAGTGACACAGATTAATGCCTGCTTCTGCTTACACTGATGCCAGTGCCGTAAAATAAGTTGACTTCGGTGCTGTGGGATCATGCTCTCAATATCCTGAATGCTGAGTGCAGAATCTGTCTATTTTAGACTAAATTGCACTTCAGTTGTGCTTGAAGGATCATGAAAAATGTGAGCACGGGCATCGTGTTCCTTGAAAGACACCACACATGAATTGGGCCAAATAAGGCACATTTTTATCTGCCAAAATTGCTAAGTATGGGATGCAATAGAAGCAGCGTGTGTTGAATTTTATTTTTTTTTAAGCTTTCATTTCAGGATTGGATGTTTTACTTGAAGAAATGCCTTAGTGAAATACAGGTTAACAGGCTCAACAGAGCAATGGTCGGGAGAAATTCCGTACTTTATGGCCATGCAGGGGTCTGACTATTTAGCTGATAGATCTTAAAAATCTACGGTGCTTCAAAGTACACTTGTCCCTGCTAACAAGCCCACTCATCTCTCTGCCACTCSTATCAGCTTTTTCCAATGAATTTTTCTGTCGCTAAAAGAAGTGTCTTCGTTTTGCCTAAAGTTCAAGGTGAGATGATATTTCTTTCAGCTGGCTCTAGTTCTCCCAAGCTGTGTCGAGGCACAGCTTTCCCTCCTGCTGAACACACAATTTTAGCAGCRTTAATTGTAGGCAATTTTTTAAAAAGTAGTGCTAAAATAGGTTCCATAAATAGGAACGTTATGACCCAAGGAAACGACTTACCCAGGTGGAAGGGTCTGCCACTGGTGCATCTATCAACCCAGCTCCACAAAAACTGTGCAGCAAAACTCCTCTGGAGTTTTAACCTGCCCATATACAGAATGGTTTAATTTTGTAATTCCAGTTCCACAGAGAGCGGCACCACAAACCCAGCTCATGGGGCTGCTTCGGTCTATCTAAAAAGCCTGTGTGATCCTGTTACCTCTGCACTAGAGTCTTCATTTGTCCTCCCAACAGGTGGGAAGAGAATTGCCACCACCTCCAGTCACAGAGAAAGAAGTGGGATGCATAGAGGTTAAAGACTTGCGTGAACTGGCTCAGGGATGGTACATTGAAAGCGAAATTTCAAAGCACCAGACTCCTCACTATTGCTTATCCTTCTGCAATAGAGCAAACGGTCTGTGCAGTGACAGTGAAAATTTGAAGGAGTTTTTGTAAAATCACACTGAAAAACTTTTGCCACTCTCCGGCTAACTGAAATCAAAGGCAAAATGTTTCTGTGGAATCTAAAGATTTCATTTGACATCTTGCCTAGTTATTTTATGAAGCTTTTAGTTTAAATAYGATTTCAAATAACACCTGAAATACTTTATTTTAAACACTCCTTTTTTTTTTAATACTACCACTTCACACACTACTTTGTTCAGGTTTTGGGGGATTTGTATTTATTTTGATTGAAGCACTTCTTTTTTTTTTTCTTTTTTTTCACACATCATGCAGTTCAGATGCATTTTAAACAGTTTCTGCTCATGTCTGAGCTCTGGTTCTGATGTGTGCGAAGAGCACGGCTGCTCTGAACCCACCACATGTTAAAAGGATGAATATTAACTTCTGTTTTTTCAAAGTGACTCTTTAATTGAAAAATTAAATATTTAATGAGCTATTTCTATCCAGAAGGGAAGGGAAAAAAAAAAAAAAATCCTGCGGTTCATTCCCAAGCAAAACACATGCTGGTGTCTGGTAGACCATCAGCGGTGAGCTGGCGGCTGTAAGGTAACAGTAATTAGTGCTAACACAGCCTGCACACGGGACACCCTTGGCGGGTGCTGGTCTGCACCCCCAGCTCTGCTCCCAGCCCTCGGTACCTTACCTACACCTCTTAACATACAGCCTGTGTCCAGTATTTCAATTGGAAAACATCTCWGGCTGTGGTTCTTTATACGAGTCCCTTCTCCACCAATGGATTTGGGTAAAATTTGGTTCTACTTACATAAAACCTTGTAATCAAAACAAATGGCATTTCTAATTGAGCAAGGCCCTCCCGGTAATGAAGGGCAGCAGCGCTGTTGAGATCACTGGTTCGTGTTTCTCTCCCTGTTCAGGAGACTAAACTAATTTATTTATGAAATCAAAGCAGCCCACCAGATTAGCCATATAACTAGCTAGCTGCGTTGTTTAGATTCACTTGTTTGCTATCTCATGACATCCAAGTGAACAAGCTATATGTCAATGAAAGTGTTGGCGCTCTATCGTGTATTATAGACTAGCTTGAAGTGCAATGGGGCTACAAGCAGTAGGTTTTTTTTTTTCCAGTGAGCATATGCTGCGAGTGGGAAAGGACCGTATAATGTAAACGGAGGTTTCATTAGCGATGATATGTGGCAGTCCCCGGGTAAAGGAAGAGAAAGCAAATCTGGGAGCACCTGTAGACTTCGCAGGCTTGTACCCGTGCGGAAGAGGCTCGTGCAGGGATCTACTGAGGGCAACAATAGGATCTGCTCTTCCCTCCCAGCCTCCCCTCGGGCCTCCCTGTAAATGCATATTTGCCAGGCTCAAGCAGTTTGGATGCAGAATGAGTCCTTCTCTGTGCATCTGGCTTCCAGAAACCAGTTTTTGCAAACAATAGGCAAGCACTCGCTTCCACTGGAAGTTTTAATATTTCTATCAGAAAGACAGAGGGTCTGTTGGGAAATATTTTTGGCCAAATGTCYCCCGTGTCCCATCATTCTGGTTTTAAAAGTTCTTGTTTAACCTTTTGAGAAATCTTGACAACTGACCTGGCTGTGTTTCCTCTCCCCTGACTTTTTCCTTGCAGCGGGGAGGGGAAGGTGCCCCGCGTGTTATGGGACTGACCACGCTGAACGCTGAAGACCTTGCCATCCCCGCGGGCACGCTGAGCATCTCCATCATTACCCTCCCGCCAGCTCCTGGGCTGATATTAAATGGACTTTGTGGCAGAGATGCTGGTGGCACGAGCTGCTGAGCTCAGCGGTGCTTCATCAGGACGCGCAGATTCGCAGCTTTTTCCCCGGCTGAACTCAAGCAAGGTCTGAGTAATGGCACTTTGGCTTTCCTCCGCTGCCTTTTATTGTTTAGCTGCTTTTCGCTGCATCAGGGCTCTGGGGATGATAGACGGCGGCGCAGGAGGGAAGCCGACTCGGCGATGCGGGGTGCTAGCACCCCGTACCGAGGTTTGGGTTCATTACAGCCCTGTGCACGGCAGGTTGAGTCCGTGCCGAGGGAAGCTGGAGGCAGGGGCGGGCGAGGGGAGCGCGGGCTGCGGATGGCCTCTGCTGGGAGCCGCCGCTCACTGCAGCCGCCCGCCAGCCCCGAGCCCGGGGGCCGGCGGTGCCAAACGAGCCGGGATTTACCTCCAGGAGAGAGAGGTGAGGCCAGGGCAACGCCTTGCACGGTGGTTTGTGTACAAACCTCTGTGTAAAAGCTCCCTTTCGCCAGTCCCCTTTGCTTTTGCTTTTATTTCCCTCACGCAGATCCCGCAGGAGCCGCTGCTCCGTGAAGCCACAGGCTTTCGTTGCCCTCACGCCCCGGCCCAGCCGAAGGAAGGCGGGCAGCCACCCAAAGGCATCTGCCAGGCTGCCAGCATAACTGCCTGCAGACTGCGCTGAGGAACCAGATGCAGCAGAGGTGGGGGGGTGGGGGGGGAAGGAAAAAAGAGAAAAGAAAAGAAAAAAATCCCTTCCGCGGCTTGGCATCTGCGCGGCACACGTGCCAAGCGGCACGGGAGCGGGAGGAAAGGAAGCGGCTGCGGGCTGGGGGCTATTTGGCACCCCCGCAGCCCACAAACGGTTTGGGTTTGAACTGAGAAACAAGCGACGCGCGCTAATGTAAAGTGTGTGTTTTTTGAAATTTGAAAAGCCTGTGTTGAAATTAAAAAAAAAAAAACAAAACGCCAACCGGTCGATTCTGCCGGCTGAGTTCAGCAGAGTTGAAATCCTCCTAATAAAGGGGTCCTTTCGGGGGGGGGGGGGGTGTGTGTCTGCGTACAGGCCATGTGGGGTGCGGTTGCAAGGAGGAGCCCCCACCCCTTATCTATTTCAGGAGGCGTTGAAGGTGTCCTGGGACCGTTCAGCACCGATGGTCAGCTCGTACAGCTAACAACCCACTGGATTGTATAATGTTCAAGCCTGTGCAAGCTGCTTGAAGCAAGATATAAAGCAGGTGTTAGAAGCCTCTGGAAAGTTTGCTGTCAATTACTGTGATTTCCTCTTCCCAACAAAGACTTAAAAGCTGAATGGCTCTTTTCAGTTATGTAAATGCACTTTTCCATAAATACTTATTTTGCAGCAGAACCCCCCCAAAAATGCCTGTGGGGGCTGGTGTGTCTAATTAGGGATTGATCTAATCCCGCTCACGTCAGTGAGGTCGTGGAGGTATTCGGGCTGGCGGCGGCCTGGGTCAGCTCTGAGCGTGGGTGTCCGAGGCTGCCACCCCGCTGTGGGTGTGGGTGCTCCCGGGGGGGTTTGCAGGGCATTTCTGCACCCCCCCATGCACACTCTGCTCTCCAGTGGGCAGCAGGACTGGGACAGGATGTGTTTTTCAATTTTGCAAAATCTTAATCGAATAGGAATTGTCTCTCTGCTGCTGATTTATTAGGAGAAAACCTTCCCCGCACCCTCAAATTTGAGACGAATTTATTTGCACCGAGGCCACGAAGACTAATCCATCGCTCCTTGTTTCTGAAGAGCCAGAGGTTTTATTCAACTTCTGGACTGTGAGCTGAAACTCCTTTGCAGGCATGGCTGGATGTGAGTTTTTTCTCTTCGCCGCAAAGGCTGTGTGCTGGGGAATAGCAATGCAATGGGTGGGACTGGGAGGACTGGGCTTAAGCTTCACTCTCAAACTGGTGGATGTCTGGTGGCTTCAGTAGATGACGATGTAACGTGCTTTTGGGGAGGGAAATCTAAGGGAAACTGTGAGGCGGGCTGCTTTTACATGGCATCTTAAAAATCTTTGGAGAACAAGAAAGTGGTAAAGATTTTACTTCTGTACCTTGCTAGTTGCCCAGGGTGACTTTTAGTGGATTAAGCTAATTATTTCAAGGAATGTTTTTTCTTTAATGCAGTCTTTGCAATTCAAAAACCATTCAAATACTCTTTTTTTTCCCCCGGTGCATCCAAGTACCTAAAGTTTAGCAAATTCTGGATGTATTTACCTGCATGCACTCAAGCTGATGACTACCCCGGTGCCAGTTAAGCCCTTTCCATGAACAGCTTGATCCCGTGTTTCCCCATTACCTTGCTCCAAAATGGGTTGAAGAGCTGTGTATGGGTAGGAGGCTGCACCAGGTCTCCAGGAGCATTGTTTCAAATCTTCCTGCGGTCACTGACTTTCTAGGTTACTTGTTAAATTTGGCTTATGCCTGCCTGTATTTTCCTACCACATCAAGGGTTTGGCAAGCCGAGGCCACCGACCGAGTGTGAAGCACTTGGATGCCACGGTGACAAGGGCTATGTTTGTGCCCAGGGAGCATGACATTTAGGGAGAGCTCTAGCCCTGCAAAGCAGACGTGTTGAAGAACACATTGTGTATGAGTCTCTTTTAAGTGCCCCCAAAATTTACTGAAGAAACGGCCAGTATCTCACTAGCAATCGAGGCCTCCCATGGGGACTGCTCCAAAGCGTGCCGAGCTTGGCTCGCTCTCTGCTCCGTAAGTTAGCCAGGGAATGACTTCCAGAGCCCCGCTGTGCTGCTTCTGCTCTTGCATTTGCAGGAATCGCAGCAAGAATAAAGGATCCACTGAGGGCTGCTAAACACGGACTTAACCCCTTGGGAGGGGTCCGAGCTACAAGCCACTGCAAGGTGGAAGACCACAGAAGAGAAATATCAAAGCCCTCTCCCTAGGAATACGCGGCTGTGGGAGAGAGCAGCAGCGGGGAGACACTGTCAGAGGGGCAGCACCCAGTTTGGGTGCTGGCGTTGGGCTGTGAGTTGTATGGGTTTGCATGTGGCCCTGCCAGGCAGGTCCCACTGCAAGACTGGGCATCGGCATCGCAGCGGCAACAAGGATTTCTTTCAGCGGAAGCAGGATGGGCTTTCTGGAACACCGAATCTGTAGTATTTAAAGATCACAACTGATGTCTTAAATTCCAGGGAGTTGGGGTGCTTTTTTTTGGAAATAATACGATAGCTATGTTCTAAGTTTTTAGAGAATCCAGGGTTTTCATTTTAATTTCCCCCTCTTTCCTGTAGGACTGATGCTGCTGTACATGCATGATGACACAGAGAGCCTGGAGGATAGTTTTACCGTGCAGCTGACAGATGGCAAGCGCACAGTCCAAGGGACACTTTACATCTACATCATGCCAGTCAACAATGAAATCCCTCATCTTTCCAGGTTAGCTATCTAAGTGACATTCAATGCATAAAGACTTACAAAGAAAAAAAGAAAGAAATGGAAGCAACCTGTCTCCCCACCAGCATCTCCAAGCCCACCCACAGTACAGAGGAGATCTTGCTTTCATTGCATGTCTTATCCCTGAAAGCTGGTTTGTAGCAAGGCTGTGCATGCTGCTGCCTGGTGCAGGACTGTGACAAGCCACACAATACCATCCAGCAACAACCATTCATGCAGAAATAGCTGGTTTGTGGTCTTTGAGCGGAGGCTTGTTTGTATTTAAGTTAGTGGCAAAATTCTGGTTGTCTTCAATTAGGCCAGAGTTTCTCCTTTTTCACACTCTGTGACTCTCTCCAGCTTCCTTGATTCCCTTCTATATGTTTTCTCTATTCCCTTTAATCTATTTTTAACAGTGAATCTTGTTGGGAAGAATATGGTGTGGGTTTTTCTTAATATTTAAGATCCAAAGCCAGTTGAAGGCAGTGTTAATGCTCAGGTTCCTTTCAAGAGAACCAGAGTGCCACCTCTGGGAATAAGGCTTCAAACAAAGAGAAGAGAGCTACATGGTGAGTAATATTAATTAATTGTCTCTGTTCATGAGCGGTAAAGTCCTTCTGACATCCTTTTGCCATAAAATAGTCTGTCGTAAGGTTTTTGAATGTCATGGCAAGTCTAAACCCTGTCATGAGCATGCAGGTATGAGCTTTTGTTTATTGGTTTGAGGAACACGGGAAGAAACCTGGCCTGGTGGCATGTTGTGAGACTGGGATGTGGGAGATGTGGTTTCACTCACCACTTCATGACCATAACACATGTTTTGGCCTAATTAGGGTTTCTCCTCTTAAGAATTCACAAGTAAAAAAAAACACAAAAAAAAAAAAAAAAAAAAAAAAATCCTGTGGACCTGTTGAATCCCTCCAGAAATGCCAGATCCAGTCTAAAAAAAGAAGATTAAAATATTGATTTTGCTTCTTGCCTTATGTAGACCCTTTAAAAGATCTCCATGGGCCATAGGGGAAAAAGCATCAGTAAGGCTAATAGTTCAGTGCCCTCTCTGCACGGTGATGGTAACGACATTTTCTTGACTCACAAAAATAGTTTGTAGAGCTAAAAAAAATTTCTATTCTCATCCCACAAGAACTTTTGGGACTTGAAAAATAAAAACTTGTCTCAAAGAGAGAAGAAAATCAAGCACAAACTTGTCTCCAGGTCCGGCTGTTCCCACTAGCAGGGTTTGAATCCCCATTTTCAGGGCACAAGAAACCTGTTTGATCACAAAATACCTGGTGAACTCTTAGCTGTGAAGGTAAGTACAAGCTTTCTTTTTGAGGCATAAATCAGTGCATGTATGAAATCCCACGCTGTTCTGCCTGGGTGCCTGGGGCCCCTTTGCTGGGGTCCTTTTTGCAGGGGAAAGCAGAAAAATCCAGTGCAGTTGCCCCTCTCTGGAGCTGAGCAGCAGCCCGTGGCGCACACAGGGGGGCATCGACGCTTGAAACGGCTTTGGCTCCATTCCCAGAGCGTCACGTGTGTATTTTGAAAATTTTCATAGAAGTAGTAAACAACGAGAAGTTACAAAATGGACACATGTTCCTGCTTCCTACCAGCGTTTCCTTAGGGGCTGGCGGGCACGGAGCCGTCGAGCCGCTTTGCTCGGGGGGAACGCTGCCAGCCTCCCCCTTCCCTCTCCAGCCAGGTCCTCTCCTTGCAAGGTTCGGGTCTGCTACCGTGTCTTCTCCTTCATCCTACTCTTCTCTGCCTGTTCCCTTGGTCTGGTTTTCTTCTGCTGCACGTCTTTCCTTACTTTCCCCCATTTCTTGCAATTTCCCTCTTATTGTCTATCTATCCTTGCTGCTATTTCTGTTTTCATGCACGTGAAATGGCTTTGCTGGATCCGTATGTTCACTTCTTCCTCGTGTGAGCAACCCCATGGAGACGCCCCTTATTTAATCATTCAATTTCCATGTTATTTTCTAGTCCGTCGGAGGCGAGCTTCGTATCTCAAATCCTGTTTATGCGTTCCCAGTCCATGGAGCAAATTGAGCCCTTTCGTAAGGGAAGGAAATGTGCCAGTATTACCATTTTCCACCAAGTCATGGAGCTGGGAGTGTGCTCTTCTTCTGCTCAGAGCCATGAATCTGACTCATAGTTTCATCAAAACCCGTGAGGCTGAAGGACAACATAAGAAAAAAATCACGTGCGCGTACATGGCAAAGCTTTCTGTCCCAGTCCCGCGGGAGCAGATTTGTTGAAATGTTTTTAAAAAATTCTATCTGCTCGATGCTAAGAGGAGCCTGTTCATGCTTAATAAATTGGAGAAATTGTTCAAAAATACTTCATCCATATGAAAGCGTGAGCCCTGTACTGCTGCCAAGAGAAGTGAGACCTGTGGTGTCATGCCGAGTAAGTGATGGTCACATGAATTAGAAAAGCTTAGGTACAGATCCCTCGCTACCACAGTTTTCCCTGATATGTGAAAATATAACAGGGAAAATACTAAGCAGCATTCAGTCTTTCCAGCCAGATCTGCCTCTTTTGGACACAATCACGGGCTGTGTACCAAGCGGTGTAAGAGAGACCAAAAGAACATCTTTAAACAATCTGAGCTCCCTCTTCCACCGCTTTGAAATTCGAAGTAACTAAGAAATAAGGAGCCTCAGGAGAAGCTGCTGCCCATCGCCCTGTGCTGGGTGCTCTACCAACACATCAGTGCCGTTCCTGYTGCAGATCATGCAGAAAAGCCAATGGCCTTTCTCACAGCACGTGCATGTATTTTAATTATCCTTACCCAGCTTCGTTATCTTAGCTAATTTTTGCCCAGCCTCTCTCCTTAGTACAGCTGCTTTTCCAACACCAGCTTGGAGAAGTCCCTCGGTTCCCAGGCACTTCAACTTCCATCCTGAGGAGCAAGGGTGATGCTGGAGGCGTTGGGACATAAATTATGCTTTAAGTTTGGACAAAGGAGTGTGTGAAGTGGGTAACCTCTGGGCAATGTGGAGACACGCTGAGCTCGAGGAAGTCTGGCTCAAATCATTAACCCCCCTCGTAAAATGGGCAGCGACTGCCACTGGTTTGTTTTTTCACCAGTGTCTCCCTCCCTGTTTCTTTTTTAAAATTTTTTCTCCCCAGAAGTATGGGTTTGGAAGTTGAAGGAGCTGAGAAAAGCCATTTCCAGTGTCGGGTCAGAAGCAGACACCAAAGATGCTCCAGGGGATGAGCTTGGCTGAACTGTCCCCGCGTGCCCAGGTCTGCAGATGAAGGCAGCAGTGGCTTTAGGGCTTATATTTCTCCTTTTTCCTGGGGACGAGTGAAATCCCCAGCCAGCTCCTGCAGCAGCAGACTTGTTCTGGAAATGGTTTAGTCCATAACTTGGTTGATAGGGTAAGCAGCAAGACCAAACATAGGGTTTTATTTGAAACTTTCTCCTGCATTTAGGTGGCTCTGGTAGGTCCTTTGCAGGATTTCTTTCTCAGTTCCTCCTTGCTTCTGCTTCAGAGATGCCCTTAGCCTCTGTGCCTATGCCACCTGGAGCTAACACAGCACATCTATGGGCAAGGGGCAAGCTAGTAGCCATCCTCCAGCATCTCCCTGCATCCCAGCCCTGCCAGAGAATAACTCGGAGGAAAAGCTTTGCCTGTTGAGCTCTAGAAACTGCTTCTTGCTACACATCTCCCTCCACCATCCCCCTCCATAATGACACGTTTTAGCTGACTTTTATATTGGTTCGCTAAGCCACTGTGCTGTCTTCTTCCTTTTATAATTAAGCAACTTGAGAAATCCTTTGAGGTCAATAAATTCTGAGGAGGCTTACATAAAACAGAATATAAAGTGGAGAGCCCTGCCATCAGAAGCCAGTAAAAGTCAGCCTCTTTGCGCGACACCTCTCCAAATGGCATTATGTCATTGCCTAATATTAGTAAGAAACGGTAAGATTATGTTTTTTGTTCAGAGCTATAAAAAGTAATGAGTCTCACATAATTTACTGAAGCAAAGGGGAGGGGGGAGAGCACGAGAGGGGAGGAAGGCGACTGTAAAATTGAACTTCCATTTTTTTGGGGCATCCTGAGTGCATTAGGAAATCTAGCTCGTAACACCCAAATAGACTTTAATGTGCTCTGTCCCGTGGATTTAATTTATTTTGTTTTGCTTTGCTTGCCGGGAACACACACACAAACCCTTTCAGGAGTCAGGTGGTCTTGTTTCGGTAAATACAACATAATAATCAGAAGCTGGAAAATATTACGGGGTGGGTGAGGATGGCGTTATTCATCCTGGGCCACGATACAGTGCTGCGAGTGTCTCGGATGCTGCTGATCCCAGCTTGGTGAAGCCCACGGTATTATTCTCAATCTTTACAAACAGGGTGACGTATTTCCGGCGCTAAATATTTACTTTCTCACTGTAGGAATGTAAGTACCCAACCAACAGATCTGTAGAGTTATTCATTTTGGAAGAGGAAGGAAGCGATCCTCTAAGGGAGGCTTTGTGCTACTGACCTGAATACGCAGGTTGTGTGGGAGTTAAATACGAGCTGTGAGGGCTGGGGATGCAGCAGACCGCTTCCCCGCTGTAAGCCAACACGTTTGTGAGCAATAATCTGTAATAAGGACCGGGCTTTACACGGGGAGCCAAGCACTGTAGGTGATGGCTGGTTGGCTTTTCGTCCTGCTTAGTCCTAGTAAAGGTGGAAGCACATCGAAATCGGGTGGGAAGAGACCCCTGCAGACTGTGCTCAGTAAATACCAGTACTAAATCTCAGACTGGGGCAAGGCGGGGAAGTATTTTAGCAGTGATATTCTGCAACCAAAGGAGAGGAAGGCTTTTTTTTCACACACCATAACTGTTCACTAATGCATGCATGAACTAACTGTCCTTTCTGTCAAGCGCCTTCATTAGTATTCTTTTTCTTTCTGTACTGGAGTTAGACTGAAAGAAAGATTATACCGAAAGTTGGCTGGCTATCAGTTGGTCCAACTTTATGTGTTTTAACATGTGTGCTTTTTATAGGGCTAAAAAGTGGTCCGGAGTCTCTGTGTAAGCAGCAGCTACTAGGGCTGGTGGCTGTTAGCTCTCGCTTTGGATCCCCAGTTGATTTTCGTGTGCTGTGGGATATTCATCCCAAATATGTGCAAGTCCCTTGAACACCACCGAGCTTTTCTGGACCTCATCAGTGCTGAATAGCGGGGAATAGCGTGAGAACCATCAGCAACAGCTAGTGTCAGGATGCGAAATAATCAATATTGATGCATGGAAGTACGTATCCAAAAAGCCAACAGATACGGTGGCAGCCCTAGAAGGTGCTTCAGCCTTGTGGGCTGTAAGTGGTTCTGGGTTGGAAAAGATGCAATTTTGAATGCGCTAAGCTACGTCCTGCCCACTTCTGCTCCTCCATGCTCTAATGACAACACCGAGCTCCTGTTCTCCTCGGGGTACTGCAGTCCTACTCTCCCTGCATATGTCTCAAGTGATCCCTCTCTATGTATTTCCAAGAGATCACTACTATCTTCTAACTCGCCTTCCTGATACCTCGTAATTTTTCTTAACCTTGGTATGGGTGGCAAATAAAAATGGTCAATAAAGGGCGACTTGCTTAGGGCCGTCAGGGCTGCTCTTGCCCTTTTCTCTTTTTCCTTTCTGAAATTTTATCTAAGAAGTGAGAACTTCTGGATTTACCCAGAGTAGCAAGGTATGGGGCCACATAGCAGGCGCGTATGGGACCAGTACCTCTGATAATGTCAGCAAGGGCTGCCAACCCTCCAGAAATCCTGCATGGGCCACAGCATACGTATAGTGCATGGCTTTATAGCCCACGCGCTGCCAATCCAAGGCTTTCTGGAGTGAGCCGGTGCTGCACAGTCGCTCTCCACATGTGCCGCAGGTTTGGCACGTCTCCRAAGCGTTGGACCCTCCTCATACGTGCTGCTCTGAATGCACCCGCTGCAGACAGCTGGGAAGCCCCCGCCAGCCAGATGGTCGAAAAGCTCCCTGCACCTGAATCCTTAAAAGCATTTGTTCTCCAAAAAATTGTTTGTTCTGCAAAAAGGGTTTAGCCGGGACATGGGCAGCTCTAGCTCCGTGCGGAGGGCCGGTGCGTGAAACCGCACCGCGTCCCTTTGCCCGTCCACTACGAATGTTACCGTGTCACCTGGGGTGTGAAGCTGCTGCTTGTGGTGTCTAGACTTGTGATTACCGAAAATTAATTAAACTGAAGGAAATTAGGCTGGAAGGGGAGTAGGCTCCTGGGAGGGGAAAATGGAAGAGAAAATAGGATACTGGTGTTAACCCTTTCCAGCTACTGAAATAGGAAGGGCTCTTAAATGTTCTCAAGGCCACTTGAATGCATGTAGATAGTGAGTTGGTGTGATTTCAGGAGCTCTGCTCCTTACACCCTCAGACCCCGTGCAGGCAGTGTCCGTAGCCCAGGCGTGATGAGCACATCAGAAATAGGCAGCCCATTCTCCCTCTACCCACGTCTTTTAAGTAAGTTGCTTTATTGCTAGCCAGACCTGAAATAACTTGCAGATCAGCCGTAGGTTTGAAACGAGCCGGTCTGATTGTGGATAAGGTCAGAGGAACAGAGATGCTCGAGTGTAATCTGATAATAAATCAGAGCTTCATGGGGACGGGACGGGAGGCTGGATGGGTGGCAGAGGGAGGCGGTTGCTGGTGGACCGGTCTCCTCTTGCTTTTGCATAGCCTCTTACCTGCTCTTCTGTCTCTTAAAGTCTCTCTTATATAGCTTTTCAGCATAGTATCTGAGTGCTTTGTGCCTTCCCCTTGGCATACAGCCACCGTCTGGCTAGCAAGCAAGTACAAACTGTAACACCTGGGTGTCAGCTATGAACATTAGGGTGTGCTACAATGGACCCATCTGTAGTACTTGGCACATGCCGAAGATTTTTATATGTGGTTGGCTGAAAAGCAGGATCAGAGAGAGAGAGGAGGGAGAGCAAGGGAAGAGGGCTCCGCTGGGCACGCGGAGAACATCATTTTGGCAAAGGTGCCAGTAGGTTTCCATGGGCTTGTCTGCTTCTTCGCTCAGCTCATGCATTCAATAAATATATCCAGGTTGTTTCTAAGAAAAGCAGGAGTAGATTTCCCCAAAGAGCAAGCTTAGAAGCCTCATTCTTTGCCTCTGGAGAACAAACCTAATGCTATAACTAGGTTTAATAAGAATACATTTAATAGTAATAGATATAATAAAACCCTGATTTAATAATAACTAGTTTTATTGTTCTTCCATGTGAACCAGGTCCTGCTGACTGACCCCCTGAGCACCACAGGGTTTCTAGCTGGATTCGGAGGGGGAAGTGCTCTGGTTTTCAGGCTGTGGCAGCCTTGACAGCGTTGTGTCCTGGAATAAATTTCAGTCGGGAGGGTATGGACAAGGGCTGCCTTTGGTATTTCCACACCGGTATCTTGAGCCCGAAGAGTCATGACAGTTTCCAGTTTTACTCGATGGATGGAAAAAACCATGTCCCCATCTGAAAATGTCTATATATCCGTGAGAAATCCCAGCAAAGGTAGGGAATGAGTTTACAGCAGTAAAAGGAGCCGTAGCTTATTGCATCAGGTTCACCTACGTGAAAACTGCAGTGCACTGAAAGGAGAGGAAACATTTTTTTTTCCCCTTTATGTGGCACTGATGTGTTTTAAAATGCATGGGCAAAGTTTGTAGTTTATTTCCTCCAAAGGGGCCAAGTCCTCCTGGCATTCTTATGAACAAGCTCATTAGAATAAAATCCATTATGCGCATAACTAATGACACAAATTTACAAATCTGTTGACAATTATGACCACATCCCTCACTGCATTTGCTTGTAGCTCACTCAAGTGACCAGGCGAAGGAGTTCAATCCAGAAGTTTTACAGCTCACGAGCTCCGAGTGCAGCCATGTGAGATTATTTCCCAACTGGATTACAAAGCTGTCATTAGGCAGGGCAACTCGGGAGGACCAGGGCACGAGACCGTAAACTGTCCTCGGGAGACCTGAAGTCATTTTGAAGGCAGGGCAAGATATTCCTGGCTGCAGAGACCATTATTTTTTATTTTTTTTTAGCGGGGGGGGGGAAACACATGCGCGTGCACACAAACGAGGGCTGTTCCAAGTAGTGCCTGGTGTCCTCTGGAAATGAATAGAAATCAAATTGAGACGCTGGTGTCCTCCGAGTGTTAAATATTTCCAAGTTCTTGCCAGGCTGGTGTAATTTATTGAATGTAGGTTTTGTGAAATAGTGCTCCTGTCAGAGGGAGATTGGCACCAGAGAAATGAAGGCGGCTAATTCTCAGGGGGTCCTCCCTGGCAAAAACCCTCTATTGAGTCCTCATGCTACTTGTGCTCATAACTGCCGAAAAACCAGGAGTGCCATCTGCAAACTGTGATTCATAAACACTCTGTCAGTCTGCCATCTACCCTGACATCATAAAATAACAAGAAGCAGCATTGTAATAAAGAGAGGAGGTTTGCAGTCAACCAATTAAATGCATCTAATTTATTTCTGTTACAGCTGAGGCTTTATTTATTAGTAAACAGCTGCATTTGTTACACTTTTTTTCCCTTTTTTTTTTTCTTCTCTTTACTAGGAGTGTGCCAACTGGCACTTTTGATAATCCATTAATCCTAAATAATCATCTGGGTACTCCATGGTTGGTAGGAAAAAAAAAAAAAAAAGGCAAAAAAGGTTATTAAAAGTTAAAATGTAACCTTGCAAGGAGGCTGGAGAGCGCTTCTCCGCCGCAGGTTTGCATGAGTTATGGCAAGCTTAAGTTTGCAGGCCAAGTCTTACGTTCAATTTACACCTGCGAGTAACCGGCGTGGCAGCCAGCTGAAAGGGCTATAAATCCGGGAGCAGGATCTGGCCCTGTGGATTTTTTTTTTAAGGACAGCCTGTTTGTGGTAGAAGAGGAACATTTTGCATGTTTGGTTTACTTGCCTCCTCCTTTCTCAGCGCTAACTTGATTCTCAGCAAAGCTAAAAATCTGCTAATTGGTTGTCAAAGTCTAATTAGCTGATATTACCAAAAAAAAAAAAAAAAAAGAAGATAAGTTTGCCTTTTATAATTGGAGCTGAACCCCCCCCGCCCCCTCCCCTCCCCTTGAACCCCCTGGTGTGTGTTAATTGAGCTCCAGGACTTCTCAGTGTATTTTAATGCTCTCTCCTTTTCAGTGCCCTGGAAAGCTTTGCAGTTAATGAGACAATAATACGTACAATCAAGTAAAAATGTAGTAAAAAACTAGGCGAAGCCGTATGGAATCGGGATGGTGTGAAGGTGTGCGGATGTGTGGAGGGAGGGAGYGGTTCACCAGCCTCCCTAAAGCAGCCTCATACGGTCAATAATGTCCCGTAATTTTTAATTTACCTTTCCGGGCATTTCCTTCCCCTTACAAGGGGGAATGCTTTTTTGCTTGAGGATGTGTTTTACCAGTTAAGTGAAGAAGGCTGTACTCTGGGCAGGAGTCAAATGAACATGATGAGCATCCTCAAGAGGCCAAACTAGGTGAAACATTGGTCTCCACTATATTTTATTCTCTGTGTGTGTGTGTGTATACAGATATAAATACAAATCCACCCTGTAGCCAGAAACCAAACCCAGCTTGAAGTCTATATGGGCTCTCACACCTCCATCTTCTCCTGTACCACCCTTCCCATAGGACCCCAGTACCTCCCACTGGTGAGTTAAACACCGTGGAGAACATCTGTCCCGTACTCCTCCTCCTCCCACGGCCACCTCTGGGGCAGCAATGCGTGCCAYGCTGTGCCTTGTTTTGGTAGCTCAATTTTAAAGCCTATCTCTTGTTATATATTAAAAAAAACCCCAATGTTAAACAGAAGTGAGCACAGGTGGGTGCTCTATATATGGGTGCTCTTTTTCAATATGTATAATAACGTTGAATTTACTTACTCAGTCATGTTTTCCTCTTTCTCCTCCTCCCATCTTCCTCCTCCACACCTGCTTTCAATCAGTCCCCTCTGCCCCGCCTGTCATCCTATCCTCTCTGCTGCTTTTACCACAAACCCACTAATGTTATATTTCAAGTCAAACTTTCAAGCCCACGATATTTAAGCAAGTGAATCAAAAAATCCAAGTGGCTTTGCCAACCCCACCAGGCAGGGAGCCGGCACGGCCCCGAGGAGCACGCGGGGGATGCGGGCGACCGCTCGAGCTGCCGAGGTGCAGCCGGTCGCGGGGTTTCACCCATCCTAGCAGTTGGAGTCTGTTTTTTCCTTTAAATCTGAAAGTGCTTTTTTTTTCTAGAATCTAAAAAAAATTAACATATTAAGGCCAAATGTTGCTGCTAGATGAACAACTTCAGATGTACGTGTCTTCTTATCGTACGTCGCATACGCTTAGCGGCGTGTACCCTGACCACGATGCATATCAGGCTGAAAAAAAGAAACAGATAAGAAAAGTAGTGAATCAGACTGCCTAGAAGACCAGATGTGTATTTATTTATTCTTTTGATTATTGGTATAAACCTGCAAACTTTTTAGGTAAGTTATTTTAAATAATACCTGCTTCATGGTAACCAAACTGTACTGGCCGATGGCTGACACCCCAGTTCAGCAGTGTACTCAGATCAGTGTGGCTTAAGTATGGGCTTGAAAGCTTCATCCTTGGGCTCATAATTAGGGACATAAGGAGCCTGATTTTTCCCCCAGCGTTAAGCAATGGGAGTGGGTAACCTGCTGCTGAAAGGAGTAATCAGGAGGATCTTYTCCATGTCATGGGTTTTGGGGCAATTTCCCATCATTGCATCTCTCTGGAGCAGATCTGATGGCGTTAGCAAAGGTCGGGCTGTGATTCTTGAAAGGATCTCGGTGTTTTTGAGTTTGGCAGACTCCTGTTTACAGATGTCATTAATGGGGCAACGCAGCAGGGCGGCAGACAGTAACAGAAAGCTTTTAAGCTTTTCTAAAAGGGACAACCTAGGTGACCATCGCTGTCCCCTGCTGAGCACCTAAAAAATGGGAGTATCAAAAGACTTCCAAGCCGCTATGGGAAACCTGGCCCTTTTTTCCACATGGGCAAAAATGAAGTTGGGTTAACTGCACTTGCCTGTTTYGCTGTTGCCTCCTTATTTTATCTTATTTGTTTGGGTTTCTTGTAAAGAAAATGAGTCAACAGGAGCACTGCATCTATTTAATCAGCTTGGGCTTGACTGTGGACTTTTGTAACCCTTGAGCAAAGTGTACAGCAGGTTCGTATCCTGCATCCCTGGCTGCTTCCTACAGTGTTGTCCCATCCTTTGCCTTTCTAGGTCCTCTCTCCTCTGTGCTCCTTCTTGATCTCAGATCACTTTTGGAAACAGCCTGAAAAGAAGCCCCTGTTCAGTGAGATCTCATACAAATTTAGTCTCCTTCAAAGATGTAAYCAAAAAGTAAGAAGCACCCAACTTCTTCTCCAACACAGCACAAATGATTTGTCCGATGCCAAATGCTCCAAGACTGGTGAGTTTTGATAATGTTCATTGTGCTGGGGAAGGGGCTGGTTATTGTCCTTTTCGATGATTTTTCTCAAACACAATTAAATTTTTTGCTATATGAAGGCAAGCTAACTCATTGTATTTATATTTTGAATGACTACAATGTCCTTAGACTGATTTCCTCAGATAATAGTCATTTCTTGAACACATCAAGTCTCATTCACTGTTTTTGTTTGCCATGCTAGCTGCAGTGGAGAAGTGGTGTTAAAAGGGTTAATAGCGAAGGTGGGCCATCAAATGGGGTGGAAAGCATAGAAATTGGTGCAGATTTTGTTGTGGAAATAAACTTTTAAAACCCCCAAGCCCTGACAACCGGAATTCTCAGATGTTGCTGGCAGCCTTCTCCATTTAATAGGAACCTGTTGTTTCTGAAAGTCAGTTGGCAACATAGTAAGAAGGCAAGAAACAGAAAAAAAGCTCCTGCGGAGTCCGGGCTAGAAATGCCACTATCATATATTGTCATCGGCAGGTTGACTGACAGCAACAGAAGCTGATTGACGTTATTCTCTTGTTTTTGCTACATCCTTGGATAAAAACTTGTCTGTGCTTCTGCCTTTGGCAGGTCAACCGTTGTGCTGCCACCCTGATTCAGATATGTTTTTAAAAAGAAGGAGGGTTATGATAGAAAAGGATGACATGGATATGACTAGGTAAATCAATGCTACTCCTCTTCTGAGAAGACCAGTTGTTCAATTTTCCAGCAGCCTCAATTTTCTGGGGCTACTCCTTTGTAAATGTGAAAATTGCCCTGGCCCTTGGGCAATACGATGGAGCTCTTCATAAATAAATCTATTGGAGCCAGAACCTCTGTTGCTGAGGTTACAGCATCACTATCGGCTTAAAACACAGCGTTTGTGCTTAATGCTTAGTTCATTAACACGTTCTGTCCATTGGCTCTTTTGGCTCTATTAACGTAATTGTTCTTTCTAAACAACTGGGTCATTCTCCCTCCCCAAACAGAAAATCAAAGCTGGCTTCAATATTTCGGACAAATCATGCAGCCAGATAAATACACATCCTCCTCTAAAAACTCACCTGAGCTGAGATTAGATAAAAATGTTCTGATTCCACTTAGCAATGGCCTTGAAGTGAGACTCACCGTGGGGCATATTTGAAAACAAACAAGATAGCTCTGCAGCTTTTTCTTTTGTAAATGTCTGCCTCTAAAACCTAAAGCAAAAATATTTTCCCAAGCTATTTTGATAAAATTCTTCTCCTTCCCCTGAACTGAAGGGCTGACTTTTATCCTATTCTCTCCTTCTGGTCTGGTTTGTAATAAGGAATATTCCCCTTTTTAATTTCTCTCCCGTTGGTTTCCCCTTTTACTCATTTCATTTTTTTAGGTGACATTGTTCTACTCGCCAAACCTGTAACTTTAACAGAGGGTGACAGGGTGACCTTGACGACAGATGTTCCTGTGGCAACAGATGGCACTAGCAAACCCGAGAAGCTGCTGTATGCCGTCTCCCTGCCACCTGTGCATGGTCAGATTGAGCACATCAATTATCCCGGCGTGCCCATTTCCAGTTACAGCCAGTTGGATGTGGTGGCCCAGAAGGTCTCCGACGTCCACGACAATAGCCATGGGGCCGGTAAGGAGTCACTCAGGTGAGAAGACCTCCCCTTTGCACACCGACGTGCTGAAAAGCCCTCAGCCAGTGAAGGGTTAAGCTTGCCGCTCTTTCTCCCCATGCCAGTCGGTGCAATATTTAACGACCGACATGGCTGTGGGGAAGAGGCTGCTGCAAACAGTAACACGATGTAATTTTATCATGTTGGCAATTACATACTTTATTAACTGTAATAGCGAAGTTGTACAGCCAAAGGCAATAGGAGTCTCGCAGGCTTAATATTAGGGTGTACCCAGGTAGGCTTTTGTGATCAATTAGCAAGTGAAATCAAATGATTTAGGTACCTATAAAGAGTTTACCACATTTCTCAAGGTTGCCAGCGGTGGAAAAGGAAAAGCAAAAATTCCCCATCTGCGGCTGTTGTTGCTTTCTGGGCAGTTCGTTCTCCTGAAGGGGGAAAAAAAAATAATAATCGTAACATTGTCTGAAATGATCAGGAGAACTTAATCCAGATGGTGGTGTCATTTCTAAGAAAAAGCATATGTTGGCCATTATGATACTTAAATATAATGGTTTTACATTCCTCTAGTGGGCACAAAAGGCACACAACAGAGTTGGCGGGGTTTTTTAATCTTCTGAATGGTGGCAGTGGTGGTGGAGTGGTGGGAGATTTTATCTTCCAAATGGTGCGTTTCCCAGAAGATATGGCAAATTCAATTGAGGAGAGCCTGCTGTAAAAGCCGTGCTCCCGTGGAATGTAAATTTGTGCCTTCCTCTAACCAGTAACAGTGGAGAGGCTTAATTTACTGCCCCCTTCGGATTATCATCATTTTATATATATTCTTCCAGTTTTTGCTTTTTTCTTTTTTTTTTTTTTTTGCTTTAACATGTTTTTCTTTCCAATTTGCTTTAAAAGTTATTTACACTCCCTTTGCAGCAAAGTGGGCACTATAACTAATTTTATTCTTACTGTGATTAACTATGAATAATTTCCTAAGAAATGAGTCAAATTAACAAGGGGAAGAAGGAATCAATAAATCATGAAAGCAGCCTATTTCTAAGTGGGGTTAAAACCACCATTAAATAAATCACAGACTCTAAATGATGACCCGTTTGGATATGGGAAGGGGGTGGAAAATGTCCATTTAAATTGCTGTGAAAGGAAGAAGTGCGGGCCAGCATCTGTGGCCCCCCCACGCCGTGCAAAGAGGGGGGCACAGGAGAGGGAAGGAGCTTTGGGGAAGGACCCCGGGACAAGGCAGAGAGGAGAGATGTGGTTTCCCTGCATTGGTTGCTACAGCCGAGCTGCAGGGAGGCAGCCAAGCAGGGATCAGAAAAGCTCTGGCTTTTGGACGTGGAGGCATAAATGTTGTTTAACAGCACCTTCTGCCTCCGTCCCTGCTCTGCACGGAGGCTCAGGAATGCAGGGGCTGACCCAACCTCGCTTGAAATACCTGAAATGTTTTCACTCTGCTTTGATTTTTATTTTTTCCCGTTGGCTTTCATAGGGTTAGTCACAATTTAAACTACTTGAAGACAATTTCAGAATCAGGCCCACCATGCTTCTTAGCTGGTTTACGTTATATCCTTTTAATCTTGCATTAAGGATCATACTTTGCCTGATGGCACGCTGAGTGCAGAAACGTTACCTAGGGCTAGCTTTTCRTCTTTCTTGTTCATTGAGACTTATAAATCTAAATTTTACACGAGGAATGCCATCACTTTTGCAGGAGAGTGGCTCATCCATCTTTACGCCAGTATGTAAAGACATCTTTAAACTGTAGAAAATTAGGCAGACTTTCCTCCTCAAGTTTTCTGTGGGAAAGAAAGGGTCAAAATGCTTATTCATAGAATCATAGAATAGTTTGGATTGGAAGGGACCTTTAAAGGTCATCTAGTCCAACCCCCCTGCCATGGGCAGGGACATCTTCAACTAGATCAGGTTGCTCAGAGCCCCGTCCAACCTGACCTTGAATGTTTCCAGGGATGGGGCATCYACCACCTCTCTGGGCAACCTGTGCCAGTGTTTCACCACCCTCAGTGTAAAAAATTTCTTCCTTATATCTAGTCTAAATCTACCCTCTTTTAGTTTAAAGCCATTCCCCCTTGTCCTGTCGCAACAGGCCCTGCTAAAAAGTTTGTCCCCATCTTTCTTATAAGCCCTCTTTAAGTACTGATAGGCTGCAATAAGGTCTCCCTGAAGCCTTCTCTTCTCCATTCCTTAGTTAAAGAAAAAAAATAGGAAGGGAGAAGCAATTCGGCTCGTAACCTGCCATTTGCAATTCTTTTTATGATCTTTTCTCCTCCCTGAACACATGTATGAAATGGCACCAGCTCCCTGCTCGCTGGGAAGGGGTACCTATTACCTTGTGTTACGGGCCAAAGATTGTCAGCTGGTTTAAATCAGTATATCTCCATTTGCTGAAATAATGCTGTAGCCATTTAAACTGTGGCTTATAAAGTTTGTTCATAAAGTCGCTGAGAGGGTCTCTTTCCTAATGTACTTTGTGGTCGTGGGAGCTCATCTCTTTTTTTGTGGGACCGGGGAGTATCCCCTCGATTCAAGGTGATGTGGTGTCTCAGGACCTGTTTGTCCTCCCTTTCCAGGTGGGCAAACCTGGCTGCTGTGGGCAGGATTTGGTGCAGGTCTTTTGGCAAAGCTACACATGAGATCAGAGGGCCACAAGGCACAGCAGTTGCTCCCTACCCACAACAGCCCTAACCGTTGGCGAGAGCAGGCACTTCAGGGCTTCCTCCAAAAATGAATGTGAACCGGTGAAGCCTCGTGCTTTCATCCCTCCCTCCGAGCTGGCACTGAACCAGGGGAAGCACACGAGCATCTTCACCCTGGTGTCCTCCATGGTGGCCTCAGTGGGTGAATCATGCTTATCTAGTGCTTCTGCACTGGTTTTTAATCTTGATCTTGCTCTTTAATAATAAATGCTGCTGAACAGAGTAGTGCTTACGGAGCAAGCAAGAATGAAGCCTGTTTTTTCCTAAGCGCTGTATAAACACAGCCGAGTACGTGTCCCTGGGGCAGAAGGACATGTGTGGGGAGGACTGGACCCATGCGATGGCTGCAGAGCTCGTCTCTGTTTCCTGCTGCTTGTGGGTGACAGAGAGATGGGGGACATGGAGGATGGGCAGGGAGCAGAGGAGCAGCAGCGGGGCTGATGGGGAGTGAGCTGGAGGTCCAAGGAAGGGATTGCGAAGGGCAGAACTGGAGCGGATGGGCCAGTTGTCCTGGCAGGGTGCCATCTCTGCCTCCTTCCTCTTCACATTTCCTTCCAAAAGAAGTATTTATGGGCAGGTGTGGGACTGCCTAGCCCAAGGACATCAGTGGCCAAGTTGTCTCTGAGGAACCTGCAACCTTGGCTTCTCTCAAATATGAGGGAGATGCCCGTGAAAGGGAGGGTATAGGCGGAAGCTGAAGGAGAGGGCACCCGCTGGCTGCCTCCGCCACGGGGATGTAAAGTGGGTCCAGCAGCTCTGCGGTGAAGGGCTGGGGTTGAGGGAGAGAGGCGGGGGACTTGTCCTTCAGACATGAAGGAGTTAAAACACAGGGATTAAAAAAAAAAAAAAAATCCTTTAAAAAAAAAAACCCCACACTCACACACACACACACTCACACACTCTCACAAAACCCTGCACCCTAAATTAATTTCTGCTGGTAATCTATATCGGGTTAAATAACGCCTCATTATTCTGCAACACAGCTGAGGCTTCTCAAAATGTTTATCTTGTTTTGTAACTGGTACCTTCTGGCATATTCCAGTGCCAACTCTCCTAGCTCTTGCTATATTTCATTCTCACTATTTTTGGAATGGAGCTGCTGGTTCCAGGTGATTTAATAAATTGCTTTTTTTTGTGTTCCTTTTAACTTACCCATCTGCTCAACACATGCGTAACTTGCAATCTGTCGGCAGTTTGCAGAAAGACAAACTGTCAGAGCTGCATGCATTTGACAACTTTGTTCCCAATTAGATTAGTGGTAATTTTAACAGATTTCAGGGCAATCGAAAAAAGGGATGACATGTTATTAAAGCATCAATTTTGACAGACCCAAGCACATACAATTTCAGTGTAAATTATTTTAAATGCTTTAATTAAAGCTATGAAAGATTTACCCTTTTAAGCGGTAAGTGATTGCAAGACAAATATAAAGGGAAAGTGGATAACAGAGTTTCCTAAATGGTTTATGCTGCGCATGGCAGTCCACAAGTCACCACCACCATAATCTATGACTGTAATGTTGGAGGCATAGTTAATTATTCATAGCCTCATCTCTGGAGCAGACGTGATTAAGAACATGAGGAGCATTCAGAGATCTACGCAGTACCTATGAAAATCAGAGTTCAAGCCCCTGTTAGATCAGGTGCTGTTAGGAAACAGTTTAGGGGTATCTCACATGGTGGATATTTTTATAAATATGCTTTCATTTTTGCCCCAGTTCTGCTCTGGTTTAGATGGCCAAAGCCCAGTGGTCAGGGTGATTGTAGATTTAGAGCAACTGGGGATTTTCTATACTTGAAGACACTTTACAGGCTGCACAAGCCCTGAAAAAAAAAAAAAAGAAAGAAAAAAATACACCATTTATTATTTAAACAGAATACAGCACTCTAAATTCATCACTCCAGGAGCACTATGCCACATGTGTAGCCCATTTAACTATTTAAATGATTTTGTGAATTATGGCCCCCTTCCAGCAACCTTCAGGCAAGGCTGACCTTGGCTTGGTGGCGAGAGGGCTGGGCTTGGCCCCTCTTACCCAGCCCTTGGGTCCCAGCTGGAGGACCATTGGCCTCCCTGCAGTCACACCTTCATCGTACACTCAAATGTTGGTCTGAATTGGAGCCGAAACCTTCCAGGAGGATTGCTCCAAGGGTTTTGTTTATTTTCTGAGTGGCTGGCTGTGCGGTGCAGAGCTGTCTCATTTTCAAATTGTTAAATGTGCATATTGCTTTAGTGTGTAAACGATTGGTCCCACAACCTGTACTGAAAGTTTATTTCCCTTTTAATTCAGGGACTGTAGGACTTCCTGATGCTATTTAGAGTAAAAAGCAACATGCACACTCTTCCCACCCTTCCCTGTTTCTTAAAACCAAGCTTGCATGCATCTGTTTCGGATTTTTCTTGTTTCCTTTGGGGACAGGTATGATTTTCTGAAAAGCTTCAAAGTTTTTCTTCGGAGGTTGCTGACCCAAAGCATTGCAGTACCAAAATGCGATGGAAGTGAGGGAAGCTGGTGCAGCGAGCACTGCAGGTAGAAACTGCAGGAAGCTGGGCAGAGCCCACGGTCTTGTGCCCTTTCCAGCCGTTTGACTGCTGGGACATGCAGTGATTTGTAACTGGCACAATGAGGCCAGCAAATAAGATGAAGTCCTGATGGAAGTGTCTCACCACCTTTGGGACTGTTTTTGATCTGCATGCACATACTGCCAGTTTGTTCTCTGCTCTGCGGGTCTGTGAACCAAACTTTAAAGGGTTTTACAGTTGGGACATCTCCTAAATCCTCTCAAATCCCTTCCTCTAGTGCTCTTCTCAGCTGGTGTGAATCAGCGAGGCTCCATTTAATTCAATCAACCTACTCAAATGTGCACCGGTTTAAGATCCACCTTATTGTGTGTCGGTCGATGAGCACTGGCCTCTTGGGATGTCCGAGTTTGCCATGAAAAATCACCTTCCTTCGTAAAAAACGAAAGAGACTGTGCATCAGAGATCAGAATGTAAGAACAAGATTCTCCTGATCAGCCCCCAAATTGATGATGTTAGAAGGCCAACAAGAGAACAGGGTCAATGTGATGGGTAATGGGCAAGCAGATAAACATGAGCAACTGGAACAGGTTATTTCAATGCTGATAACAGACCACCCATGCTCACACATATCAAAATGCCTGCATGGTGGACAACGGCATGGGAATCCTGCCCAGAGGTCCTTCACCAGGTAGCCCTGTGCAGCCTCTCAAAAAACCTTTTGTGTATATTTTCTCCTCACCCTGGTATTGCCATTTGTAGGTGAAAGAGACTGTCATACATCAGGGCCGATTTAATAGGATGAAAATACTCCACTGGCACAAGGGAGGTGCTAGCAAAATTGGAAACTTTTATTTCATTGGTACAGAGGCAATCATGGTTTTCTTGTCAACAGACCAAGAAAGGAGCCAGTAGGACTTGTAATGCAGGTGAGTCACTAACTGTCTACAGTGGTGTTCTGATGCACCATCAAAGAGTATTGAATGACAAGAATATCATGTTTTATGTAAAGGCTAAGACTTAGYAGGAAGAAGATTGGAGAGGGCAATTTCTTGAATCTTGTGGTCTTGTCCTTGCTCATTAGCGCTTCCCCTTCCAAAGGAGCTCTAAATGTTTTGGTTCAAAACATGATACACTGGAGATACTAGAGAGCTCACCTTCATGTCAGATTAGATTCATGATAGGGGCTCAAAAAGCTTGAAGTCTGAAAAATCTTCCAATTTTTAGTAAAGTTATCTGAAGATTGTGGGCCCATTGCAGTTTCTGAGATCAAATCACTGGTGAAGGTAGTCCCTGTAAACTAAGCAGAGACCTAAAATTGCTTATTTAATCAAGTCACATACAAAACAGAGCAAAAAACCCTGCTTGCATACATATTGAGCTTTGCTGCCTAATCTATTTTATAATGTTTTGCAATTAACAGGCCAATGTTCATCAGCTGATAAATAATTAACATCTGTTGTTGTTTCTAGGGCATGACGTAAAAGGCTTACATAGGACAGAAACTAGCTGGAGTTGTTTGCCAAGACTCTGACCAAACACACATTTATAGCTCACAAAAAACAAATTTCTTTGAAAAATTGCACTTCATGGTATCTCCGAGGGGGTCCTCTTTACGAGTCTGCCAAACTTATTAGAAAAAAGTACTCACCTGGTCTTTTTGTCAGCCAGGTATTGGAAATCTAAGATGAAGCCTTCTCTTTTTTACTGGCATTATTCAGACAAATCAAGAATTCAAGTGTAAACACAAAGGTTTTTTTATGATTCAGCTACAGCTCGCTAGTATCTATAGCTTCCCTGACATTACACATAGGATTGTCTGATCTTTGCTCAAAATCCTCAGATCTGGGAGGAGAGAGATCTACATTTGGTGAGATGTAACCACCCCTAGCGGGTTTAAACAAACGTAGTGGTCTAGTTGTTATTCATCTGAAATAACTAAATATTGACTTGCTGTAAACTCTGGTTACAAATGGGAGATGCAGAAAACAGATCGTTTGGGAACACCCTTTGAATACATCTTGCTGACTGTCTCATCAGCTTGCAACTCTTTTATTTGCTTACTTGCATCTGTTTCAAGTGAGGGGAGGGTCTGCATGAGCCATGAATGCCAACAAGAGGAATACCTGCAACCGAATTCGCACTGCAGAACTCAGTCGCTTCCTCCAAAGCTTTTCTGATTTATTTATTTTTATACTACATATTCATCAAGCAATTACAAGTGCTCTTGGCTGAGAGAGGGGGATGACTCCTGTTTACAGCACACACAATCATCTATGATTAAGCAAGTTCATACCGTGCTCATGCAAAAGTTCAGTCTCCCACATAGACAAGCTTTACTCCTGTTGTAAAGGCTTCTACTGCACCAGAGAAGCATGTTTCTTGACCGTGGTTTTTATCCAACGGTTTCACACAGGTTTTCAGATATCCCAGCTTCAGGCCAAGGAGCATCAGAAAGAAAAGGGTCAAAAACTTGAACATGTCTCCAAATTAAAATTGTGAAGCTATTGTAGACAGTTGAGGATAGATGTGATGTATTTGTGGCAGTGAGTGTCACTGAAGAGGTTTTCTGTAACATTTTGTACTATTTGGAGTTTCCTAAGTGTTGCAGGCTTCATGCCCAGGTATATTGGTTTGCTGTAATACAGCCAAGTGACCAAGGTGTGAAAAACTAAGGCCAGGTCAGTATCTGCCAGGATGGGATGTAGTCTCCCAGCCAACTGGGGATGGTTGGAAGTGATAATTGCTGCTATGAGAGAGCTGAACGTACTTGTGGATTCTTCTCCTATTTTTTTAAATAGGAGCTCAATCGTGAATGTGTGCTTTAACCACAAACTCTTCCAAATTCTCTCCTCTGCATACTGACATCTCCTGTCTCACTTGGGTTCAACTTCACCTACCTGTCGTGTATCTCTCGGGTTATCTTGACTCAGCATTGGGACCTCATCCTGGTATTGGCATGGTTGCATATGGTGAAAAATAGAGATGTTTGTTCTCTGTGCCTTGCCAGCACTGAGACTACTTACCCTCAGTTGTATATAAATATTGAAAGAGCTGGAGATACGTCTTGGCCAATTTGATACCCCAGGGTACAGGCTCAGACTTTGCTCTGGACTCATGTTGGTTCTTGCAGGTGAGACAGCAGCACCCTATGTAAGTGGTGGTGTATAAATACAGAGAAACCTGGAAGGATGAGTGGATCATCTTCCTCTGTGTTGATGGGAGGGGACCTCAGGCTGGTGGCAGCAGAGCTGTTTCAGCTCTGGGTCTGGTGTGAGTCCAGTTTGTGCTAGGCTAGACCATCGGTCACAGCAAAACAAGCATTCAGCTTCCCAGTTAGAGCAGTCTAACTATCCTGATCAGACATCAGAGGTTCATGGTGGACATCAGTTTACTGACGTATGTAGAGGGGACTTCTTTAGAGGTGGTTGTTCAAAGGAGCAAAGAAACACTCCTTTGTTCTATTACACTGGGACTGTTTGGTTCAAGAGGAGCACCAGTTGTTTGTGACCCTTCCTCCAAACCATGGTGCTAAAATCAGGATCGTTAGTGGCTCCTGTTGACTGCTTGTCTCTTACAAAACTCTGGAGTGGCCCCTGCAGTAATGTGACCACAACCTGTATTACCAGTGGTTGCAGTGCCCTCAAAATTATCAGGAAGGCTGAACATGCGGTCAAGAGTGGCTTAGATTAGAAATTACTTGAGATCCTTAGCCAGAGGTGGCCTGTGTATGAACACAAAATCTGTAAGGTTTTGTCTCTCATTTCCTTTTGGTARCAACTTAGTTTTTATTCTTTCTCCCCCTTTATCTTTCAGACTTCCCTGAAACCAGATTGTGCATCATCCTGCAAGAGCAGAACTCTGTCTTTTAGCAAGGACAGGTTTTAAAACCAGGGTAACGCTCTCTACCCCAGTGGGATGCATACCAGCCTACTGGCAATGGGGTCCCACCACTCTCCCCAAATGTTCGTAAGCCTCCTGGTACGTATGCAAGCCTCCCATCTCACCCACCGAAGAAAACCCTGTGCCTTTAAACGCCCTCCCCGTGGCGGGTGCACACTTTTCTGCTTATTCTGAACTGACAGGTTTAACATGTCGCCTGCCTGGTCACCGGAGAGAGGCACCTCTGGCAAAAGTTCAGAAGTCAGTGTTTTGGAAAGATTGGTTTGACCAGCTCTCAAGCGAGAGCAAATCCCAGACCAAAGGCAGTCAAATCTTCCAACGACATTTAACCGCTGTGGTGCTGTAGCTTACTGACATACTTTTAACCTGGAGAGGAGCATTCATCGTGTTTAAACCTTCAAGTTTTATTTATTGTTTCTTTTCTGCTCTGTTGGCAGGGGGAGCCTGGGGTGAAGACAGGTTGTTTTAACTTAATTCTAATTAATTAATTAGCTTGCACATGGTTCTGGCCCAAGACTACAGGACAGACTAGCAATTTTGGATGTTGCCGTGGTATCTAGACTTCTGTAATATATAGCGTTGCAGTGAGGACATATATTCCCTTATTGCCTCTTCAGGGCTTTTTATTGAAGGGATCTTAAGATTTACTGCATCTTGCTTTGTAAAATTGCCAGTTCACAAACTTTTTCTCATCCTTTGGTATTTACATTGAAGGGTAACAATTTCTTTAAAACAAACAACCAAACGAAAAAGGGCATGCAAACAGTTAATAGTAAGTGGTGCCCAAATTATGTATTTCTTAAACTTGTGGCCTACTTCACTAATCAGTTGTCATAAGATGTCAGATGGGGACCCATCACTGAAGAATTGCAGAACGCAGCCAGTGAAGCAACTAATTACTTGGACAGTGGCATGGAGGTGTGTGTCCCCAAGGAGCTGAAATGATCAGAGCAGGTGAAGAAAGTTTGGACAGATCAGTATCTCCGTYGTATAAAACCCAACACTTGGCTGAATCACAGGGATGCCGAGAGTAAGGGTACCACAAGTCCTCCATCAGGGACTGTGCACGGYGAGGGACTGCAGTGCTGCTGTTTCCAGAAAGAAATGCAGGTCAGCTGAATGCTTGAAGGAACACGACCTGAGATGTGCAGGAATTAGAATAGTCAAGCAGTTTCTGGGTTTCATTCAGGAGACCTGTAGCTGGCTGGCTTGCTCACCAATGGCTTGTTACTCACTCCCGAAGCCTTTGCTCCCCAGCCACTGCAAGAGCTGGTGTTGGTTATTCCCTGTAGGCACCGGACATGCCTGCCATCACAGGTAGGTGATGGTCATTGAGCCAGCAGAGTGGAGGGTCTGTTGGCTCCTGCTACACCTGGGGACAAAAGGCAGCAGTAAGGGACCCTCAGACCTCTGGAAGAAACATAAGAGCCTCTGTCGTGAGCTAAAAGATGTAAAAGAATAAAGTTTATAAACTTCTTTAGGTGACCCATATACWCCTTTAACACAATTTAAGTTGTTTTAAGAGTGCTGCGTGACTTTCTTCTCTCTTCCCTTCATTCCACTGCTATACAGGTGCACCCCTGCTGCACTCATGGAGTTTTGTCTCCCTATACTAACTCCATAGGTGCGGAAGCACACCAAATCCTCTCCAAAAATCATCCTAAGGGAGAGCCCCGCCACCCTGCAGGACCTGAGAGAGGGTCAGCCTGGGACGCCAGGAACCCTTTCACATCGGCAAGTCACTCGCTTTCACAGCAAAGATGAGGATCTCATCCTGAGCCTCCTCTCTTTGAGTAGATGGAAAACTCAAAACCAGTGGGATTGGACTTGGGATCTTTAGTGAGATGAGTCCTCAGTAGGAAATCTTCTTTTCAGTGCTTTGATTTTCAAAATGTTATTGCACGCTGTAGGAGCAGTTGCACAAGATGATAAGAACCATTGTATTAAGTATTAATAAATAATACTAATCTGTATTGTTGTACAGATTAAGGATAGTTATGGCACAGGAATTATGAGGAGATGCGTTTCCAGACCTGGAGGTCACTTGGAGCCTTGCTCTTGTAACTGCTTAATTCAGTGCAGTGGACAACTTCCACCAAATGGGACAATTCAACATTCAGCCTGGATCAGCAGTTTCAGGACTGGCCCTACCCGAGGAAGGGGATGCTGACAGATGACGACGGTCCTCCTGCGATTTTGTGGCCAAGGCTGGTGGATAGTCTTGGAGGACGCCTTGGACAGGTAGTGCGCACCACATGCCCTGGCAGAAACGCACTCAGTAAACGTGCAAATGCTGTCTGGAGGTGTAAAAGTAAAAGGACACCAGTTCTTTTGATCCTGTTGAATTCAGGCAAGGTACTTGCTCAAGGGACAGATTCTCGGTTCCAAAAAAGCTGCTTTGACCTTTGAGCTGCCAAATTCCTTTCCCCGTTACCTCCCATCTTTCTTTCCAGTATCGCACAGCTACTCTGAGTCATTGTTTATCTAATTTATATTAACATTTGCCAGTGCCTGCAACCTAAAACACTGTCTTAAAACATTTGCTTGAAAAGCCTCCTTGTCCCAGAGCTGTCATTTTTTAGCATGATGGATAATGGATAGAAATAATTATCCTGAACAAGGTTAGACAGCTTAAATGATTTGAGTTTCAAGGAATTAGTAAGCTTAGCTAAACATCTTATTTTCCAAGACACATTAATAACAAAAACACAGCGATAACCATAACAGTTTGTAAAATCTGTACTTTGCTAAAATGTATGCTGTCTCACAGGTAGCTGTGTCCGCAACACCTTCACCCAGGGAGATTTAAATCAGCGCATCATCTGATAYGTCATCAATCCCATTGAAACGACTTCAGGTAACTTTGATTCCCAGAGAAGATGCTTCCAGAGCTGTGAGTGCTGGTGTCCGGTTCAGCCGGTCCAAGTGGGAGGGCAATGTATGCATGGGTCCTCGGGAGGACCTGGGTCCATAGAAAGCCAGTGCTGGAGCCACGGCCCCTGTAAAAGCCCTGGAAAAGGCCAGAATAAATCAGAAGGCAGAGACTTGGTGCAAATGGAGTGAGCTATTTCAGGTTTACAAAGGTATAACGGAGGGCGGAATTGGGCTTGCTGCCTCTGCATTATTTCCCCAGCCCATAATTTTGGGRAAAATATAAGTTTTGAATTAATCATTGACCTTTAGCTTTGAAGAAAAACAGAACTTCAGCATGAAATTGCCAAAGAATGAGAGTAACAATTTGTAATTGCTTAATTTCGCTCCTAGAAACCCAGGTGCAGCCAGGCCTCAGCGGTGCTTTGCACTGTGCAGAAGTGGGTTGTCCTCCAGGGAGTCTCAATCCAAGGCAGACAAAGAAAACACRGAGAAAACCAGGCACCTGCCAGAGAAGTGCCAAGCCACATGCAACAGGACGTGGGAGATGCCCTCTCCGTGCCCCGGGCATTGCACTGTGACACCCTTCAAATAATAAACCTCCTCCGCCCAGCGAGATGCACGGATCTGATGTTGTTCCCCTCGGTGCAGAGCAGAGGGTTGCATCCTGCTGTCCGTCAGCTGTGGTGAGTGCTCTCGAGAGCTGCCCAGCCATCCCACACGGACCCAGCCCCGGGAACAGGGTCTGGGTTATAGGCTCCTTTAGTTTAAATTGTTAAATGCATCAATATGATGGAGATTTCTACTTAAGGTAGGATTTTTTTTTTTAAATTCTTGTTCGCCAAGTTCTATATTTCTGGGGCCTTTAGGCAAATTAAATAAAAATCTTCATCCAAAAAATGTCCCTTTTTGCTTCTGAAAGCAAGTGAAAAATTTCTTTATAAAGATGGAGAATTTGCAGACCCACTTGGTAAAATCCAAAAGTTTCACTTCGACCCTCACTTTTTACGTTTTCAAATTTGTTTTTTAAAGATCTCTGCATTGGTGTAGAACGATTTAAAATTCCTCTGGCAAAGTGCAGTTTTATTGCTCCAGAGCTAGCATAAAGCTGAATGGGTGGCTGTATTTCAAGCGAGGAGCTGTGGGAGAGTGCAGCTTGCAAATGGCAATAGAGCCCAGGAACTGAACTCTAGCCTTTCTATTCAGTGCTCTTTTTATTATTAAGTCACAGAATAAGTAAAATGTTATGGGGACACTTTAAATCTACACTTGTTTGTACAGCATCCGATGAGTATGTGATGGGGAAAGAAAATGAAAAATGTGGGGATGCTGAAAATAAGGAAAAGATTGGATGTTGAAAAATCAAGTACGGTAAATTATGGGATACAGTTAAATCCGTAATTCTAACCTGAAATAGAGGAACACGGCTTTCGTGCACTCTCATGCTTGTGGGGTGTCTTTGGGGTAGGTGCCCTCTGCTTGGTGGTTCAGAGGATGGGACATCTCTGTGGCACGGCAGGAGGCAGCGATGGCCAGAAGCTGCCTCAGCTGTAGCAAAAAATGTTGTTTTAATATCTGAAGATCCCTTTTGTTTTGATTTTTTTTTCAGGCTAAAACGGTCCAGAACTGAATTGCACAAAACTTTTTATTGCGCTCGTGAAAATGGCACAGGCGGCAAAGATAGGCGAGAGTGTGGAGCCATCATTCACACCAGCATCAAGGTAGGATATGGAAGAGGTTTGGGTGGAGGATGCCTGCAGGCTGCCATTAGCACCTCTTAATAATATGAAGCCTAAATGTCTGGTTGATGCGTCTAATTTAGACTAATGAGTCTTGCTTTGTTTTTAAGGGCCAAGAAGTTTCAGCTAGAGCTGGCTAAGGTTCACCTGCAGGACTACAGTTTAGTGCAGGTGGATCCTGGTACTACAATGATTTTATTCTGTTTCATTATGGCTCTTTTGCAGCCGTTATTTTAAAAAGGCACATACTGAATACAGTTTGGAGGAGACATCTGTACGTCCTTTGTCCCTGCACATGAGCTGGTCCAGGGTAAGTCTCTTCTCCATGGACATTCCTGAGGCTGCAGATCCCTGGGGAGCTTCCTCTGTGATGCTTCTTATCACCAACGCCAATCGCAGCCATGGAGAAATGAGAGGGCAGAAACACGTCCACGCTGCTCCCGTGCTGGGATGAGACCCCATTGCCTGTTCCTTCCACCGTAAGACAGTGCAGGTGACCCACCACCAGCATTTACCCATTGTTTCCCATTAGGATCCAGCCTTGCTGAGTGTTTTGCCTAAGTATCCCTGTCCAGACAGGCGTTAGCATCTCCCAACATGGAGAAAACAGGAAGAGGCAGGGGAGTGCGGCCACTTTTCCAGGCAAGGACGATGGACAACCACCCCTAACACTGGCACCATGGAGGCTGTAATTTTAAGAAGCAGCCTGCAATTTTGGAGTCCTTAGTTGTGCTTTTATAACCCAGCATAGGAGATACAATGCTAATATTGCTCCTATTCCTATGTCCTTGAACAGGGTGGAAGAGAAACCTCCTGAAAAAAAAATGTTTCCTGTGCTCTGGGCTGACTGGGGCCACGGACTGATTTCTGTTTCTCACCAGTGCCAAACCAGTTCCCTGGGGACCACCACTGGCCCCGGTGCTCCTATACTCACCTGCCTCTTCATCCTGGCCTCATGATCGTGCTTCTTGCCATGGTGATTGCCCCAGTGGGGTGGGAGGAGGTGTGAATCCCCACACCAAACGTGGTGGGAAAGAGTGGAAAGAGCTGATCCTCCTGCTGTAGTTTCTAGCCCTGTTTTAAATGTGTTTTAGATTCTACAAATCCATTGTCACTATTCTTTGCCCTTCTCCTAGCCTGAGAAAATAACACAGTGTTAAATATGATTTCCTGATCGTGTTTTTAACATGCAATAGCAGAACCAATGTGAACACTAAGGAGCTTTTGCCTGTGTTTTCTGTGCCACAAATGAGGGGCAAGTGACCCATGAGCTACCCCATCATTTCTAGTGTTGTAAATAACCACAGTTTGTGTTTTCATAGAATAGTTTGGGTTGGAAGGGACCTTTAAAGGTCATCTAGTCCAACCCCCCTGCCATGGGCAGGGACATCTTCAACTAGATCAGGTTGCTCAGAGCCCCATCCAACCTGACCTTGACTGTTTCCAGGGACAGGGCATCTACCACCTCTGATGTTAACTCATACCCCACTGCCAGTAGGTGAAATGGCTTTTGCCATTTGGCTTTTGCCAAAATGGCTTTTGCTCAGATGTGGAAGCTCACAGTTCTCGTATTTAGACCTTTTGCC